>JAMWET010007497.1:102500-125000 GCA_024036415.1 Prochilodus magdalenae
CGGTGTGGATATACGACTCTAAAACCCAGTATCCTGTTTTTCAGTTTGAGCTCAGTCTGGGAAATGATTCTCAAATGCATCAACATGATGAAACTGAACTGAATCGAGGAGAAATGTCGGCTGAATCGTTTCCCGAAGAATCATAACCGTAACTGAAGCGGATCCTGTATGATGCTGATAATAGATTTAAGCCCATTTGAACCAATATGATGGAATCAAACAGAACGTAAGCGTTCCTGATGATCGCCTTTGACTAATCTAATCATTATTGACGTCTGAGCTTGGCGCTCCTAATAGCCGCTGCACACCTGGAACCGCATGGTATTCCTGCAGTGGAGTGAATGGAGCTGTATTGACAGTAGCTCTAATCTGAGGCTGACACCACTAAGCCGCTCTATAACCAGCATAAAGAGTTGATTTAGCCCTGAGTCACGCTTGTTTCCGGCGTTAGCTTCTCAGTGCAGGTGTAGAGATTCCTCTAACTCCCCTAACCGTGATGACCCAGCAGCGCTAATCGGCTTAGCCGCTAGCTGGTACCCTGCACGTTTCTAGCGGCCTGCAGCACACCGTGTTAGTGGACTCTGAACGTTGGTTCGAGTATGCTGCGTTTACTGTGTAGTACTGTGTGAACTCCTGCTTGTTTTTAGACTCGTGCTGGGTACTGTACACTAGTAATGGGTGCCAGGCTCTACTTTGCCGTGTACAGTTCAGTGTTTTTCCTGCTCTAATGACCTTGACACAGCACATTACCTAATTACGAAGCCTTTAATGAGCTGAATCTGGTGCGTAGGAGCAGGCAAAACACCACTGCAGCTTTCTGGGTCTGTTAGTTTGGGTTTTTTTTCATTCCTCCTTTAAACAAGACGAGAAAGCAACCTGCTGAGCTTAACACACACAGATACATAAACAACACCAACACTTTGAGCTAAATGTGTGTTTATGATGATTACGCTGTGCCTTTAGTTTAACTCTGTGGAGGAAAGGTGTAAGGGTGATGTTAGTTAGGTAGTTATATATATATATATATATGTAGTTTCTGTTTTATATATATAAATTATAATTTGTAAATTATAACTGAACTAGTGTAAACTGTAACTGAACTATTATTAATATGTGTGTGTGTGCATGTGTGTGCATGTGTGTGCATGTGTGTGCATGTGTGTGTGTGTGCATGGGTGTGGGTGTGAGTGTGTGTGTGTATGCATGTGTGTGTGCGTGCGTGTGCATGTGTGTGTGTGTGTGTGTACATGGGTGTGCGTGTGTGCATGTGTGTGTGCATGAGTGTGTGTGTGTATGCGTGTGTGTGCGTGCGTGTGCATGTGTGTGTGTGTGCATGGGTGTGCATGTGTGTGTGTGTGTGTGCATGGGTGTGGGTGTGTGTGTGTATGGGTGTGTGTGTGTGTATGCATGAGTGCGTGCGTATGCATGTGTGTGTGTGTATGGGTGTGTGTGTGTGTGTATGCGTGTGTGTATGCATGTGTGTATGGGTGTGTGTGCATGCATGCGTGTGTGTGTGTGTGTGTGTGTGTGTGTGTGTGTATGGGTGTGTGTGTGTATGCATGAGTGAGTGTGTGTGTGTGTGTGCATGTGTGTGTGTGGATGTGCGTGCGTGCGTGTGTGTGTGTGTGTGTGTGTGTGTGTGTGCGTGTGCTGTGTAAAGCTTGTTGATATGTGCAGCATTAATCACATCCTGGGTCAGTTATCTAGAAACTCCTCTCAGTCTGATCCCCTTAGTCCCTCTTCCCTGTTCCTTGAAGCACTAATTTTGCTATTCTGAGGAAGTTGAGTCAGTGTCTCCTCCCCCTCCGTCCCTGCACTATTCCTTGAAACACTTAACGGCTTCTTCTCTCCTGTCTGGACTCATTTTTCTAGAAACTTCTCTCGGTCCCCAGCTTCCTTTAGAGCCTCCGCTGGAAAGCAGCTTGCTTATTTCCTGCTTCCCTCCTCGGGGCACCTGCGCGCTCGGCCTAGTCCTCCTCCGTGATATTTTGAGGGTGCTTAAAATGTAATGTTCTCCCTGGTGTTCTTCCCACATACAATATTAATGCCCCTGTTGTAGGGCCAGTTTGCCTGCTCTGACCTGATGTAGAACACTAGGCTACTGTGCTTATGGTTTACTAAATGAAGCTGAATGTACTGGATTAGTTTAGAGGGGTATATTAAAATTTACCCCGTGCGGAGGGACCGTGGCTGAGTAAGAGTAAAGTGGGAATGTCATGGGCTCATATCCATCTAATATTCACTGCCTAGTGAATGACCAGCACAAAGCCGCCATAGACTGTAAACCATGTACCATGTAAACCTCCCGTGAACCTCAAACCCTGTTGTTTCAACTTCAGATCCAAATCAGGCATTCCCAAAAGAGGACAGGAAAACCATCCGATTCCCAAATCCTAAACTGTTACAGAACAGACTAATATTTACACCCCCAACATTTACATACGATCACAACAACAGAGCTACAGCAACCAGAATGATGGACTACATGGAGAAATCCGGCGTTCCAGGCTGGGAAGGAGATCCCGACTATCAGCGGTACATTGTTGATGTTCACCAGTCTGAAGGAGCTTCCTATTCACCATCTTCTTAATCCAATGTTCCGTTCCGCCTTAAATGCTGCAGCTTCTACAGGCACCAGAATAAACCTGCAGCACCATTTAAGGTGGAACAGAAAATTCCCAAAACAAGCTGGAGAACTTCATCTTCCACATCTCTAAGAGGATCCTGGAACAACTTTAATCCAGCAGTCTGTGACTCCGGACAGTTTCCCAAACCTCCTTGGAGATTATGGAGCAGCTCCGCTCAGCGTCTGACCCTGAAGAGACTGAAGAGAGGAGCAGCTCCACCTTTATTAGCACCACCACCCCAACAGCAGCCTGTAAGTAGCAGCCATGCTGTGTGATTGTATCCGTGTGTGCCGGATGGAGCAGATCATCTTAAACTGAGAGCTCCATAGTGAGGATCAACTTTAATCTACTGTGTGTTGGTGTCCAGATGGAGCCAGTAGCTAGTATAGCTAACGTTAGCTGCTAGCATTAGCTCCAAATAACTAGGAAAGTGAGCTAAGTAAATAGTATGAGGGCGGAGCTTATTAACACAGGGTCTTTTTCCACATGTTGCTCCGGTGTGATCATCGTGGATGGCGTTCTACTGTAATCCAGCCAATCAGAGCCGGGCTCATCTAAATATTCATATGGTCATTTATATAAACATATAGGGTCAGTCACACTTTACCTGAAGGGCGTCTACATAACACATTCATAACATCTTACATAAACACTTCATAACATCAAATAAACATTCATAAAGTGAACATGTTTCTAATAATGGTGATATGGGGAACTGGATTTTTTTTTTTTTTTTCAAAATAAAAGTCCACACTTATTATTTTGACAAATTATATTAATTTCTGTGAAATGTCTGATTTCTGGACAGGTAAAATAAAGAGTAATAAATCAAATAAGGACTTTTATTTTGAAAAAAAAACTGCCTCTCACTAAAATGACTTAAGTACTCCATATTAATATCATGTAAAACATGTATGCTTTACAAATGCTGGTGTAAATATTCATGAATGACTTATGAAGTGTTTATGTAAGATGTTTGGAATGTGTTATGTAGACGCCTTTCGAGTAAAGTGCTACCATAGGGACCATGTAGACCTGAATACATATTATTAAGTCCTAATAAAAATGCTTTTAGAACGTTGTAATCCGTCTGCAGACAGCAGCTGCAGTCAGATGCACCCACTTACTTCACCCATGCTAGACTGAAGGTAGGCTAATGGGGAGCGATTAGCATGAGCTTATTACATAACGCTGAACCGAGGCCCTGCTAGCTTTAATCGATCATTAGCAGCATCAGCACTTCAGGGGTATTCTTATAGGCTTTCTGGGGAAAGGGTCCCAAGACTGTTTCAGCAGCCTCCTGACTGGGGTGGAACTGTAAGCTACAGACTGTAATCCATAACGAACTGGAGCAGTATGTTTGTTTATGTCTCATAATGACCCATTACAGTCGTATGTACATAAGTCTGAGCACCCCTGGTCAAAGTATCTGTTAGTGTGCATAGTTAAGTGAAAAGAAGATGAACTGGTTCTCTGACCAGCATACATTCAGCAACACTTCCTATGAATCCTGCATTCATAATGCACTATAAATGCATTCATGAGGCATCATATAGCATACATAACTCCTTATAATACCTGGCATAAACTTGCTTAATGTTTTTAAGTGGTTACAGTGGCATGCATAATGCTAAATAATGCAAGGTTTCATAACACCTTATAACATCAGTCATGCTGTAATGCACTATGTAGTGTAACACTTTATAGAGGTTTATGCCAGGACGTGAAGTTATTTTCCATTAATATGAAGTCATTTTAGTGTGAAGGGTTTTTTTTTTTCAAAATAAAAGTCTTTATTGATGATTTATTAATCTTTATTTTGTCTGCTCAGAAATTAGAAATGCGGTAAAAATTTACATGATATTAATGTGGAGTAAGTCATTTTGGTGAGAGGTGGCTTTTTTCAAAAGAAAAGTCCTTATTTAATTTATTGCTCTTTATTTTACCTAGCCAGAAATCATTTCAGAATTCAACATTTCACTGTAAAACAATTACACTTTATGAATGTTGATTTAACAACGCAGTATATTATAATGTATTAATATATTTATATAGATATATATAATATATATATAGAGCATTAGAAGTATATATACCATATCAACAGTTTGGCATGAACTGAGATTCAAGTAAAACCTATAGTAGAAGTGGTTATAACAGGCATGAACTGAGATTGTCTAAGTGGTGATACGGGACATACAGTGTGAACATGTTGCTCTGCTGGAATAAGACTGGAATAAGCAGAGCTGGTTTAAAGCCATAGCAGACCCAGTACAACATTCCTGCTTATATCGTTCTTATGAACAGGTGTTATAGCACATTATGAAACCTGACATCATAAAGTTACATACTCTTATTTTAGAATGTGTTATGCATATATTTGTAACTAGTTGTAAGTAATTATACCTTAGCCTATACCTGGTCTTATAAAGTATTATGTATGCTTATAAGCACCTTATAAGCGCCTGTAGACAGCATTCTGTTCAGTATGCTAAATAAGGCTGTTGTATTGTTTTCTGTGACTGTGACTTTAAATACTGTGGCTAGCTGTTTTACCTCTTTGGGTGAGCTCATGAATAATTAGATGAGCTCTGCTCTGATTGGCTGGTTTAGAGGGAGACGTTGTGATGATCACACAGGAGCAGCATGTGGATATAGACTACATGAGCCTATGTGTAAATAAGCTCCGTCCTCATACTGTGTAGCTAGCTCTGCCAGTTACTTGGAGCTAATGCTAGTGGCTTACGTTAGCTATACTAGCACCTGGTAGCACCAGGCGTAGCATTTAAGATGGAATGGAACTTTGGATTAGGAAGCTGGTGAACAGGAAGAACTCCAGTCTGGTTCAAAGATGAACATCAGCCATGGGCCGCTGACAGTTGGGATCCTTGGGAAGGGAATGAGTAGTGCCGACAGTCCCCTTCCCAGCCTGGAACGCTGGAGTTCTCCACGTACTCCACCATGTTGGTTCTGTAGCTCTGTTGTGGATGTATGTAAATGTTGGGGAGGGGGAGGGGGTAAATATTAATAAGGCTGTTCCGTAAGAGCTGAGGGATGCTCATTTCACCATCCTCTTTTGAGAATGCCGGATTTTATTTGAAGGAGGTGCCACAGTGTTTGAGGGTCATGGTATCGTAGTTCTATGTACCAAACCCTCCTTATTACACCATCACAGTGTACATACAGGTTTACAGTCTACCTTTACTGTGTGCGTGTGGGGGACTGACCTTTGTACACTCAGTGCTGGGAGCAGGCCGGCGGTGCGTGCAGGCCAGGGGTAGCGTTGCTGGCTGGGCAGCACTAAGCTGGAGTGATTGCATTGCTCATAGTATAATGAGGTCAATGGGATTTGAGGGGTGAGTGATGATCCAAATATAGCACATGCATACCTATGCACGTTCACACACACACATGCACACAGCCACCAGTGCCCAGGTGTGACTGTTTACCATCATACACATGCTCACAAACATATGCTCTCCTGACATTTATAGTGCAATAATGCAATGATGGATTGGAGGGGGACAAATCACTGTTTACAGAGAGGGAGAGAGAGAGAGAGCGGGAGCAGGAAGTAGAGAGGGAGAGGAAGGGAGAGAGAGGGAGAGAGAGAGAGAGCGGGAGCAGGAAGTAGAGAGGGAGAGAGAGAGAGAGAGAGAGAGAGAGAGAGGGAGCGAGTTGGCTCCATTTCTGTTTAGCCTTCCTGCTCCCAGTTCGGCAGGTCGCCAGCGCTGTTGGCGTAATGCGGAAATCTCTCTGTATCTCTTTTTCTCTCGCTCGGTTCTGCTCCCCTCTCTCTCTTTTCATGTACAAGCAGATTTACCTTCCGCCGACCTCTTTATCTGAGCCGATCCAGACCATAATACTCAACAATTAGCCCAATCAATCGAACACAAAGCTGAAATTATCCCAGACTTTTGAACTGGGCCAGTAAATTCATCTGCCTCAGTTCAAACACAATCACTGTAAGCATGACGTCACACGTGCCTAAATATTTAAAAGTCATATGTCTCATATGTGTTAGACAAACTGAAAGTACCCGTATGTATTAAGAACGTTTCCCATATGTATTCTGTCGCTGTGTACAGCTCCAAAATGGGATCTTTACCGGAAAGGCCAAAAACCGCCTTCAGCAGTAATGTAAGTCAATGGAACCAGACTTGTTTCTGTCATCCCTGTTGATCTATTCATCATGAGGAGTTCACATAGTGCACACGACAGCTGCTGTGATCAAACGATGCATAAAAGTAAAAATGGAGAAGAATGGAGAATATCGGGCCAGTTTTTATAATACATGCATAATATAATATCGTCACTGTCCATAGAAAAACACGTATGTCCATTTTTGTAGATTTTTACTTTTATGTCTCATTTGGTCACGTGAGCTGCTGTTTACGCTATGTGGAAACTTCACGAAGAATGGACCAAGAGAAACGGCCCAAAGCTGCTTGGAAAGACGTCTGGTTCCATTGACTTCCATTCAAATTAATTGAGGTTTCTGGCCTCTCCTGGAAAGTTCGATTTTGAAGATACCTGTTTTTCTTTGGACAGTGACGGTATGTATTTACCTACATGTGATAATGTCCTATATATATTACAGTGCTGATATATACACACAGTGTGTGTGTGTGGGTGTATGTGTGTGTACCTACTGTATATATAATAACAATTCAAATTCAGTGGTGGGTGTAGCTCAGTGGATAACACCACTACACACACCAGAGGATCACTACCATGTCGGGAACACCTGGGAGTTCAAATCCTGGTACATGTGGGACTATGCTGTGAGAGTCCTATGGGTCCCTGGGTAAGACTCCTATTGCTACATGGGCCCACCTGTAATAAGTTTAACCTTGCTCTGGATAAGAGCGTCAGCTAAATGCCGTAAATGTAAATTCCCTATACTTATACTATGTAATAATACGCACCATATGTTACATTGACACAAGTACCAATGTAAAAAATTAATATACATAATTAGTGGTGTAATATAATACATAATGTACCATGTGCCTGTATAGAATGATAATACCATATCATGTTTTTATAATAAGTCCCATATGTATAATCTATTTGCCAACTGCAACACAATATCCCACAGGTGTTATGTAGCGCTGGAAATAAATCAGAGCCCACTCCAGTCTCTTCTTAAATCAGCATCTCCACATGTACCGCAGGTTCTCAGTGAGGAACCGAAGGTTGGGTTCTAGCTTTACTGGCAGATACAGTGAGCGTCTGGTTCATAAGAACAAGGTCCAGCAGCAAACACACAGGACACCACAGCTACAGACTGGCAGAGGGCCACACCCCCTCTCTACTGACCGTGATGAGAGCATAAACTAGAGAAACTGGTCATTCTGAGGTGGTCCCTTAATGTTTCCATAGCTGTAGATAATAGATAATAACCTGGGTTCTGTGGTTCTCCTCAGAGACTGTATCCAACGAATACACAAACACACATACAGATACAAACACTGGACTGTACAGCCTTCTCACATGCCTGCGCTATTGATCGTGCCACAGCTGCCCCACTTCAATACGGGCATCGGCCTGCATGCCGTTATACAGGCAATCCATACGGGCCTCATTCAGCCTCAGGTTCGCTGCCTCTGTCTCCCGAGTGAACGCACAGGCTCAGTAGCTGGGTGTGTGACAAACGCCTGCCAGAAGAGTTGAGCTAGCAGATGCTTAGGGAGCGTTAGGAAGTAACTGTGTCTGGGAATCACAGATGCCTTTTACCTTTTATGGCGGTCATAATTACAATATCAGGATTTTTTCATTGGAGGTTCTTAATACTAACTGAGATTTGTATTGGCTTCCAGTGCGTATAGCTCCAGGCCTGCAGATGGCGTTGCATGAGGATGGGGCTATAAATCCCTGTGGGGTGTGAGTGACGGGATCCATAGATTGGGAAGAGGTGCTACAGTGCAGGGAATGTCTCGTTCCATGTGTGGAAAATGGCTCCAGAGCAGATGTTAATGATTGGCTAAAAGGAGGGACTGCATGTGGGCGTGGCCAAAGACCATAGTGTGAAGGAAGTAGCTGAATCTGCAGGTGTAGGGAAGCGTACGGTCATACGGGTCTACCAGCAGTGGATACAATCCCAGTCTACAGGGAATTCTCCTCGGAACTGTGCCAGGGAAGGCCTCCAACACATCTGGACCACCCGACCAGTTCTTTGATGTCTGAACATTGATGTGGTCTACATCCAGAAACTCGTCCAGTACACGCCAAATACAGTGCCAGCTGTTTTTGGTGCTTGTGGAGGTGTTACACTATTAGGTATGTTTGGCCACAGTTTTGGTCAGTGAGCTTATCACAAGTGGCATGGTGGTGCGGTAGCGCTGTCACCTCAATGTAAGAACGGCCTGGGTTAGATTCCCCAGCTGGGCCCCCAGGGTCCTGTGCATGTTCTCCATGTTCTCCCAGTTCCCTCCCAGTCAGGTGAGATGGAGATGCTAATTTGACCCATAGGTGTATGTTTGTCTGTTTGTGTGTTGCCCTGTGTTGGCCTGTCCAGGTTGTTTCCTGCCTTCTGCCCAATGAGCACTGGGACTTTTCAGCACCCCCGCGACCCTACGTAGTTGTGAGAATATAAAAGGCGTCCCCCGGACCAGCCTACAGGTGAGTTACTCACCTGGACAGAGCGATCTCTGCCTTCTGCTTGGCTATGTCCGCCGCTTTCTCAGCCCCTTCCACCGCACGGTCCACCTTCTCCCGGATCTTACTGGCCCGCAGCGGGATGAGGTTCTTCCGCTTGCCGCTGACCAGAACGTTCTGCTTGTACTTGCCCTCTTCCTTGGTGCCGTCGGGGAAGGTGGTGCAGCCGTAGCCGTGCCGCTTGTTCCCCATCCACTCTCCCTGGTGAGGGGGGGAAACTCGAATTAGTATCATGGTATTTTCTCATCCCTAGAAAAGAGCACGTTCTAGCACCTGTTAGTGGAGTTTTGTTTTTTGGTGCTATTTGGAACAGGTTCTAAAAAAGCTACTTAAAGAACCATTTGCAGCAAGCCTCCTCCAACAAGGTTCCTTATACAACAGAACACTGAGATACTGTTTACTGTATGTTGACATACACTATATTGCCAAAAGGATTCACTCACCCATCCACATGACTGAATTCCAGTTACTTCCATGGCCACAGGTGTATTAAACCGAGCACCTAGACATGCAGACTGCTCCTACAGACATTAGTGAGAGAATGGGTCGCTCTCAGGAGCTCAGTGAACTCCAGGGTAGTACCGTGATAGGATGTCACCACGTCCAGTCGTCAAATGCAGTGGTGTGAAGCGCCGGCACTGGACACTGGAGTGACCAATCACGCTTCTCCGTCTGGCAGTCCGATGGACGAGTCTGGGTTTGGTGGTACCAGGAGAACGGTACTGGTCTGACTGCACTGTGCCGAGTGTAAAGTTTGGTGGAGGGGGGATTATGGTGTGGGGGTGGTGTTCAGGAGTTGGGCTCCGCCCCTTAGTTCCAGTGGGAGGAACTCTTAATGCTTCAGCAGACCAAGAGACTCTGGACCATTCCATACTCCTAACTTTGTGGGACAGTTTGGGGACGGCCCCTTCCTGTTCCAACATGACCGCACACCAGTACACAGAGCAAGCTCCATAAAGACATGGAGGAGCGAGTCTGGTGTGGAGGAACTGGACTGGCCTGCACAGAGTCCTGACCTCCACCCGATAGAACACCTTTGGGATGGATTAGAGCGGAGACTGAGAGCCAGGCCTTCTCGTCCAACATCAGTGTCTGACCTCACATGTGCTTCTGGACGAATGGTCAGAAATTCCCATAAACACATTCCTAAACTGTGGAAAGCCTTCCCAGAAGAGTTGAAGCTGTTATAGCTGTAAAGGGTGGAGCATCATATTACACCCTATGGATTAAGAATGGGATGTCACTCAAGTTCATATGTGTGTGAAGGCAGAGGAGCGAATACTTTTGGCAATATAGTTTCATAAGTCGTGTGATATCAGTATGTATATTGATTATGAAGGGGTGATACCTCAGAGGATGACTCGGGAACACCCACACCTGTATAAGCTGTGAGGTGTTATCTTGTGAGTAAGGTTTAAGGTCCCATTCTGTTGTGGGATGTCCGTCAAACTCATATAGGTATGATGGTAAGATGTCCACATACTTTTGGCCACATAGTGTAGATGGTATTGCACTGGTTCCCCTCTCTTACCTGATAGCAGAGTCCATCGGAGCGCCGGCTCACGCCGCATCCCGTCCGTTTGTCGTTCTTCCACTCTCCAGCATAGCTCTCCGTGGCAGTGGCATCCACATCCTCCTCTCCAGCAGGCAGTTCACTCTCCCCCTCACCGAGGCTGATGGTGGAGTTGATGTCGGAGGCGGCCGAGCTGACCGTGCTCATGCCCGCCTCGCTGCGGAACGAGCTCTGCTTGCTGCGCTGGCTGGCCAGCGAGCTCTTAGACTCAGACTTGCGTAGTTTGAGGCCGCTCAGGAGCGAGCGGCGGAACAGGCCCTTGTTCTTCTTCCCCTTCAGCAACTCAGCCTCGCTGTGGGCCGTCAGCACAAAGCCGCCGCGCGACACGGCAGGGCTAGCCACGAGGCCACCAGCACCCACACCTGCTCCCACCCCAGCCCGCTCGCCCGCCAGCAGCGCCGTGCCGTTACTGTGCTCTGAGCGCAGGGAGTTTATAGAGGTGCGCAGTGGCGAGCGGATAACGGCCGCCATGCCGTAGGGAACGCTCTGCCGCATGCCGTAACCGTGCCGCATGCCACCCACCCACTGGCCCTGGTACGTACCTGAAGGAAGACAGAAACACAGACAATGAGACGGTGTACCGGGACCATGTTGGCCTTTCTTTCACAACAGCTGCACAAATACCATCTAGAAGGAATCAACCGACAGGAGTGAAACTTGGTGGGTAGGTTCGACATCGCGACACACGCCAACGATTCAAGTTTCAGGCTCGTGAAAATGTGACGTAGGCATAGACGAGCCTTATATCTGCACCAGCCTGACCCATGATTTGTCCTCCATGAGTCATCCTGTTCAGAAGGCAGACGGCTGCACCACTCAGGACTACATGCACACAGGCCGTTACCACGACTGTCCTTAACACCACGTCACCGTCACCAAAGACTGCAGTGGTGTCGTACCAGACTGTCATGGAGTGACTCAAAATGGCAGCGGGTCATCTTCAGTGATGAGTCCCGCTTTAGTCTTGGTGGAGACGCCCAACGAACCCGTGTGTGGAGGCACCGTGGTCAGCACCAATGCACACGTCCAGAAGGCCTGATGTCACTCCACCTCCACCCCTACTGCACCATCTGCAGGAACTGTGTGAGGATGTTCAAGCTGCATGATGGATTATCACAGGACTCCATTAGGAACCTCTACAGCTCCATACCGAGACGTCTGGCGTGTTGGGTTAGCGAACACGGCGGCCCGACGCCATACTGAGAGACAGACTTCTGTATGTGTAGCTCAATAAATATTGATCAGTGTGTGGATCATGTTTAAACTGTGCGGCCTAATCCCGAAAACACCCTCAGTCATAAAGTCAGGACCGTCGCTATAGTAACCTCCGTGCTGGACACATGAACACTGCGTTTTGGGTCACTGAGAAGGTGTGGAGAAGTGTGAGACCTCAGTTATCTGTTGTTTTTTGGAGGAAACAGCCGCAAAAACAGCCTATTAAAAACACTGACATCGCACAGTCAACTCGCTGGTACAGGTGGGGGTGACAGGGAAGCAGGATGCAAGTGCAATCTGGGGAGTTTAGTTGTGTATGTCCTGGAAACAGCAACAAAAACAAACAAACAAAGGAAAAGATGAACCAGAAAAAATAAACAAACCAACTGGAAACCAAAACAAGGAGACAACAAACAAACAGATCAATAAACAAACTACTGGGGAACCAACATACACAGTTACAGGGCGGGGCAACACAGTCTTTCTCATTCCTTCCTCGAAGCCCAACCACGCAGTACAATACCCACATACATACACTAGGGGGCAGTGAGCCCTATCCACGGCACCCAGGGGGCACTTGGGGGTTAGGTACCTTACCCAAGGCCACTTCAGTCAGCTCCTGTTGGTTTAGATGATCAAATTAGCAAACCTCAGTTCACAAGCCTGGTTTCCTCACCTCCAGCCCACGACTGACATGAGCAGGGTAGGACGGGACATGCTACTAGTAGTTTGAAGTCACTGAGCAGTAAGCAGCGGGACAAGCCCCAATTCTTCTTCCCCTTTAGCAACTCCGCCTCATGACGCGGGGCCACCAGGCTGCCTGCTCCCATGCCCGTGCCAGTCACGTACTGTTGGTGTAGGCGATCAAACTAACAAATCTCCATTCACAAGACTGGTTACCTGTCTTCCAGTTGGGACGGGGTGGGACAGGACGTGCTACCAGCTTTGGCCTGATTAGCAGTCAATGTTGTCCTGGGTTTTGTTGACGTATGCCAGTGTAGCTCAATTCCAACTTTGTCAGTCTACATAAAGAAGCCATGCTTAATGGTGACAGTTTGTTTTCTGTGTAGACATTGTGTTAGCGGCATGCTAACACGGCACTGTAGCTGCAGGTTCTGCCTTTTGCTTTAGTTACTCATTTTCAAGCTCCAAGCTCTTTGTTTAGCTGCTTCACCCACAATCTGTGAGAATCTTAATTAACCAGAGCTACACCACTGGCCTGCCTCAGGGTGGCGCTGTAGCAGACTGGTTCACCCAGTTGGTTCTTCAAAGCCTATCAACTGTAAAAATGCCCAAGATGCCTCTGGAAAACTTCAGAATATGATGCAGCATAACCTAAAAACAGCTTTACCAAGAGTTTGGTGAAAAAATAGAATCGCTGCTCATCTTTCAAACTGGACTTCGAGGCCTTCGAGCTTCAAGTACAGCTCTGCTTAACCCCCCATCCCTGACTTGGCTCCCAGATGGTGAACTGAAATCCCACTGGCTGTCCAGTGGGTCTCTCGTGGACTTCAAACGCAGACTCTCTAGGTATGGCTTGGGGTTGCCAGGTAGTGCACTTCTGCTGTATATAACTCTGTACTCTTCTTCTAGGTATCAGCACCGGCCCTCGCCCGCATCTGAGTTCACGGTGAGTTCTAGACTCTAATCTTCTTGTTCTAGCTTGGAAACACTCTCTGACTGAATGCTTAGCACGGTTGTACGTCACTCTGGATAAGGGCGTCTGCTAAACACCGTAAACGTGAACAGTAGGAGATGTGTGAGATTTCAGTTCATGTGCGGATGAGCATTTCCAGAAGAAGAATTGCTGAACCAACCGCTTCTTTAGCCATCGAAGTTAGCATCTGCTAGGGCTAGCGACTTAGCAGCCAGCCAACACTGGAGCAGACAGCCAACATCGAACCCCTCACTCCCAAATCCCTGGGGTTATAGTGGGCTATAGCTATATCTGGTGCTATTGGTGAGAGTAACTGTTCAGCCTGAGCTCGAATGAAAAACAGAAATGCAGGAACTGCCTGAAGTTCAAAGGTCAGAACAGGCTGAGGGTTCAAGTAGCTCCCAGTAGAGCTGCACTCAACCCATTTTAGAATCGCACAGCACTTGAAGAGGGAATCTGTACTTGTCCTGAGGGAAATAATAGACTACCGTGAATCACTGAGGCTACCAGTGTAGCCTCTGTACAATACGAACACCAATTAGAAATTTAAAATGCTCTCCATGAATTCTCCTGCTTCGATGCATTTATGATGGATGGATGATTTATGATTCATTTATAGATGGCTGTGATGAAGAGTGACCGACGTTCCCCACTTAATTTTTGGGGAATTCTGGTACATAATCTGTGTTGCATACTGTGACATTGTCTCAGTGTCGTAGTACAGCCTTGGGGAACCGGTATCACATTTACAATGATAAATATGATTACTATGGTAATCAAAATAACAATCATAATAATCATGATTTTGAAATTGAATAATCAATTTTCTTGAGCTTTTGGTCACTTTATGTCACATGAATGCTTCTAATTTAGCTAATTAGCAACCTTGCTTGCTGGTGAGCTCATTGTTTAATATGAAATTAAACTGAAATGATGTTTGTACAGAGTCGTCTTGCACAAGGCCACTTCATTCACATCTTGTTGTTGCTGGCAATCAAACCAGCAAAGTGGACGATGCCCACTTCAATTCCCTGAACTATCAGGACATGACTGAAGTGCCCTTGAGCAAGGCACCTAACCCCCAGCTGCTCCCTGGGTGCCTTGGATGGGCTGGCCACCAGTTTGGGCAAGTGTGGTCACTGGCTAATAGTGTGTCTGTTCACTAGTATGTGTGTGTGTTTGTGTTTCACTGCATGGATGGGACAATGGGTCAAGCACAATTGGTCAACGGTTCTAAATTCTAACCGCTAATAGCATTAGCATCCTACTACAGTATTAATGTCGCAGTTGACCCATTTGACCCAGCTGACATCCCAGCTTAATTTCTGGTGACTTTAGTGGTGATGCAGAAGTGCTTGGTTATTGGATCTTCACCTGGACCAGTAAAGAATACGCTACATTGTAGTTGGCTTTAGCTGCAACCAATTGGTTCCGCTATTACCTTAGCGTAAGAGGAGAATCTAGTGTACCAGTCCTGAGCAGGTACCATAAAACGAACCTTCTGCACCGGCCCGACTGGCCAATGGATAAGGCACAGCTCTGATTTTGGCCGATCTGTAACACCTGAATCGTGATGAGATGTTTCAGGTGTGATAAATCCATTAAAAAAACGCGTAGGGTCTCCAGAACGGCGTGGGTTTGGGAATCTGTGGTTTGGAAGCAGATGGCCGGAGATTTTGATGATTCGAGCTTCACGAAAAGGTTTTCTGAACACAAATTAAGCTTAATCCCTAGACCTTAAATAGAGGGCGGCTCCGACTGTGTAATTAGCACGTTCCTTTAAGAACCCACGAACGAGACGTACTCTCAAACCCTCAGGCCTACAGGAAGAGGTTTTGACTGTTACACATACAGACTCTGAATTCTCCTGGGCTCAGTGTAGGGTCGGTTATAACGAACGGAGAGCATGAATCAATATCTGAAATCTCTAGGTAATCACTAAGGTGGAGGCAGGATGAAGGGTGGGGTTGGGGAGGATATTTGGGCACATACAGGGCTTAAAGGAAGGATCCTGTGGTGGTAGCCCTGCTACCATGCGCATTCCCCTGCTTCCACACTGTACTGCGACCCCATACGGGGCAGCCCATGTTAGGCCCTCATTCCAAGCCTTTGTCTGGGGTGCCAGAGTCCAACAACCAAGACCAGGAAAACAAGAAACTAATCAGAACTGGTTTAGAACTGACCATAACATGACTAAACACAAACAAACGGGTAAATATAGAGACATAGGGGTAGGTAGATACAGGTAGGTAGAGACAGGGGTGGGTTCAGAGTGGAGCTGCAGTTGTATCGGACTAATCCTGGATGAAGTAGTCCACCTGAAGATTCCCATACAGGAGAACCCAAGACAATGTCAATCCATGACACTGTTCCACAAACAGCTGTAAATCTGTATCACTCCTTCTTTCACTGATGGGACGAGTTTTCCAGAGGAGGAATTAGAGTTTAGGGGAAGTGGAAGTAGCCAGAACTCTGGAGATTTTGGAAAGACAGATGAACTAAGAGGAACGATTTGGGATACATCTAAGACTTGGCAGATAGAACCACTATTTGCAGCTAGGAGGGGCGCTAGAACCTATCCCAGTGCTCCCAGGGCAGACACACAAACATACACACTCATCTAGGTGCCAGTTTAGCATCTCCAGGTCACCTGACTGCATGGCTTTGGACTTTGAGAAGAAAACACCCACAAAGGTCCTTTGAAAGGACCACAGACCCCCCAGCCAGGAATCAAACCCAGGCCTGTCTTGCTAGGAAGCGACAGCATACACACTGTGCCACCTCAATAAGAGATTAGTTCAATTAATTAATTTAAAAAAAAATTCTCCATTTTTTTTTAGAGACAGGAATCCGGATTCAAATGTTGACAGTATGGTACATATGCGCCAGAGATTCCAGAGTTGCAAAACACTCTAGTACAGTATGGAACAGAATATGATGTCAGCAGAAATGCAGGCCAGGTTATTCAGTTATTTGCCATCTTTGGAAAGAAGCTGTTGCCCTCTACTTTGAGTGTAAATTCCACGATGAATGGATGAAAAGAAATGGCATGGAATATCTTGGATTTAAAAAAAATGTCTGGTTCCATTTAGTTAAATTAAAAATAAAGATTTCCTTCACCTCAAAAGTTAGGAAAGTAAGAAAAAAAGCTGTTTAGCCCCGCCCACTGAAGTTATGAGAACTACTCCAGTCTTAAATTCATCTGTAAATGAGGCACCATATAGGCAGCCAATCAGAACATATTACTGTAAAATGCATAACAACAGAAACAGGCGTGTTAATAACGAAGGATACGTTATTGGATTTTGGGGAAATTATTATTCTCCACTAAAATTATTGGAAATTGTACATTTGTGAGTGAACAAAGCACAAACCCTGCATGATATGGGTCATTTAAAAACCCACTTTGTGCTACACTGCAGCAGACTCTGTCCCAGCAGGAGAGGCCCAGGCCCTCCGGCAGAGTCTGGTGTCACCCCAACTTTCTTTCTTGTGCTCTAGTCTCGGGGAACTTTTCCTCCCTCCTGGGGTTTTAGGTCTGAGTTTTAATAAAACTGCTTAGTAAACAGAATCAGCTGGATGCACACACACATAACACACCTCAGCGGGGGAAATGGTGAGGCCTCGGTGAGAGAGGCTTGGGATCTTATTAAAGACAGGACCAGAGAACTTTACACGCACAGCTGTGGAAGTCTGAGCAGAGTCCTTTTAGGAGGATCAGCAAGTGCTTGTGTATCCAATTAGAAAACTGTAGCTCAAAGCTAAACACACAGCGTCTCTTAGCTCAAAGCTACAAACACAGCCTGTCTTAGCACAGAGCTACAAACACAGCCTCTCTTAGCTCAGAGCTAAAACACAGCCTCTCTTAGCTCAAAGCTACAAACACAGCCTGTCTTAGCTCAGAGCTTAAACACAACCTCTCTTAGCTCAAAGCTAAAACACAGCCTCTCTTAGCTCAGGGCTACAAACACAGCCTCTCTCAGCTCAAAGCTAAACACAGCCTCTCTTAGCTCAAAGCTAAACACAGCCTCTCTTAGCTCAAAGCTAAACACAGCCTCTCTTAGCTCAAAGCTACAAACACAGCCTCTCTTAGCTCAAAGCTACAAACACAGCCTCTCTTAGCTCAGAACTACAAACACAGCCTCTCTTAGCTCAAAGCTACAAACACAGCCTCTCTTAGCTCAAAGCTACAAACACAGCCTCTCTTAGCTCAGAGCTAAAACACAGCCTCTCTTAGCTCAGAGCTACAAACACAGCCTCTCTTAGCTCAGAGCTACAAACACAGCCTCTCTTAGCTCATAGCTACAAACACAGCCTCTCTTAGCTCAGAGCTAAAACACAGCCTGTCTTAGCTCAGAGCTTAAACACAACCTCTCTTAGCTCAAAGCTAAAACACAACCTCTCTTAGCTCAAAGCTAAAACACAACCTCTCTTAGCTCAAAGCTAAAACACAACCTCTCTTAGCTCAAAGCTACAAACACAGCCTCTCTTAGCTCAGAGCTACAAACACAGCCTCTCTTAGCTCAGAGCTTAAACACAGCCTCTCTTAGCTCAAAGCTAAAACACAGCCTCTCTTAGCTCAGAGCTAAAACACAGCCTCTCTTAGCTCAGAGCTACAAACACAGCCTCTCTTAGCTCAGAGCTTAAACACAGCCTCTCTTAGCTCAGAGCTACAAACACACAGCCTCTCTTAGCTCAAAGCTAAAACACAGCCTCTCTTAGCTCAGAGTTAAAACACAACCTCTCTTAGCTCAGAGCTACAAACACAGCCTCTCTTAGCTCAAAGCTACAAACACAGCCTCTCTTAGCTCAAAGCTACAAACACAGCCTCTCTTAGCTCAAAGCTAAACACAGCCTCTCTTAGCTCAGAGCTACAAACGCAGCCTCTCTTAGCTCAAAGCTTAAACACAGCCTCTCTTAGCTCAGAGCTTAAACACAGCCTCTCTTAGCTCAAAGCTAAACACAGCCTCTCTTAGCTCAGAGCTACAAACGCAGCCTCTCTCAGCTCAAAGCTACAAACACTGCCTCTCTTAGCTCAAAGCTACAAACACAGCCTCTCTTAGCTCAAAGCTAAACACAGCCTCTCTTAGCTCAGAGCTACAAACGCAGCCTCTCTCAGCTCAAAGCTAAAACACAGCCTCTCTTAGCTCAGGGCTACAAACACAGCCTCTCTCAGCTCAAAGCTAAACACAGCCTCTCTTAGCTCAAAGCTAAACACAGCCTCTCTTAGCTCAAAGCTAAACACAGCCTCTCTTGGCTCAGAGCTACAAACAAAGCCTCTCTTAGCTCAAAGCTACAAACACAGCCTCTTTTAGCTCAGAACTACAAACACAGCCTCTCTTAGCTCAGAATTACAAACACAGCCTCTCTTAGCTCAAAGCTAAAGCACAGCCTCTCTTAGCTCAAAGCTACAAACACAGCCTCTCTTAGCTCAGAGCTACAAACACAGCCTCTCTTAGCTCAAAGCTACAAACACAGCCTCTCTTAGCTCAGAGCTACAAACACAGCCTCTCTTAGCTCAAAGCTACAAACACAGCCTCTCTTAGCTCAGAGCTACAAACACAGCCTCTCTTAGCTCAGAGCTACAAACACAGCCTCTCTTAGCTCAGAGCTACAAACAAAGCCTCTCTTAGCTCAGAGCTAGAAAAACAGCCTCTCTTAGCTCAGAGCTACAAACACAGACTCTCTTAACTCAGAGATACAAACACAGCCTCTCTTAACCCAGAGATACAAACACAGCCTCTCTTAGCTCAAAACTAAAACACAGCCTCTCTTAGCTCTTAGCTACAAACACAGCCTCTCTTAGCTCAAAACTAAAACACAGCCTCTCTTAGCTCAAAGCTACAAACACAGCCTCTCTCAGCTCAAAGCTGCAAACACAGCCTCTCTTAGCTCAAAGCTACAAACACAGCCTCTCTTAGCTCTTAGCTACAAACACAGCCTCTCTTAGCTCAGAGCTACAAACACAGCGTCTCTTAGCTCAAAACTAAAACACAGCCTCTCTTAGCTCAGAACAAGAAACACAGTCTCTCTCAGCTCAAAGCTAAACACAGCCTATCTTAGCTCAAAGCTACAAACACAGACACTCTTAGCTCAAAGCTACAAACACAGCCTCTCTTAGCTCAGAGCTACAAACAGTCTCTCTTAGCTCAGAGCTACAAACAGTCTCTCTTAGCTTAAAGCTACAAACACAGCCTCTCTTAGCTGAGAACAAGAAACACAGTCTCTCTTAGCTCAAAGCTAAACACAGCCTTTCTTAGCTCAAAGCTAAACACAGCCTTTCTTAGCTCAAAGCTAAAACACAGCCACTCTTAGCTCAAAGCTACAAACACAGTCTCTCTTAGCCCAGAGCTAAACACAGCCTCTCTTAACTCAGAGCTACAAACACAGCCTCTCTTAACTCAGAGCTACAAACACAGCCTCTCTTAACCCAGAGCTACAAACACAGCCTCTCTTAACCCAGAGCTACAAACACAGCCTCTCTTAACTCACAGCTACAAACACAGCCTCTCTTAGCTCGGAGCTACAAACACAGCCTCTCTTAACCCAGAGCTACAAACACAGCCTCTCTTAACCCAGAGCTACAAACACAGCCTCTCTTAACCCAGAGCTACAAACACAGCCTCTCTTAGCTCAGAGCTACAAACACAGCCTCTTTTAGCTCAAAGCTACAAACACAGCCTCTCTTAGCTCAGAGCTACAAACACAGCCTCTCTTAGCTCAAAGCTACAAACACAGCCTCTCTTAGCTCAAAGCTACAAACACAGCCTCTCTTAGCTCAGATCTACAAACACAGCCTCTCTTAGCTCAGAGCTACAAACACAGCCTCTCTTAGCTCAGAGCTACAAACACAGCCTCTCTTAGCTCAAAGCTACAAACACAGCCTCTCTTAGCTCAGAGCTACAAACACAGCCTCTCTTAGCTCAGAGCTACAAACACAGCCTCTCTTAACTCAGAGCTACAAACACAGCCTCTCTTAGCTCAGAGCTACAAACACAGCCTCTCTTAACTCAGAGCTACAAACACAGCCTCTCTTAGCTCAGAGCTACAAACACAGCCTCTCTTAGCTCAGAGCTACAAACACAGCCTCTCTTAACTCAAAGCTACAAACACAGCTTCTCTTAGCTCAGAGCTACAAACACAGCCTCTCTTAGCTCAAAGCTTAAACACAGCCTCTCTTAGCTCAGAGCTACAAACACAGCCTCTCTTAGCTCAAAGCTAAACACAGCCTCTCTTAACTCAGAGCTAAACACAGCCTCTCTTAACTCAGAGTTACAAACACAGCCTCTTAGCTCAGAGCTACAAACACAGCCTCTCTTAGCTTAAAGCTACAAACACAGCCTCTCTTAGCTTAGAGCTACAAACACAGCCTCTCTTAGCTCAGAGCTACAAACACAGCCTCTCTTAGCTCAGAGCTACAAACACAGCCTGTCTTAGCTCAGAGCTACAAACACAGCCTCTCTTAGCTCAAAGCTACAAACACAGCCTCTCTTAGCTCAAAGCTAAACACAGCCTCTCTTAGCTCAGAGCTACAAACACAGCCTCTCTTAGCTCAAAGCTAAACACAGCCTCTCTTAGCTCAAAGCTACAAACACAGCCTCTCTTAGCTCAGAGCTACAAACACAGCCTCTCTTAGCTCAGAGCTACAAACACAGCCTCTCTTAACTCAGAGCTAAACACAGCCTCTCTTAACTCAGAGCTACAAACACAGCCTCTCTTAGCTCAGAGCTACAACCACAGCCTCACTTAGCTCAGAGCTACAAACACAGCCTCTCTCAGCTCAAAGCTAAACACAGCCTCTCTTAGCTCAAAGCTAGACACACAGCCTCTCTTAACTCAGAGCCACAAACACAGCCTCTCTTAGCTCAGAGCTAATAACGTCTGTATGGAGAAGAATGTTGTAGAACAGTGTACATAGTGGAGAACATCCTAGAACACTCTAAATGTTGGGGAACGTTCAAGGACAGGGTGAATGGTCTAAACCATCAGAACCGTGCGAATAGTGAACTTTCTGAAACGGTCTGTTAAAGCTCATTCTAGAACACTGTCAGCGGTGGACAGCTTTCTAGAATACTGTAAATAATGTAGAACCTTCTAGAACAGCGAGAGTAGTGGAGAACTCTCTGGAACAGAGCAAGAAAGCATTTGAGAGACTCTCCACCCAGCACCAAACTAACGCTTGCGTGCTGGAGAACTTCGGGTCAGTGCGCTCTGGGCTTTAGTGGACCACTAAAATTAGGGCTCTCAAAACATCTGTCTCCACTTCTGCCATCCATCAGTCTGGCCGCCACCGCTGCTACTGATCAGCACTTTTGTCAACAAAGTAACGGCGTGTTGGGTCCCGGACGGATCCGTCTGGGGCATCTGGGGTTGATCTTTGCGCAAGTGTGTCTGATTAATTACCCCACAGCCTCCCGCAGAGACGAACGCTCTTCAGCTCAGGAACAACAGCTTATCATTTCTGGCTCAGGCTTCTTCTGCAGGATGAGATAATGGATCAAACAGCTACACCCACCCTCACCTGGAACGAACCTCAGACCCATGTAGACAGTGATGGTGTAATACGGAGAGTTCAGTACCTAGAACCGACATACCCTGAACCTCAAACACTCATTAATATTTACACCCCCAACATTCACATACAACCACAACGGAGCTACGGCAACCAGCAGGGTGGACTATAGGGACAAATCCAGCCTTCCGGGTTGGATGTCAGCACTTTTTATTCCTTTCCCAAGGAACCCAGCTTTCAGTACATAGGTAAACGT
>JAMWET010007497.1:127500-147500 GCA_024036415.1 Prochilodus magdalenae
CTTACTCTCTCCTACTCTCTCGCTTTTATTCTCTCTCTTACTGTGTCTCAAAACATCTCATACTCTTTCCCTCTCTTACATTCTCACTCCTTCTCTCTCTACCACACTTCTCCCACACACCTCTCTCCCTCACTCTCTCTCCTTCTCTCTTACTCTTTTTTTTCTATCTTTCTTGCTTAAACTCTCTCAACCTCCTTCTGTCCCTTTTTCTTTTATTTTCTCATTCCCTTTCAGTCGTTTTCTCTCTATCTCTCTCCCGCCCTCTCTCTCTCTGGCTGTATTTCCTGCCCGTATGCTCGCCCCCGTCCCCCCGGCCTGTATTGATCTATGTGGGCTGCAGGCAGAGGGACGCTACCGGACGCTCCATGGAGCTGCAGAACAGAGCGCTGGAATCCTCCCCACCCCCACACACCGCTCGCACACTCCACACACACACGCTCAGCCTCCTGCCTCCTCATTACACACTCACTCTGAGAGAGAGAGCTCTATTTCACAGCCCTGAGTTCAGTCCACACTGTAATCATTATATCTTACTGTGTCGTTCGCTCTGAACTGTGACGTGTGAGGTGGCGACTGCTAAAGCAGCAGTTAGACATCTGAGCCACGTGCAAGTTAAACGGTATTACACATCATATACAGTCCTGCGTAAGTCAGAGACCACCCAAATAACATCAAAGAGACCCGCAGCCAGTCTTCTTTTCACCATCTATGTAGCCCCAAACAGTTCCAGTTATGTTGATATCTGGACTCTAAAATCCGTCCAGTAAAACCAACACCCTTCCCAGTACATCCAAAAGTCCTCCCAGTACAACAGAAAACCCTGCCATTGCAACCCAAACCCCACCCAGTCCAACCCAAACTCTTCCCAGTACATCCAAAAGTCCTCCCAGTACAACAGAAAACCCTGCCATTACAACCCAAACCCCACCCAGTCCAACCCAAACCCTTCCCAGTACATCCAAAAGTCCTCCCAGTACAACAGAAAACCCTTCCATTACAACCCAAACCCCTCCCAGTACCACCCAAACCCCTCTTAGTGCAGCCAAATCCCCCTTCCAATAAAATCAAAAACCATCCCAGTACAACCCAATCCCTTTCTAGAATAACCAAAACCCCACCCAGTCCAACCCAAACTCTTCTCAGTACAACCAAAGTACTCCTATTACCACCGAAATCCCTTCCAGTACAATCCAAAGTCCTCCCGGTACAACTCAGACTCTTTTCAGTACAACCAAAACACCTCACAGTACAACCCAATCCCCTCCCAGTGCAACACAAAAACGTTCTCAGTACAACCAAAACATCTCCCAGCACAACAAAATCCCTCCCAGTACAACCAAAATGATCCGTATCTGTGGAGAAGATAATCATGGTAGGCATATATGGTTGGGCACCAATTTAATAATAGCGATATGGACATGGACCGTATAACCCAAACTGCAGACTATAGAGACTGACCGGGTAAACAGTGGGTAACTGCATAACCAGCAGGTTGGCATGTTCCATCCCATACAGCAATCCGGCTTCAGACCGACTAACAGGAGACACATTAGACTTGTGTAAATACATGTGGCTAAAATTTTACCAGGATACAGTCCAGATACAATCAACATGAGGTGATCAGGTGTACATAGTGTTGAGGTGTCTTCTCACAGTGGAAAGATGGACCAGGATGTTCTCATATCTGAAGCAAAAGTGAAGCTTGATGTTTTCCTCTCCCTCAGAGCTTTAAGTGCTGTGTATCTCGTCGGGACAGTGTGGGTGGGTCTACCAGGTCTTCCAGGTGGTTGTTAGGAGTCTCATTTTATCTCCAGTTTTGAAAACTCAGTTATGTTCTCGCCTCTTTCTTTATGCAGGTGGCATGGTGTATATCTTATCACCTCAGAGTAATATCCCCAGGAAATTTAATTTAATTTAATTAAATATAATAATGTGAGATTTCTCTGGACGTTTTTGAGACAGATGTACTTAATCTGCTACAAAAGCATGAAGAACATTTCCACACAAAATCTGTTCCCAAACGTCTGTTCACAGAAACTTTCACAGTATCTGTCAGAACTGGTGTAGCGGACTAACTGCCCATTCTGCAACTGAAATCTGCGGGGCTGCTAGATTGTTACCAGCGTGAGCCGTCTGCAGCAAACAAAGCATGAACATTCAGCTGAATTTATGATTGACTTTTAAAAGACACCAATGAAAACTCTTCCAACACGGTCAATCAATCACAGTAAACTCCTCCAACACTGTCAGCCAATCACAGTAAACTCCTCCAACACTGTCAGCCAATCACAGTAAACTCCTCCATCACTGTCAGCCAATCACAGTAAACTCCTCCTACACTGTCAGCCAATCACAGTAAACTCCTCCATCACTGTCAGCCAATCACAGTAAACACCTCCATCACTGTCAGCCAATCACAGTAAACACCTCCTACACTGTCAGCCAATCACAGTAAACTCCTACAACACTGTCGGCCAATCACAGTAAACTCCTCCCACTGTCAGCCAATCACAGTAAACTCCTCCATCACTGTCAGCCAATCACAGTAAACTTCTCCAACACTGTCAGCCAATCACAGTAAACTCCTCCACTGTCACCCAATCACAGTAAACACCTCCTACACTGTCAGCCAATCACAGTAAACTCCTCCATCACTGTCAGCCAATCACAGTAAACTCCTCCATCACTGTCAGCAAATCACAGTAAACTCCTCCTACACTGTCAGCCAATCACAGTAAACTCCTCCATCACTGTCAGCCAATCACAGTAAACTCCTCCATCACTGTCAACCAATCACAGTAAACTCCTCCATCACTGTCAACCAATCACAGTAAACTCCTCCATCACTGTCAACCAATCACAGTAAACTCCTCCATCACTGTCAGCCAATCACAGTAAACTTCTCCAACACTGTCAGCCAATCACAGTAAACTCCTCCTACACTGTCAGCCAATCACAGTAAACTCCTCCTACACTGTCAGCCAATCACAGTAAACTTCTCCAACACTGTCAGCCAATCACAGTAAACTCCTCCTACACTGTCAGCCAATCACAGTAAACTCCTCCTACACTGTCAGCCAATCACAGTAAACTTCTCCATCACTGTCAGCCAATCACAGTAAACTCCTCCATCACTGTCAACCAATCACAGTAAACTTCTCCAACACTGTCAACCAATCACAGTAAACTTCTCCAACACTGTCAGCCAATAACAGTAAACTTCTCCAACACTGTCAGCCAATCACAGTAAACTCCTCCATCACTGTCAGCCAATCACAGTAAACTTCTCCTACACTGTCAGCCAATCACAGTAAACTCCTCTATCACTGTCAGCCAATCACAGTAAACTCCTCCATCACTGTCAGCCAATCACAGTAAACTCCTCCATCACTGTCAGCCAATCACAGTAAACTCCTCCATCACTGTCAGCCAATCACAGTAAACTTCTCCAACACTGTCAGCCAATCACAGTAAACTCCTCCATCACTGTCAGCCAATCACAGTAAACTCCTCCATCACTGTCAGCCAATCACAGTAAACTCCTCCATCACTGTCAGCCAATCACAGTAAACTCCTCCTACACTGTCAGCCAATCACAGTAAACTCCTCCATCACTGTCAGCCAATCACAGTAAACTCCTCCATCACTGTCAGCCAATCACAGTAAACTCCTCCATCACTGTCAGCCAATCACAGTAAACTACTCCTACACTGTCAGCCAATCACAGTAAACTCCTCCTACACTGTCAGCCAATCACAGTAAACTCCTCCATCACTGTCAGCCAATCACAGTAAACTACTCCTACACTGTCAGCCAATCACAGTAAACTCCTCCTACACTGTCAGCCAATCACAGTAAACTCCTCCATCACTGTCAGCCAATCACAGTAAACTCCTCCATCACTGTCAGCCAATCACAGTAAACTCCTCCATCACTGTCAGCCAATCACAGTAAACTCCTCCATCACTGTCAGCCAATCACAGTAAACTCCTCCATCACTGTCAGCCAATCACAGTAAACTTCTCCATCACTGTCAACCAATCACAGTAAACTCCTCCATCACTGTCAGCCAATCACAGTAAACTCCTCCATCACTGTCAGCCAATCACAGTAAACTACTCCTACACTGTCAGCCAATCACAGTAAACTTCTCATACACTGTCAGCCAATCACAGTAAACTCCTCCTACACTGTCAGCCAATCACAGTAAACTTCTCCAACACTGTCAGCCAATCACAGTAAACACCTCCTACACTGTCAGCCAATCACAGTCAACTCCTCCATCACTGTCAGCCAATCACAGTAAACTCCTCCATCACTGTCAATCACAATAAGCTCCTCCATCACTGTCAATCACAGTAAGCGCCTTCCACACTGTCAGCCAATCATAGTAAACTCCTCCCACACTGTCAGCCAATCACAGTAAACTCCTTCAACACTGTCAGCCAATCGCAGTAAACTCCTCCCACACTGTCAGCCAATCACAATAAACTCCTCCCACACTGTCAACCAATCACAGTAGACTCCTCCTACACTGCCAGCTAATCAAAAGATAGTGGCTAGGACATCAGCAACACAAATGAACCATTACCACAAGATGAACTCAGAGCCTGAGATCGTTGCCAAAGAAGAAACCCCCCAATAATTAATAACAACCAAATTAAAATATTTCAGAATTCTGTAGAACTGGAAAACAGCTCCCTGGCCAGCAGACAGGAAGAGGTCAGTTATTAACCCAAAACCAAATGAAGAGGACAAGAAACAATGTTCAATCTCTCGCTCATATCACTTCTGCTCATATCACTCAGCGGTTAAACTCTACTGAAGATCATTCAGCACAGGCGACAGCCTTACACTGCAGGAGAGCTGGCGGATGTGCAAGCAGGATCCAGGAATGGCAGAATCCTCTACATCCTAAACAGGAGACATCACTGGCGATGGACACTGGAACATTGAAATCGCCAAGTTGATATGTGTTTCACCGACTACAGCAAAACCGTCTGTGTGGACCACTTAGAAGTACAGAATCCCATCAGGAAAATGGGAATACCGTCTGGGAATACCAGTACTACCAGGCTTAATGAGCTACCTCTACACTGATCAGTCACACAGGGATGCTCACTCTCGCTGATCCGGTTGATCCTGTGAACCTATAATAAGAGGAGCAGGACTGGAGGAATTGAGGATTCAGGGTTGGTGGAAGAAACATCAATCACTTTAATTAATGATACAATCAGTGAACAACAAGGTCAGAGGTCACCAGATACATCAACAAACCAATATTATGTGGCTGGGCAGGGATAAAACTCCTAGGAGTTGAGCAGCAGGCTACAGGGATATTGAGTTTAACAATATGGAGCTTCTGTGCTCAACCATCTTCCTCTTTTATCACACTCATCATCAGAGGAACAGCTGCACAAGCGGCTGCACCCAGAAGGAATCAACCAACAGGACTAAAACTTGGTGTGTAGGTGTGACATGGTGGGACATGCTAAGGGTTCAAGTTTCACTCTGCTGGGAATGTGACGTACGCAAGGACGGGTCTGATCTCTGTCCCTGACTAACCCAACACCACCATTACAGACCTCCAGCGAGCAGTGGTGTCCTCCATGAGTCATCCTGTTAGTGCAGCACCATCGGCAGACGGCTGCACCACGCAGGACTACATGCACACAGGCCGTTACCACGACTGTCCTTAACACCACGTCACCGTCACCAAAGACTGCAGTGGTGTCGTACCAGACTGTCATGGAGTGACTCAGAATGGCAGCGGGTCATCTTCAGTGACGAGTCCCGCTTTAGTCTTGGTGGAGACGCCCAACGAATCCGTGTGTGGAGGCACCGTGGTCAGCACCGAGATGGACGGTTTGTTAACACACGTCCAGAAGGCCTGGTGTCCCTCCACCTCCACCCCTACCGCACTATCTGCAGGAACTGTGTGAGGACGTTCAAGCTGCATGGGATGGATTATCACAGGACACCATTAGGGACCTGTTCTTTAGATGACGAGTATGCATACATACATAGAGTGACCTGCCATGGTTTCATCTACAGGCGGCCAACATCTGGCCAATGCTTGACAGTCAGTGCCTGGGTAGAGTATGCGGGATCACACACACACACACACACACACACACACACACACACACACATACACACACACATACACACACACACAGGGCTAAACTAATAGGATTAGTATGAATATCCCACCACACACACAGACATACACAGGCAGGGAGGAGAGAAATTAGCACACAGCCCCACACACACACACACACACACACACCTCTCACAGAGCAAAGTAATAAAGTACATCTACTCCACAGATGACTGTATTAAAGCAGCTAGAGCCATTCTGCCTTTCTGCTACTACAGCTGTTGTGCTGTCCTCATATGCACTCCTTTAATCACAGAGCAGCAGCTTACTTTCAGTTTTGAAAAACATCCATATCGCCTTTTATAGTATATGAATCTCTTATCTTGTATTCCTGCACCTGAGCTGCATATTACCGAGCTGCTTTCTGTCTGTTACTTGATTCTCGTGTGTAATCTCCATGTATCTAAACTCACTATTCTATCAGCTCCACTGGCCATACAGGACACTCTGTAGGTGTACAGGTCCAGACGGTAGTCAATCTGTTTCTCTGTGTACTGTATTACCCTGTTCTTCAATGGTCAGGACCCCCACAGGACCACCAGAGAGCAGGTATGATGTGGGTGGTGGATCAATCTCAGTGGTGGTGTGTGTGTTGTGCAGCACCACCGCTGTGTCTGATCCACTCACACCGGCACCACACACACTAACACACAACCAGCATGGTCAGTGTCACTGCAGTGCTGGGAATGATCCACCACCTACATAGTACCTGCTCTGTGGTGGTCCTGTGGGGGCCCTGACCATCCACAGTCAGAATTTTGTGCTCCTGCTTGTGTTCAGATCATAAGGTAACACCTATTTGTATAGGTAGGTGTTTGATGTGAACTAATTGCCTTTGAAGTTTTTTATTTTCTTCCTCTAATATTCTCTGATTGCGTGTTTTATTCATGCATGTTTCTTTCATTTATCACTTCAGTGTAAAGCACGTTGATTCAACCTTGGTTGTGTGTAAGTGTGCTATAGACCTTTTGCTTACTTTTTAATTAGAATAGAAAATATCATATATATAACACCCTCAATCCATAAACACCCTCAGTTAACACTCCTATACACTAGAACAGGAAATATCAATCTATAAATGCTCATAATACAAAATCATATTTACTGGAACAGTAGATATCAGTCCATAAACGCCCTCAATAAACACTTCTATACACTAGAACAGGAGATATCAGTCCATAAACGCCCTCAATAAACGCTCCTATATGCTAGAACAGGAGATATCAGTCCATAAACGCCCTCAATAAACACTCCTATACACTAGAACAGGAGATATCAGTCCATAAACGCCCTCAATAAACGCTCCTATACGCTAGAACAGGAGATATCAGTCCATAAACGCCCTCAATAAACGCTCCTATACGCTAGAACAGGAGATATCAGTCCATAAACGCCCTCAATAAACGCTCCTATACGCTAGAACAGGAGATATCAGTCCATAAACGCCCTCAATAAACGCTCCTATACGCTAGAACAGGAGATATCAGTCCATATACGCCCTCAATAAACGCTCCTATACGCTAGAACAGGAGATATCAGTCCATATACGCCCTCAATAAACACTCCTATACGCTAGAACAGGAGATATCAGTCCATACACGCCCTCAATAAACACTCCTATACACTAGAACAGGAGATATCAGTCCATATACGCCCTCAATAAACGCTCCTATACGCTAGAACAGGAGATATCAGTCCATACACACCCTCAATACACACTCCTATACGCTAGAACAGGAGATATCAGTCCATAAACGCCATCAATAAACGCTCCTATACACTAGAACAGGAGATATCAGTCCATAAACGCCCTCAATAAACACTCCTATACACTAGAACAGGAGATATCAGTCCATAAACACCCTCAATAAACACTCCTATACGCTAGAACAGGAGATATCAGTCCATATACGCCCTCAATAAACACTCCTATACGCTAGAACAGGAGATATCAGTCCATAAACGCCCTCAATAAACACTCCCATACGCTAGAACAGGAGATATCAGTCCATAAACGCCCTCAATAAACACTCCCATACGCTAGAACAAGAGATATCAGTCCATAAACGCCCTCAATAAACACTCCCATACGCTAGAACAGGAGATATCAGTCCATAAACACCCTCAATAAACACTCCTATACGCTAGAACAGGAGATATCAGTCCATATACGCCCTCAATAAACACTCCTATACGCTAGAACAGGAGATATCAGTCCATAAACGCCCTCAATAAACACTCCCATACGCTAGAACAGGAGATATCAGTCCATAAACGCCCTCAATAAACACTCCCATACGCTAGAACAAGAGATATCAGTCCATAAACGCCCTCAATAAACACTCCCATACGCTAGAACAGGAGATATCAGTCCATAAACGCCCTCAATAAACACTCCTATACGCTAGAACAGGAGATATTATATATTCATATATATATAAATATATATTTATATATGTATATATGTATGTATGTATATATAATAACTTATGCCGTAGTTGTATTGTAATTGCCATGTGTGTTAAATGTCTGCACAGTTGCTTTACCTGCTTGAGTCACCTCTGGAACAGCTGGATAATTAGCTGATGGTTTAATTGGGTGTGTTGCAGCAGAAAAATGCTCTTTTACACTCAGGTTACACATACTACCTCACACACCAACACTGCTTACCTCACACATTAACACAAATTTCAGCACACACTAACGCAGCTATGCTCACACACTAACGCAGCTCTACTCACACACTAACACAGCTCTGCTCACACACTTACACAGCTCTGCTCACACACTAACACAGCTCTGTTCACATTCTAACACAGCTCTGCTCACACACTAACACAACTCTGCTCACATACTAACACAGCTCTGCTCACATTCTAACACAGCTCTGCTCACACACTAACACAGCTCTGCTCACATTCTAACACAGCTCTGCTCACACACTAACACAGCTCTGCTCACATACTAACACAGCTCTGCTCACACACTAACACAGCTCTGCTCACATACTAACACAGCTCTGCTCACACACTAACACAGCTCTGCTCACATACTAACACAGCTCTGCTCACACACTAACACAGCTCTGCTCACACACTAACACAGCTCTGCTCACACACTAACGCAGCTCTGCTCACTAACACAACTCTGCTCACATACTAACACAGCTCTGCTCACATACTAACACAGTTCAGCTCACATACTAACCCAGCTATGTTCACAAACTAACGCAGCTCTGCTCACACACTAACGCAGCTCTGCTCACAAACTAACGCAGCTCTGCTCACATTCTAACGCAGCTCTGCTCACATACTAACACAGCTCTGCTCACATACTAACCCAGCTCTGCTCACATACTAACGCAGCTCTGCTCATACACTAACGCAGCTCTGCTCACACACTAACGCAGCTCTGCTCACACACTAACACAGCTCTGCTCACATACTATCACAGCTCTGCTCACATACTAACACAGCTCTGCTCACACACTAACACAGCTCTGCTCATACACTAACGCAGCTCTGCTCACACACTAACACAGCTCTGTTCACATTCTAACACAGCTCTGCTCACACACTAACACAGCTCTGCTCACATATTAACACAGCCCTGCACAGCTCTGCTCACATATTAACACAGCTCTGCTCACACACTAACACAGCTCTGCTCGCATACTAACGCAGCTCTGCTCACACACTAACACAGCTCTGCTCATACACTAACGCAGCTCTGCTCACACACTAACACAGCTCTGTTCACATTCTAACACAGCTCTGCTCACACACTAACACAGCTCTGCTCACACACTAACACAGCTCTGTTCACATTCTAACACAGCTCTGCTCATACACAACGCAGCTCTGCTCACATATTAACACAGTTCTGCTCACACACTAACACAGCTCTGTTCACATACTAACGCAGCTCTGTTCACATACTAACGCAGCTCTGCTCACACACTAATGCAGCTCTGCTCACACACTAACACAGCTCTGCTCACATATTAACACAGCCCTGCTCACACACTAACACAGCTCTGCTCACACACTAACACAGCTCTGTTCACATACTAACGCAGCTCTGCTCACACACTAACGCAGCTCTGCTCACATATTAACTCAGCTCTGCTCACACACTAACGCAGCTATGCTCACATATTAACACAGCTCTGCTCACACACTAACACAGCTCTGTTCACATACTAACGCAGCTCTGCTCATACACTAACGCAGCTCTGCTCACACACTAACACAGCTCTGCTCACACACTAACACAACTCTGCTCACACACTAACACAGCTCTGTTCACATTCTAACACAGCTCTGCTCACATACTAACACAGCTCTGCTCACACACTAACACAGATCTGCTCACACACTAACACAGCTCTGCTCACATATTAACACAGCTCTGCTCACACACTAACACAGCTCTGCTCACACACTAACACAGCTCTGCTCACACACTAACACAGCTCTGTTCACATTCTAACAAAGCTCTGCTCACACACTAACACAGCTCTGCTCACACACTAACACAGCTCTGTTCACATTCTAACACAGCTCTGCTCACATACTAACACAGCTCTGCTCACACACTAACACAGCTCTGCTCACACACTAACACAGCTCTGCTCACATATTAACACAGCTCTGCTCACACACTAACACAGCTCTGCTCACACACTAACACAGCTCTGCTCACACACTAACACAGCTCTGTTCACATTCTAACAAAGCTCTGCTCACACACTAACACAGCTCTGCTCACATATTAACACAGCTCTGCTCACACACTAACACAGCTCTGCTCACATATTAACACAGCTCTGCTCACACATTAACACAGCTCTGCTCACACACTAACACAGCTCTGCTCACACACTAACACAGCTCTGTTCACATTCTAACACAGCTCTGCTCACATATTAACACAGCTCTGCTCACACACTAACACAGCTCTGTTTACATCCTAACACAGCTCTGCTCACATATTAACACAGCTCTGTTCACATTCTAACACAGCTCTGTTTACACACTAACACAGCTCTGCTCACACACTAACACAGCTCTGCTCACACACTAACACACCTCTGTTCACACACTAACACAGCTCTGCTCACACACTAACACAGTTCACATACTAACACAAGCCACACCCCTAGCTATTGTAGCATTGCTGAAGATTCTCAAGGGATTTGCCAAAAACACTTTCCATGTCATGTCCCCTATACTTTCAGTATGTCACCTCAAGCTTGATTAGCAAGCTACTCTGTTACAGTGATGGACGGAGACAGACAGAGAAACTAATCTTTAGATCTTTGAAAGAGGCGATTAGCCACACAGTCCCGGTCATGTTCATTAAATCATGGATCCGTACTGTAACTGTAAGGCAGAGTCAAAACTATACATTCAAAACACTACACCTGATTCATTCTAACAGTGTGACCTTTCACCCACATTCCAATGTATAACACGTTCTAAATGTAGGTACTGTGGTATAGACTGAGTCTGTTCTACAGTTTCTCATTAGGTGGAGTGTATAACTCTAAGCTCTAAATGTAGGTACTGTGGTAAAGACTGAGTCTGTTCTACAGTTCCTCATTAGGTGGAGTGTATAACTCTAAGCTCTCATTCTTGTCTTTTCTGAGATGTGTGAAGATGATAATGTCATGGGAGATGCAGGTTTATCACTTTCTGTTTAAAGGATGGGACTGAGTGTGTTTTAAAAGGCTTCTTTGGAGGTCGTTTGGGTCACTAATGGTTCTGCTGAAGATTAGTTCAGAAATGAATCCTCTGCAAATATGGAAAAGCCAATAGGAGCCACAAAATTACAGACAGAGAACATAAAAAATGTAACCATTGATTCAGAACTGCTGGGCAGGCAGAATTGTTTACATCCCCATAGTTAGTATCTGACCTGTAAGTGTAAAGTGATGCACCTGTGTCTCAGGTACAGGCTCTTCATGCAGGTGCTTGTCATGTTCATGATGAATCCTTAGGCTGGATTTACACATCAAAACTTTCATGCATCTAGTTTCATGCTGTGATGTTGGTGTCAGAGTAAGTGTAACGTGTAAGTGTACTGTAAGTAGTGTGTTGGTGTACAGTAACTCAGTAAGTGTAATGTGTTAGTGTACCGTAAGTAGTGTGTCGGTGTACGGTAACTCAGTAAGTGTAATGCGTTAGTGTACTGTAAGTAGTGTGTTGGTGTACAGTAACTCAGTAAGTGTAATGTGTTAGTGTGCTGTAAGTAGCGTGTCGGTGTACAGTAACTCAGTAAGTGTAATGTGTTAGTGTACCGTAAGTAGTGTGTCGGTGTACGGTAACTCAGTAAGTGTAATGCGTTAGTGTACTGTAAGTAGTGTGTTGGTGTACAGTAACTCAGTAAGTGTAATGTGTTAGTGCGCTGTAAGTAGTTTGTTGGTGTACGGTAACTCAGTAAGTGTAATGTGTTAGTGTGCTGTAAGTAATGTGTTGGGGTACAGTAACTCAGTAAGTGTAATGTGTTAGTGTGCTGTAAGTAGTGTGTTGGTGTACGGTAACTCAGTAAGTGTAATGTGTTAGTGTGCTGTAAGTAGTGTGTTGGTGTACGGTAACTCAGTAAGTGTAATGTGTTAGTGTGCTGTAAGTAGTGTGTTGGTGTACAGTAACTCAGTAAGTGTAATGTGTTAGTGTGCTGTAAGTAGTGTGTTTGTGTACAGTAACTCAGTAAGTGTAATGTGTTAGTGTACTGTAAGTAGTGTTGGTGTACAGTAACTCAGTAAGTGTAATGCGTTAGTGCTGTAAATAGTGTGTTGGTGTACGGTAACTCAGTAAGTGTAATGTGTTAGTTGTGCTGTAAGTAGTTTGTTGGTGTACCAGTAACTCAGTAAGTGTACTGTGTTAGTGTACTGGAAGTAGTGTGTTGGTGTACAGTAACTCAGTAAGTGTAATGTGTTAGTGCGCTGTAAGTAGTGTGTTGGTGTACAGTAACTCAGTAAGTGTAATGTGTTAGTGTGCTGTAAGTAGTAGTTTGTTGGTGGTACGATGTAACTCAGTAAGTGTAATGTGTTAGTGTGCTGTAAGTAGTGTGTTGGTGGTACAGTAACTCAGTAAGTGTAATGTGTTAGTGTGCTGTAAGTAGTGTGTTGGTGTACAGTAACTCAGTAAGTGTAATGTGTTTAGTGTACGTTGTAAGTAGTGTGTTGGTGTACTGATAACTCAGTAAGTGTAATGTGTTAGTGTGCTGTAAGTAGTGTGTTTGGTGTACAGTAACTCAGTAAGTGTAACGTGTTAGTGTGCTGTAAGTAGCGTGTTGGTGTACAGTAACTCAGTAAGTGTGTTTGTGTAGTGTGTAAGTAGTGTGTTGGTGTACAGTAACTCAATGTGTGCTGTATGTAAGTAGTGTGTTGGTGTACAGTAACTCAGTAAGTGTAATGCGTTAGTGTGCTGTAAGTAGTGTGTTAGTGTACAGTAACTCAGTAAGTGTAATGTGTTAGTGTACTGTAAGTAGCGTGTTGGTGTACAGTAGCTCAGTAAGTGTAATGTGTTAGTGTGCTGTAAGTAGTGTGTTGGTGTACAGTAACTCAGTAAGTGTAATGTGTTAGTGTACTGTAAGTAGTGTGTTGGTGTACAGTAACTCAGGTGTAATGTGTTAGTGTGTTGTAAGTAGTGTGTTGGTGTACAGTAACTCAGTAAGGGTAATGTGTTAGTGTGCTGTAAGTAGTGTGTTGGTGTACAGTAACTCAAGTCATTAAGTGTAATGTGTTAGTGTGCTGTAAGTAGTGTGTGTGTGCTGTACAGTAACTCAGTAAGTGTAATGTGTTTAGTGTACTGTAGTAGTGTTTTGGGTGTACAGTACAGTAAACTCATGTGTAATGTGTAGTGTACAGGTTGTAAGTATGTGTGTTACTGTAAGTAACTCAGTAAGTGTAAATGTGTTAGTGTACTGTAACTAGCAGTAAGTGTACAGTACTCATAAGTGTAATGTGTTAGTGTACTGTAAGTAGTGTGTTGGTGTACAGTAACTCAGTAAGTGTAATGTGTTAGTGTGCTGTAAGTAGTGTGTTGGTGTACAGTAACTCAGTAAGTGTAATGTGTTAGTGTGCTGTAAGTAGTGTTGGTGTACAGTAACTCAGTAAGTGTAATGTGTTAGTGTACTGTAAGTAGTGTGTCGGTGTACAGTAACTCAGTAAGTGTAATGTGTTAGTGTACTGTAAGTAGTGTGTTGGGGTACAGTAACTCAGTAAGTGTAATGTGTTAGTGTGCTGTAATTATTGTTGGTGTACGGTAACTCAGTAAGTGTAATGTGTTAGTGTGCTGTAAGTAGTGTGTTGGTGTACAGTAACTCAGTAAGTGTAATGTGTTAGTTGGTGTAAGTAGTGTGTTGGGGTACAGTAACTCTCCGTAAGTGTAATGTGTTAGCTGTAGTATGTGTTGGTGTACAGTAACTCAGTAAGTGTACTGTGTTAGTGTGCTGTAAGTAGTGTGTTGGTGTACAGTAACTCAGTAAGTGTAATGTGTTAGTGTACTGTAAGTAGTGTTGGTGTACAGTAACTCAGTAAGTGTAATGTGTTAGTATACTGTAAGTAGCGTGTTGGTGTACAGTAACTCAGTAAGTGTAATGTGTTAGTGTGCTGTAAGTAGTGTGTTGGTGTACAGTAACTCAGTAAGTGTAATGTGTTAGTGTGCTGTAAGTAGTGTGTTGGTGTACAGTAACTCAGTAAGTGTAATGTGTTAGTGTGCTGTAAGTAGTGTTGGTGTACAGTAACTCAGTAAGTGTAATGTGTTAGCTGTAGTATGTGGTTAGTCACAGTAACTCAGTAAGTGTAATGTGTTAGTGTGCTGTAAGTAGTGTTGGTGTACAGTAACTCAGTAAGTGTAATGTGTTAGTGTGCTGTATTTCCTTTCTTCTTTAATAAAAATAAATACTGATGTTTATAAACTCTGAAGAATCCGCTCCACGCCTCACCCAGACGATCACTGGAAAACTGTGTTGCATTACAACTGCGGCTAATCGCTGGAAGGCTGCGTGCTGTCACAGTGGATCACTGTTAAGTGCGCAGTAGGGGTGAGAAAGCGTGAAAAGATGTGCGGCTATCAGCATGGAGTACACGTCCAGCTATTCACATAAATGCCTATTAAGTGTGATAGACCAGCACTGGAGGGAATCTAACGGGACCAAAACACTGAGGAACCCGCAGCACCACCTGCATCACCTGTGGAATGCGTGATGACTGGCTGGACAGATGACATGGGAAACACACACGCCCTCTCTCCCTCTAGCAACAAGGCTATAAGCCAAGTCTGCTATAGCGACATCGCTCACTAACATATACATTCATTCATCCTTATCCAACCCCAGTGCTCACTGGCAAGGCTGGAGACCCTGGACAGGCCGCCAGTCCATCTGCGGTTTCTCCAGCACGCACCTTGTCTTTAGACTATGGGAGGAAACGGGAGCCCATGGAGGAGGAGACCGCGGGAACACACAGGAAGAACATGCACAGTCCACATATAGAAAGGACCCCAGCCCTCTAAACGCTAGTCAAATTGTAAGCTCCTGTCTGCCTCACAGATGTCATCCATTCCACCCAGTTAGGTGAGTAAAGCATCACTCATGTGTTTATAGGGTAGGATATGATTTTAATCCTCCTCTAGTGTCTGTTCTAGTGCCCCCGTTATCATGTCCTCCTTTTGGGGTCCTGAAAGTGGCCACCTTAGTGCAGATGTACAACACGAAGGATAAAGATCAGTCAGCAATGGAGTTTCTCATACAGCAGCTGTGAAAGTAAGCGTGAGGCAGATTCAGCAGAGAACAGGATGGCTCATGCTGTTGAAGCAGCACAGCTGTGCGCAGGAAGGAGCTTCTCAGAACCGCCTCCATTACAGCAGAAAACTAACTGGCCGATTCAGACTTTGGTCATGTACTCAAAAGACATCAGACAGAGATGCTATGTGAACATGGATTCAGCACACAAAGCAGGATTAGAACCACCAACAGAAATTCACTGGGTAATACAAACCTCACCAATCTCACTTCAGAGTTTGGCCCAAGAGCAGTAGGACCTGTAATTAACCCAGTAATGCACCACGCGCCCCCTCCAAGTGTGTAAATCTCCGAATGACACCGCGGTCCCCTCAGAAAAGACAACAGGTGAGGAGGCTGGTGAATTTGGGTCTGACGGCTAGCAAGGGTGCAATGGAAAGGGCATGCCACGCTGTACCAACCTGCAGAGTTTGGCTTTGTTCTAACAGTTCTGAGTATGTTTTGATGTTTGCCATCACATCCACTGAGATAGCTGCCAAGAGGTTTTCCACCTGTGGCTCACAGCTTCTTGGGTTGGCTACGAGTGAGCAACGCCACATTGCAGCTATGATGGTGCCTGGACCAGCTACCTGAGTGACAGGGTATCACAGCTATGATGGTGCCTGGACCAGCTGCCTGAGTGAGAGTGTAGCATGGCTATGATGGTGCCTGGACCAGCTGCCTGAGTGAGAGTGTAGCACAGCTATGATGGTGCCTGGACCAGCTGCCTGAGTGAGAGTGTAGCACAGCTATGATGGTGCCTGGACCAGCTGCCTGAGTGAGAGTGTAGCACAGCTATGATGGTGCCTGGACCAGCTGCCTGAGTGAGAGTGTAGCACGGCTATGATGGTGCCTGGACCAGCTGCCTGAGTGAGAGTCTAGCACGGCTATGATGGTGTCTGGACCAGCTGCCTGAGTGAGAGTGTAGCACGGCTATGATGGTGTCTGGACCAGCTACCTGAGTGAGAGTGTAGCACGGCTATGATGGTGCCTGGACCAGCTGCCTGAGTGACTGTGTATCGTGGCTATGATGGTGTCTGGACCAGCTGCCTGAGTGAGAGTGTAGCACGGCTATGATGGTGCCTGGACCAGCTGCCTGAGTGACTGTGTATCGTGGCTATGATGGTGCCTGGACCAGCTGCCTGAGTGACTGTGTATCGCGGCTATGATGGTGCCTGGACCGGCTACCTGAGTGACTGTGTATCGCGGCTATGATGGTGCCTGGACCAGCTGCCTGAGTGACTGTGTATCGTGGCTATGATGGTGTCTGGACCAGCTGCCTGAGTGACTGTGTATCGTGGCTATGATGGTGCCTGGACCAGCTGCCCGAGTGACTGTGTATCGTGGCTATGATGGTGCCTGGACCGGCTACCTGAGTGACTGTGTATCGCGGCTATGATGGTGTCTGGACCAGCTACCTAGTGACTGTGTATCGTGGCTATGATGGTGCCTGGACCAGCTACTTAGTGACTGTGTATCGTGGCTATGATGGTGCCTGGACCAGCTACCTAGTGACTGTGTATCGTGGCTATGATGGTGCCTGGACCAGCTACCTAGTGACTGTGTATCGTGGCTATGATGGTGTCTGGACCAGCTACCTAGTGACTGTGTATCGCGGCTATTATGGTGCCTGGACCAGCTACCTGAGTGACTGTGTATCGTGGCTATGATGGTGCCTGGACCAGCTACCTGAGTGACTGTGTATCGTGGCTATGATGGTGCCTGGACCAGCTACCTGAGTGACTGTGTATCGCGGCTATGATGGTGCCTGGACCGGCTACCTAGTGACTGTGTATCGTGGCTATGATGGTGGCCTGGTTGCCTGGACCAGCTACCTAGTGACTGTGTATCACAGCTATGATGGTGCCTGGACCAGCTACCTAGTGACTGTGTATCGTGGCTATGATGGTGCCTGGACCAGCTACCTGAGTGACTGTGTATCGCGGCTATGATGGTGCCTGGACCAGCTGCCTGAGTGACTGTGTATCGTGGCTATGATGGTGCCTGGACCGGCTACCTGAGTGACTGTGTATCGTGGCTATGATGGTGCCTGGACCAGCTGCCTGAGTGACTGTGTATCGTGGCTATGATGGTGCCTGGACCGGCTACATAAGGAACAGTGTATCACGGCTATGATGGTGCCTGGACCAGCTACCTGAGTGACTGTGTATCGTGGCTATGATGGTGCCTGGACCGGCTACCTGAGTGACTGTGTATCGCGGCTATGATGGTGCCTGGACCAGCTACCTAGTGACTGTGTATCGTGGCTATGATGGTGCCTGGACCAGCTACCTAGTGACAGTGTATCGTGGCTATGATGGTGCCTGGACCAGCTACCTAGTGACTGTGTATCGTGGCTATGATGGTGCCTGGACCAGCTACCTAGTGACTGTGTATCGTGGCTATGATGGTGCCTGGACCAGCTACCTAGTGACTGTGTATCGCGGCTATGATGGTGCCTGGACCAGCTACCTAGTGACTGTGTATCGTGGCTATGATGGTGCCTGGACCAGCTACCTAGTGACTGTGTATCGTGGCTATGATGGTGTCTGGACCAGCTACCTAGTGACAGTGTATCGTGGCTATGATGGTGCCTGGACCAGCTGCCTGAGTGACTGTGTATCGTGGCTATGATGGTGCCTGGACCAGCTGCCTGAGTGACTGTGTATCGTGGCTATGATGGTGCCTGGACCAGCTACCTAGTGACTGTGTATCGTGGCTATGATGGTGCCTGGACCGGCTACCTGAGTGAGAGTGTATCACAGCTATGATGGTGCCTGGACCAGCTGCCTGAGTGACTGTGTATCATGGCTATGATGGTGCCTGGACCAGCTGCCTGAGTGACTGTGTATCATGGCTATGATGGTGTCTGGACCAGCTGCCTGAGTGACTGTGTAGCACAGCTATGATGGTGCCTGGACCAGCTACCTAGTGACTGTGTATCGTGGCTATGATGGTGCCTGGACCAGCTACCTAGTGACTGTGTATCGTGGCTATGATGGTGCCTGGACCAGCTACCTAGTGACTGTGTATCGTGGCTATGATGGTGCCTGGACCAGCTACCTAGTGACTGTGTATCACGGCTATGATGGTGCCTGGACCAGCTACCTGAGTGAGAGTGTAATGGTGCCTGGACTGGGTGCCTGTGTGAGGTTACATGACAGCTACATGTCCACCTGGGCCGGCCGTCTGCCTGTTCGGTTGCATGGTTGAGCAGCACTATGATGGAGCACTGAGGCCTTTTGACCTGTCTGCGTAGGCAACGCTACCTCAACAGCTACATGTCTACCTGGGCCGGATGCTTGGAAGGCACTGCATTGCAGCTATGAGGCTGCCTGGACTGGTGGTGTTCAACTGCATGAAAACACTACCTCTTCCAAGTTAGGGACCTTTAGGGCCTTCGAGGCTTCCTGGCCTGGGCCTGTGTGGCACAGTACAGTGGAGTAGTGAGATCTGCCCTGCAGTAAGGACTCTTTCCAGACTTGCTAAGTGTGTCTATATTGGACTGTGTCTATAGGAGGAACTGTGGACGGTGTGTGGGTGTGTGTGTCCCATGCAGCTAATCCTCACACATCCCATGGTGCAGAGGGTGAACATGGAGTCACACCAGGTTTTCTGCAGATGGTCATCTTAGTCACTACCAGGGGTGAGATGTGGAGTGACACCATTTTTTGTCCGCTTGAGCTTACCTTCTGGACGCCATTTTGAAACTGTTCGGGACTTGGATGTGCAGGAAAGTGTCTGTAGGCAGAGCTGTCTGTAGAGGGGGGTGTGTTCCACATGCAGCGTGTGAGTCGTGTCATGTCATGTCTGACGAAGCACAGACTTTCTCCGTATACGGTGGGGGATTCAAGAATACGGTGTAGGTTGTCAGCAACAAACCAGACCTCTAAAATCACACAGTGCATGAGAGAGGCTTGAGAGAGAGAGAGAGAGAGAGAGGGAGAGAGAGAGAGAGGGAGAGAGAGGCGAGAGAGAGAGAGAGAGAGAGAGGCTAGAGAGAGAAAGGCTAGAGAGAGAGAGAGAGGGAGAGAGGCTAGAGAGAGAAAGA
>JAMWET010007498.1:0-22500 GCA_024036415.1 Prochilodus magdalenae
CCTACTCCTCCTCGTGACTTCACATCTTAAGCCAGATACTAGAAGAACCACGTTCCGATGTATCATCATCAGGCATTCTCATGTTATCTCAGCGCGCCTTCAGTGGTGGTACGCACAGCCGAGCGCTAACTCTACTCCCTGGGTAGTACGTTTTCTACTTGCGCGGAGTACGGGATACGGACGGCGGACGTGCGGTGGTGGGTACTCTCCCGCGAGCTTCAGCCATGGTTAGATGCTGCATACGGCCTTCACTCTTATGACTTTAGAGCTTGGCCACATAATGGCGTTGGCGCGCAGTATGCACTTCTTTGATTGGCCTCTCATGTGTGGACTGATAGCAGTGACGTCGACTTACCCTATCACCTCTACTGTGTACACGTGGTATTTATCTCGAGAGAGGCTTTGGCGGTGGCTTAGTCTGGCTAGACATGCTAAACTTCAGTACATGTCTAGAATACGATAACGCTTTTGCACCCTTGGTGCATGGTCTGGTTTGGCTTCCCGGTGTGTGGTTGTCGCTCGGTATCTCCCTCTCTGTGTGGATTGTTCTCATCAAGACGGATTCATACCTCCCAGGTACTCAGACCGTGTACAGCCGAGCAGTGAACTAGAGATAGCTGCTGTTAGCGCCCCCTAGGTGTGAGGTGGGTGTGTCTTCCTGTGAGGACTGGCGGCCTGTCAGGGTGTTCCTGCCTTCTGCCCATGAGCGCTGGTATCGGCTGCGACCCAGAATACTAGAGCCAGCTTAGAAGTCAGTGAATGCAGTCGAATGAATGCAATGAATGAAGTAAAGGAAGTGAATGAAAATGAAATGAATGATGAATAAAGAAAAAAATAAATGAATGAAGGAATGAACGTATATTAATATGATTCGAACAGGATAACTAATGAGGAATGAAATAAGATGAGGGAAGGAATGCAAGTAATGAATGAATGAGGGAAGACTACCATGAAAAAAAAAAATTGAGGGAGGACATGGTATGTTAACTGACTGAGAGTAGCGTAGAACGAAACAAGGAACTGAATGAAGGAATAAATGAATGAGATGATGGAGAGGGATGAATTAATGAGGGAAGGAATGAAGGAAGGAATGGATGAATGAATGAGCTAGATGGATTCTGATCAATGAATGACGGTGAAGGAATGAATGTGAGATGACGAGGCGAATGATAAAGAATGTGCACTGCTGATAAATGACTGTGTTAAGCTGAAGAACCTTTGTAGCGATTGCTGTGTTCAGGTGGTGTTGATTGGGGTGGAGCTGCGTCTTGTGCAGTGGAAGGTGATGGTGGTGTCTGCAGTTCTAGGCTGTAGTTCGAGTGTACGGGTTGGTGCTGGAATAAGAAGCGTTTGCAAACGCGTACATCACAGGCAATTAGACAAAGTGCCGTGGAGGCATGGGAGCGCGAGAGGGAATACCACAAAGAAGGGAGTAGAAAAGGAAAGGAGGAAGAGAGAAGCAGATGGTGGAGGCTGGCGGTTTAGTGAGCCTTTTGAAACTGGTCACTCGTTTAGACGTTCTTCGCTGGCCGAGGAGGAAAGCGTGTGAATGAAGACTATCAAGACCTGTGTGTGTGTGTGGTGTGTCTGTAATGTGTTTTGTGAGTGTGTGTGTTGGTGTGTTTGTGATGGTTTGTGTTGGGTCTGTGTGTGTGTGTGAGACGTTAGTGTGGTACGTCTTGACTGTGTGTGTGTCCCTGTGTGTGTGGTGTTTGTTATTGTGTGTTGTGTATGTGTCTTGCTAGAGGGTGTGGTGGTAATATTGTGTGTCTATGTGTATGGTGTATGATTTGTGACAGTGTGTGTGTATATTGGGGGTCCTGTGACTGTATGTGTGTGTGTGTGTTAGTAGTGTGTGTGTGTGCGTAGTGTGTCTGTGTGTGTGTTTGTGAGTGTCGTGTGTGGATGGTGTTCCTCCGTGTGGGTCTGTGTGGTGTCGTGTGTTGTGCGCGTAGTGTCAGTGTGTGTGTGTGTGTGGTAGGGTTGTGTGTGTCCATGTGTGTGGGGTGGGGATGTAGTGTGCATCTGGGGCAGTCAGGGTGAGTTAGACTAAGAGGGTGGGGGTGACATTTGCCTGGTGGTTTGAAACATTGGGGGTTGTGTGACTGCGGGAGGGCGGCCTTAACACACTTCAATCTGGCTTCCCAGTCTGAGCTGACTGTCGCTGAGAAGGATACTGGAGGCTTCACACACTCACAGCAGAGACGGCAGGATTGTTTGTGCACTCCGGAAGCTCCTGTTAAACGTGAGGAATTAGTGGAGGCTGTGTATAGAGATGTCGTATGAGATGTAGTAGGAGGAGTAGTTTGGATGAGTGTAGTAGGAGAGTGTAATTTGTTCGGGACGGCAGGTATTTTTTTAGCTTCTTTACTACTAAATAAAGCTCTTCTTCATTAGCCTCCTTCTCTGTCTGTCCCATCTCTCCTCTCATCTTGCTCTATCTCCATCTCACACCCTCGATCCACTACATCTCTCCTATCTTTCTCACACGTACTCTCTTCCTCTCATCTTTAACTCTCTCAAGCCTAAATCTCTGTCTCTTGTCTCAAATCTATCAAACTCGTCTCAGGTCTCTCTTCATCTCTCTCGTCTTACTCCCTCTGTTGTCTATCTACCTCTCTATCTGCTCTCTCTCTTAACCTCCTCCCTCCCTTATCTCTATCCTGTACTCTCTCTTACATCTAAAATCTTACAGTACTCTCATTCTACATGCTTTATCTTCTGTCTCTCTCCACTTCTCTATCTTCTCTCCATATTCTCCTCATCGTCTCTCCTCTCTATCCTTCCCTCTCTCTGCATCTCTTCTCTCTCCCCACTCTCTCTCTCTTATCCTTACCCAGCTCTCCTATGCTTTCTCCGTACTTCTCTCGCAGTCTCATACATTTGCCTCTATGTTGTAATGAAAGATGTGTCTGCAGCAAACACATCCACAAGCAGATCATTTAGTGGTGTGTGTGTTGGTATGTGAGTGGTCTGGTATGTGTGTGTGTGTGTGTGTGTGTGTGTGTGTGTTTTGGTATGTGTGTATGTGTGTTGTTTGTATGTGTGTGTGTGTGTGTTTATGGTTATGATGAGTGTCCTGTAATGTGTGGTGTGTGTGTGTGGGTGTGGGTGTGTGTGTGGTGTTTGGGTATGTTCGTGTATGTGTGCGTGTGTGTGTGTGTGTAGTGTGTGTGGGGTGTGTTGGTCATGTGAGTGTGTGTTTGGTATGTGAGCATGTGTGTGCAGTGTTTGGTGTGTGTAGTGTGTGTGTGGTGTGTGTTGGCTTATGTGTGTGTGTGTGTTTGTGGATGATTTTGGATATGTATGTGTGGTGTGCTGTGTGTCAGTGTGTGTGATTGGTAATGTGTGTGTTTGGTTATGTGTTGTATGTGTTGGTGTAGTGTATGTTGTGTGTGTTTGGTATTGTGTGTGTGTGTGTAGTTTGGTATGTGTAGTGTGAGTGTGTGTGATGTTGTGATTTGGTTATGTGGGTCCAGTTTGCTGGTATGTGTGTGAATATTGTGTGTGTCGTGTCTGTGTGGTGTGTGTGTGTTTGTATGTAGTGTGTATGTGTGTAGTTGTGTGTGTGTGTGTGTGTGTTCTGGATAAAAATGTGGTGTGTGTGGTGTAGTGTGTTTGTTATGTGTTGGTGTGTGTGTGGTGGGTGTGTCTTGGAGTATGTGAGTGTGTGTGCGTGTTTGGTGTATGTGTGTGTGTGTGTGTGTGTTTTGTATGTGTGTGTTTAGTATGTGTGTGTATTTGTGTGGTTGTGTGTGTGTGTGTTTTGTTATGTGTGTGCTGTGTGTGTGTGTGTGTGTTTGGTATGTGTGTGTGTGTGTGTGTGTGTGTGTGTGTTTGGATATGTGTGTGTAGTGTGTGTGTGATAGTTTGGTATGTGAGTGTCTATGTGGAATGTGTGGTGTGCAGTGGATGTGTGTGTGTGTGGTGTGTGGGTGTGTGTATGTGTGTGTTTGGTGTGTGTGTTGGGTATAGATGTATGTGTGTGTGTGTGTGTGTGTGGATTGCATTCACTAACTAGCTCCCTCATCTGTCCCCCACAGGCCCCAGCGACCGGCGTGCCATGGTGGACCAGTCACCACCCCCTTTCTCCGATGCTGACCTGGCGTTTCTCCATTGGCCGCCTATTCGTTTATCCTGAGAACGGGCCTTTATGCGATCTCCGCACCCGCTGAGGGTAAGCCCACCCCTCCCTTTCATCAGCCAGTTACCAACACCACTAGGTGGCATTTGAGAGAGAGCAGTCCCTTAGGAGCAGGAGCGGAACGATCCCATCACTCTCAAGCCTTAGACCCTCAGAAACAAGCCGGGACATGAGTGATCTTCACGTTTGCAGGCAGTAGAGGCAATGAGTTTAACACATGGCAGCTCGGGCTTCGCACACAGGAGCTAACTAAGTAACAACGGAACGCAAGTGATTTAATAGCCGGAGCGCCGCGTGGTCGTACCAGTAGTCTACATGGATTACCGCGTGAGCATAGTTTCCCATCAGATTCTCAGTTCAGGCTGTTCATTAACTCCAGAAAACGGCCACTCACTAACTAGCACATCCACATGAGTTCACTGCTGCTAAAACTTCATAAAGTAGCGGTCCTGTAAGATTTGGGGGCGGGGTTAGTGATCTTATTCTATCTGTCTATCTGTTCGTCCGATCACGTGTGACTTTGTTCAGAGGATGAAAAAAAAGCCCCACCCCCAAGTAGTTAGTTTCTCTACAGTACCCCTTATTCTCCATCCAACATCCGTTACCCCTGCGGACTAAGAACAAGACCATAGGTCTCCCATTTGTTGGTGGGAGGCTTCTATGAATAATTTGGGGGAAAAGTCTGATTGGTTTGGTATTACATGTGAGACCGCCGCACCCAAGACTACAGAACGCACCATAGTGCAGTAGAGTAAATAAAAATGATCCATCTGTGCTCTAAATAAGACTCCACCTCATACTACTTCAGTTAGCTAATGCTGTTACTCGGAAGCTATGCTATTAGCATGCGTTCCCTGTACTAGCTCTACTGGCTCCAATCTGTGGACACCAACACACCGTAGAGGTAAAGCTGATCCTTACCACTATGGAGCTCTCAGATTATAAGATTGATCTGCTCCGAACCGCTCTACAGCATACAGGATGCAATCAACACAGCATGGCGCTACTTTAAGGGCTGCTGTTGGGGTGGTGTGCTAATAAAAGGTGGAGCTGTCCGATCTCCTCAGTCTCTTCAGGCGACGCTGAGCAGAGCGGCTCCATATTGTCCGGCAGAGAGGGAGTTTGGGAATCTGTCCGGAGTGGAAATGTGCAGACTGCAGGATTAAAGGTGTTCCGGAATCCTGTTAAAGATGTGGAGCTGGAGTTCCACGTTCTCCAGCTGTTTTTTTATGGGAATGTTCGCACCTTAAATGGTCTTGCTGCTACACGTTCTAGGCACTGGCATCATTTACAACCGGTGGAACGGAACAATGTGATTAGGACCGCTGGTGATGACAGGAAGAAATTAAGCCTGGAATTAAAGATGACACACCATGTACCTCGCTACAGCTGGGATCCTTGGGTAAAGGATCGCCCGTTTCCCGAGTCTGGAACAGCTGGAGGTGTCTCCACATAGTATCACTCCCACCGCTTTGGTTCTGTAGCTCCGTTGTCGTTGATTTGTAAGTGGTTTGGAGTGGGGTGGGTGGGGTCTTTTTTGGGGGGGAAAAACATTTAACGCAGTCTGTTCCTGTGACAGTTTTTTCAGGATGTTGTGAATTGGCCAGTTTTCCCCGAGTGAGAGCAAAAGTCCTGTATCGTCCCTCTATTGTGTAAGGTTTGTAATGATAGCAGGACAATCAGTGCTTAGGTTCTCCCGTATGTCAGTATCTATGATAACTACCTTATACGCTCTACAGTCCTAAGGCCACCGTAACTAAAGTTAAACACATAACGCGTCAATGATACCTTGCCTGCAGTCCAACATCATTCATTCAGCTCCCTGATATCCCAACCGAATCCTTTTCCCACACGTCGGAATAATTAACTTCCGGTGATTTTAAAACTCCGGAGTTTCACCACTGGGAATTCCCATAGGTTCGACTAACAGTTGATAGGGAGGGGAAGATTAGGATCATCCAGAAAAACCCTAGCCTCCTACTAGGTACACGTTTAAAACCCAAGGATGGTCTTCAAGGATTCTAATAGGTAAAGACAAAGGGTTCGATATTATATACATGAAGGACCTAACAGTGTGAAAAAAATCAAATCATGTATAACACTTTCGGGGAGGGGGGGGGAATTGGGACCTTTTTGAAAATGGTTTCTCTGTAGAACCAGGGGTTTCTGCTATTATGTCCAGCAAAGGGGTTCCTTAGCTAATAACAATAGAGAACATTTTGGACTTGTGGAAGCATTGAGACCTTAGGTTCTACTACCTACACTTATTAGGAGCTGGTTCTGTAAAGGGTCTTTAGTAAAAGGGACAATAGTCTCCTTACAGAACTCATCAGGTTTCTACACAACCATTAGCATAGTCAGTAGTAACAGACCTCTATTGATCATTCTCACATAGAACAATAGCAACTGATGGAGATGTGTGTTGCGTGTGGTTTTCTATATTGTGTGGAAACCTTATTTTATAGAAACCACTTTTTCATGGCTCTCTAAAAAACTGTAAGCTGACTGTGCGTAGCTAGAACCTTTTGAGTCTTGTACTACGCAGATCATCAAGAAACTTCGACTTTATCTGGAATGTTGGGTGATTGAAAAGATCATGGAAACTTGAAATACTAGTTCCCTTGTGGGAGCTATTAGACCTCACATTTGAAGAGGCGCCCTGCAGCATGTATCCCTCCACCATGAATGGAGTTTAATAGGCCATTGAGATCTTACCGCACACTATCATATAACAGCGTCTTCAGACATCGGCAGCGTATTCAGTAACACCTTCCTGTAGGTTAACTTCCTTAGTGAGGAGGCTTGTTAGTAGGGGACGTCTGTTTTACCATTCCACTCACCACTGTTATCTTCTAACCTGGGGAGCAAACGCTCTCTGTTTGTGTTTTCCATCTTTTTTTAAAGCATCCAGATGTTTAGCAATTTTTGAGAAAACTGATGAGCCTCCCCTTTAATATTCATCAATCCATAAGCATATTAGGAGCTGATGGGCGTGGGTCCCTGCATAGTTACCCGGCGTTCCAATGTAATCACCGGCATTGAGTGTGCACGCTTTGTTGAGATGTATGGAGAGGTAGTAACTGACTGTAGGGCCGAGCGCTCCTACTTCATGGATGCGGCGTCCTGTCCACCCCATCTCCCACTTCTTCAGGCACTCGTCATACGGAGTGGCGGTCTGGTGCACACTCGGCACGAGTGCAGGACTTTAGGAGACTGCTGCCGAGCTTGCTGTGGCGTCAATCTCATATTATGCAGTAAGAGCATGAGCGAGTCAAGGTCATACAGAACGTGTGATTCCTCATCCTGGTGCTCAGTAGAACAGTGGTGGTGAAATGTGTGTCTGTACTTATCTGGGGGAGGCAGCTGACAGATATCTGAACATACGGCGGTCTAAAGCTCCAACGCTGGCATACGTTAGCATCTGAGGGGTAGGCTGAAATAGCCTGTTAAGCTAGTACCACACCATGCCCTCATCAGCGCTACACCGCGAATCCCATGCCAATCATAGACTCAACATTACAGCATCTACCACCGGAGAACACAGGCTGTATGTCAATCCAACGCGCTCTGTACCAATGATACTAGAGCGCGGCGGGCAGGGAGAGTGAGAAGAGATGCTCAGGGGGTATTTTCCCCTTATGGTCCCGACCGTCCTGTTGTCTCCAGCATGAAGACTAGCAGAATGTATAGCGACGGAGGGGGCCGTACAGAAAGTACGTAGTAGCAATGGGCATCTGGTTTAGCATTGAAAGCCCCATCGGGAGCCTGTTTTCTGATTAAAGCCACAGAGTGACAAAATATACATTTGCGTCTGGAGTTATCTAGGAAACATTTACTTCGAATATCAGGAACCATAGAGCGTTAGGGGTTTGGAGCATTGACTGCTAGATATTAGTAATAGCCTGGAGCTAACAAGGCTAATGTGCTAAAGTGCTAGCTATCATGCCAATTCAGTTAAGCATTGCCTACAACGCATACTTTTATCACGAGTCTTGCCGAGGAGTGTGGCGGTATAGATAGGGTGGCCACTCATGTTACGCGATCCATGAAAGGAGGAACGGTCACCACAACCACCTAAAAGGAGGACAATCTACAAAGGGACGTAGAGTGGTCTCATGTCAACGACCGCAAGAATGGATTAAAACACAAACCCATATAACACATACCTGATGCGTTTACTCAGCCTAGCTGGGGGGAGTGGGATGAGCATTTCTGAGTCAGACTGTGGATTAGCAATAGAGCTACGGATAGACCTGCTGCAGATAGCTCGGTAGTGAACGAGTCTACGATGTCACATGACCTAATACCCAAGGAATCGGGGAGGCATGGTATGGCACCTTGTGATAGGCCTAATAGGTGTCCATGAGGCACGCTGTACTGCCGCCGAACGGGGAACAGGTACTGGGCCTGAAACCAGAATATATGTGTGCAGCTCTAGTAGGTACACCGGGTCTACATGTTACAGTCCGCTCGCAGACCGGACTCACTGAATTCCGGTTATAGTTAACAGTGCTGGTATTGCATTGCTTGTGTCCCGAATGCCAGTAACCCCTGCACACTCAGGTATATCTACTTCAGGGCCTGTTTTGGGGAGACAGGGGCTCAGACCGCGGTAGGTTTATTTGCGGGATGAGCCATTGATACTCTGCTTTTTTTATTCTGCTCGGATACAAACGCTCCAGCAGTGCATGGGCTTTTGGGATGCAGCGTGCATTCCACCGTGCCATGGACTCCAGCAAGAGAAGCATGCTGGCTCGGTGTGGTCACTCGCTACCCCTACACTAAGCTCTGCTCTAATCACTCGCAACACGTCTGAGTACTATTGATTATTGATATTGACCGTTATGATCTGGTTTACTAGCTTGCCGTATGCATGTAAACACTGTGAATATAAACACACCCCATGGTCTACATCAGAATTCCAGCACTGCACAAGGTCGCCATGCTCAAAAGATAGGAGCGTTGCCAAGTTGGCACTGATCTCTAGCCTTCTGAAGCAGTGCTGGGGTGTCAAGTTTTAGGGAACTCTGTGCTATCCGTTTCGGTTGCTGTGTGTGGGCTCACGTGTTGCGTTCATTTTGGAATCTGACGCCTGATTGTGGTCACAACGACACACGGTAGTGTCCAGGACTTGGAGCACCCCCCTATAATAAGCCCACCTTTGTGGAGTGAGAGCCGAACAACGTCTTTCCTGCTTGTCCCATGCATGGATATGACCGATCCCTCATCCGAGAGGCGGGCTACTGTCTGCGGGAACACTGCGTTCATAACTGGTTACACACAATGTGATAGAACTACATAGAACCTACAATCGTGACAGTGAAGTAAGAGTGGTACTAGTTGAAAATAGATCGGTGCATGCATGTGACACGCCTAACCCACTAACCTGCTAAGTCTGTCCTCTCACCTCGCCGCCACACTCTAATTTTAGCTTTATAGAGTACCTGTGGATACGTTCAAGGACAACCGGGCTCTCTGGCGGGGAACACCACCTTATTAATACCATACACTGTGAGGTCCTGCATCGATGGGGAGGACCTGGACACTTAGCTACCCCGTTAACCCGCGATAGCAAAACAAAATAGAGTTTAAATAGATTCCAAGCATGATATACTCGTTTCTACGAGAGTTACAGACGCACGGAGACTTAGAGATAAGATCTGTACAGCTATAATGAGGTGCGCAGTGGCTACGACTCATGGGGGAAGGAGCTACGAACAAGCCGTCCCGATGAACCACCATACCAGAGGAGCTAAACCTGCCGGACCCTCAGACCTAGATACCTATCTAGGACAAAGATGCTGAGATACAGAAGCGTCGAGCAGGTAACGCTCATTACCCTGGGACAAGGATAAGGCCCGCGTGATGCCGCAGAGTTTCACGCTAACAATCAGCTGGCCAAATCTCCATGCTTAAGCGGTATTGGCCAGTCTGTGTAGCGCATGAAACTCTGCCGTCCACCACGCGTGACCACCTTTTCCTTTGTCATGGTCATGAAGACGTTACTAAGCTCGACGCTTCTGTATCTACAATTGTCATCTACCTCCAGATATGGATTCTAGTCTGAGAGGGCCGGACAAGGTGAGTGCATCACTCTGGATATGGTGGTCACTGGGAGGACTGTTCGAGCTCCGATTCCCATTCGCCGCATAGCACATGCACCTCATTCAGCATGACTGTACAGACATCTTATCTTTCAAATGTATCCGGTGCGTCTCTATCTCTCGTTAAGAACCGAGTGTATATTCATCAGGCTGCGGAACTCTTGATTTTACGCACTCTAATTTTGTTTTTCATAATCGAGGTTAACACAGGAACTTCGGAGAGTCCTCCCCATCATGCTAGGACCTATCCTACAGTTGTGAGTTATTAATAAGGTAGGTGCAGGTCGCTGAAACTGTTCCACAGGTACTCTATAAAGCTAAATGAGAGTGTGGTTTATTTTATGGCTTGGCGAGGGAGGGACACTGCTTTTGACGGTTAAGTGGGTTCCCGAGGTAGGTCCATGCACTACTGCAGTCCCTATTTCTTCAACCACAGTTGCCGCACTCGTCAACTGGGTCAGGCGGTGGGGATTGTAGGTTCTATGTAAAGGTTGCGTATATGCACAACATTTGTGGTGTAACCAGTTTATGTCACAGCGCAGTATCTGTTCAAAACCGCAGAACCAAGGATGCCGCTCGGAGGATCGGATGAGGGGATGTATATCCATCCCATGCAGCAGGAAGGGAGGAAGACCGCTGTGATTCCGGGAGCTCGCCACCTCACAAAGGTTGGGTCTTACATTCATAGGGGGGGGCTCCAGTCCACTGGACCACCGTTCGTGTCGTTGTGATCCACAAGTCAAGCAGTCGAGATTCCCAAAAATGAAACGCAACTACGTGAGCCCACACAACAGCAACGGGAAACGTGATATAGCACCAGCACAGTTCCCTCAAACTGAACCCCAGCTACTGGGGCTATCAGAGCGTAGCCTACGAGATCAGTGCACTGACACCGCTTCCCATGGAGCAATGCAGACCTGCTGTGACGGAATTCTTAGATGTAGACCGGGGTGTGTATATTTCATCGGGTGTTTACATAGCACAGCGCAAGTAACCAGATCAATTAACGGCTCAATATTCAATTAATCAATAGACTCAGGAATCGATAAGTTGTGCCACGTAGAGGCCGATAGCTTGTGTAGGTAGTTAAGCGTGTGACAACCACGCGCAGCAATGCTTCTCTGCTGAGGCTCCTAGCCACAGGTGGAATGGCCGTGCATCCCAAAAGCCCCCTCACTGCTGGAGCGTTCTGTATCCGAGCCGAAATAATAAAACGAGTCAGCGTCTTCCTGAGCTCTCGCAAAACCTACGCGCGTTCATGAGCCCCTCTACTCAAAACAGGCAACCGAAGTAGAATCCTGAGCTGCGCATGGTCCCTAATCATTCGGGACAAGCATGAAACCAGCCTTAACCTATAACCGGAATCAGTTCAGCCGGTCTCGGGACGTCAGACCCGGTGTACCACTAGAGCTGCCACACATCTGGTTTCAGGCCCAGTCCTCCGTTCGGCGCAGTACAGGGATGGACACCTATTAGGCCTATCACAGGTGCCATACATGCCTCCGATTTCCTGGGTTTAAGGTCATGTGGACATTCGAATGACTCGCCTACTCGGAACTAATCGGCAGGTCGAGTGCTCTATACTCGCGAAATCAGTCTGACCTCAGAAATGCCACATCCACATCCACCCAGCTAGGTGAAGTAAAGCATCCCCAAGGTGTTCGATGGTAATATAGGTTTTGGTTTTACATCCTGTTCTGGTATCGTGACTGAGACCGCCTCCGATCCCTTTATGCATGTCGCTCCTTTTGGTGTGTGGGGACGTCCTCCTTTTCATGTGGTCAGGGAAAGCGGCCACCCTATATACCGCGACACTCTGCCGGCGAAGTACTGTGATCTAAATAAATGCAGTTATGCCCCAATGGCTAACTGATGCATAGTTAGCTTTCAGCCACATTAGGCCTTGTAGCTCCAGGCATATAAATCTAGCTTCCATGCGTCCAAACAATGTCTTGGCTGATCGACTACATTTGCCTAAAACCAGAAGCAAATGAGTTAATTTATTCCGCAGATCTGTGGCCTTAAATTCAGAAACAGCTCCCCGGGCTAAGCTAAACCAGCCCTGCTACACGCTCTGCTACCGGCCCTCCGCGCACTTTCTGCTCTTCAGCTGGAGAACAGCTGTCGGCCTACAGGGGCTGAGCATCTCTCATCGTCCCCGCCGCGCTCTGTATCATGGCGCTGTGAGAATAAGCCCGCTGTAGATGCTGTAACTGTTAGTCTATGATGCAGGGGATTCGGGGTGTAGCGCTGATGAGGGCAGGTACTAGCTAACAGGCTAATTTCAGCCTCCCCTCAGATGCTAACGTAGCTGTTGGAGCTTAGAACGCCATGTTCAAGAATCTTCAGCCTGCTCCCCCAACCACACACACATTCCACACACTGTTCTACTGAGCATGTAAATCACACGGTTCTGTCTGACCTTTGACCTCTGCTCTCTACTGCATAATTATGAGATTGACGCCACAGCAGCTCGGCAGCAGCCCTAATTCCTGCCCACGGCGAGTGTGCACACAGACGCCACTCCGTAGACGAGTGCCTGAAGAAGTGGGAGGGGGTTGGACAGGACGCCGCATCCTGAAGAGGAGCGCTCGGCCTACAGGTCAGTTACACCTCTCCATACATCTCCACAAAGCGGCACTCAGCCGGTGATTACAGGGAACGCCGGGAACCCTCAGGGACCCACGCCCATCAGCTCCTAATAATTTATGGCAGTTGATGAATATTAAAGGGGAGCTCCATCAGTTTTCTCAAAATTGCTACATACTTGGATGCTAAAGATGGAAACACAACAGAGAGGTTTGCTCCAGGCTAGAGAAACAGTGGTGGTGAAGGTAACCAGACGTCCCCTCTAAAAGCTCCCTCACAGGAAGTTCCTACAGGAGGTGGTTCTGAATACGCTGCCTGATGTCTGAGACGCTGTTTATGATAGTGTGGAGAAGATCTCAGCCTTAAACTCCATTCATGGTGGAGGGATACATGCTGCAGGGCGCTGTGAGGTCAAATAGTCCCCCAAAGGAACTTAGTATTTCCAGGTTTTCCAGATTTTCATCACCAACATTCCAGATAAAATCATTTCTTGAGTATCTGCGTAGACAAGCTTCAAAAGGTTCTAGCTACTCACAGCACTTACAGTTCTTTAGAGAGCCAAAAGTGGTTCTATTAAAAAAGGTTCCACAAATAGAACCACACGCAACACACTCTCCATCAGTCTATGTTCTATGTTGAGAAGATCAATAGATCTGTTACTACTGAGACATGCTAATGGTTCTGTGTAGAACTCATGGTTCTAAAGAGACTATTCCTTTTACTAAAGACCCCTTACAGAACCATCTTCCTAATAAGTGTAGGTATAGAACCTAAGGTTCTCAATGCTCACAGGTCTCAAACATGGTTCTCTATTGTTATTGCTCAAGGAACCCCTTTGTGGCACATAATAGCAGAACCCTGGTGCTACAGAGAACCATTTTCAAAAAGGTTCTTAAAGTGTATACATGATTTGAATTTTTTCACACGTTTAGGTTCTTCATGGTACTATATAGAACCCTTGTCTTTACCTTAGGACCCTTGAAGAACCATCTTGTGTTTTAAAAGTGTACCTAGTTAGGAGGCAGGGTTTTTTGGATGATCCTAATCTTCCCCCCATCAACGTTCCTGAACACATGGAATTCCAGTGGTGAAAACTCCGGAGTTTTAAATCAACTGAAGTTAATTATCCGAGTGGGAAAACGATCGGTGGGATATCAGTGAGCTGAAATGACTGATGTTGACTGCAGGCGGTAATCAGTGATCTATGGTTTAACTTTAGTTACGGTGCCTTAGACTGTAGAGCTGTATAAGGAGAGTACATAGAACTGACATACCGAGAACCCTAAGCACTGTTGTTCCTGCTACTCATACAAAACCTTCCACAAGAGGACGGGAAAACTGGCCAATTCCAACATCCTAAACTGTCACGGAACAGACTCGTTAATGTTCACACCCCCAACACTTACACACAACCACAACGGAGCTACAGAACCAACGTGGGGGACTATGTGGAGAACTCCAGCGTTCCAGACTGGGAAGGGGATTCCTTACCCAAGGATCCCAGCTGTCAGCGGTACATGGTGGATGTTCATCTTTAATCCAGGCTTAATTCTTCCTGTACACCAGCTTCCTAATCCATGTTCCGTTCCACCTTAAATGATGCCAGTGCTAGAACGTAGCAGCAAGACCATTTAAGGTGGAACATTCCCAAAAAAACAGCTGGAGAACTGGAACTCCAGCTCCACATCTTTAACAGGATTCCGGAACACCTTTAATCCTGCAGTCTGCACATTCCACTCCGGACAGATTCCCAAACCTCTCTGGACAATATGGAGCAGCTCTGCTCAGCGTCTGACCCTGAAGAGACTGAGGAGAGGAGCAGCTCCACCTTTATTAGCACCACCACCCCAACAGCAGCCTGTAAGTAGCAGCCATGCTGTGTGATTGTATCCGTGTGTGGCGGTTGGAGCAGATCATCTTAAACTGAGAGCTCCATAGTGAGGATCAGCTTTACTCTACTGTGTGTTGGTGTCCAGATGGAGCCAGTAGCTAGTACAGGGAACGCTAGCTACTAGCATTAGCTCCGAGTAACTAGCATAGCTAACTAATTAGTATGAGGGTGGAGCTTATTTACACAGAGGATCATTTTATTTACTCTACTTCCACATGGTGCTTCTGTGTGGGGGCGGGGTCTCACTGTAAACCAACCAATCAGAATCAAATTATTCATGAGCTCACCAAAAATGGGACCATGGCTTGTTTTAGTCGAGGTGGAGAAGGGGGTGTAGAACTACATCTGGCTATTTTTCACCCTGAACAAAGTCACACGGATGGACGAACAGATAGACAGATAGATAGATACCCCGCCCCCAAATCTTACAGACCGCTCCTTTAAAGTTTTAGAAGGCAGTGAACTTCTGGAGGTGCAGTTATGAGTGGCGTTTTTAGGAGTTAATGAACAGGCCTGAACTGAGAACTGAGGGAACTAGCACGCGGATCCATTAGCACTGGACGCCGCGGCGCTCCGGTATTAATCACTGTTCCATTAATTAGCTCCTGGAATTCCGAGCCTGCCATGTGTTAACTCATTTTGCTCCTGCCTGCCAAACGTGAAAGCCACTCATGTCCCGGGCTTGTTCTGAGGGTCTCAAGGGAGGTGATGGATGTTCGCTCCTGCTCCTAAGGGACTGCTCTCTCCAAATGCCACCCTGTGGTGTGTGGTAATTGGCTGATGGAAAGGGAGGGGTGGGGCTTACCCTCAGCAGGGGCGGAGATTAAAGGGCCCGGTTCCTCAGGAAACGAACAGGCGGCCAATCGGAGAAACGCCAGGAGCATCGGGAGGAAGGGGGTGCTGGTCACCATGGCAGCGGTCGCTGGGGCTGTGGGGGACAGGAGGAGGGAGATGTTAGTGAGATGCAATCACACACACACACACACACACACACATACCAAACACACACACAAACACACACATACACACACACACACACACACACACACACATACACACACACACACATAGACACTCACATACCAAACACACACACACACACACACACATACCAAACACACACACACACACACACACACACACACATACCAAACACACACACACACACACACACACACATACCAAACACACACACACACACACACACACATACACACACATACCAAACACACACATACCAAACACACACACACACACACACATACACCAAACACGCACACACACTCACATACCAAACACACACACACACACACACACACATACCAAACACACACACACACACACACACATACCAAACACACACACACACACACACACACACACATACACACACATACCAAACACACACACACACACACACACACACACACACACATACACACACATACCAAACACACACATACCAATCACACACACACACACACACACACACATACCAAACACACACACACACACACATACCAAACACACACACATACACACACACACACAAACACACACATACCAAACACACACATACCAATCACACACACACACACACACACACACACATACCAAACACACACACACACACACACACACACCAAACACACACACACACACACACACATACCAAACACGCACACACACTCACATACCAAACACACACTCACATACCAAACACACACACACACACACACACACACACACACATACACACATACCAAACACACACACACACACACACACACACACACACACACACACATACAGACACTCACATACCAAACACACACACACACACACACACACACACACACATACACACATACCAAACACACACACACACACACACACACACACACATACAGACACTCACATACCAAACACACACACACACTAAAGATCTCTTGTGGAGTTTGCTGCAGACACATCTTTCATTACAACATAGAGGAAAATGTAATGAGAGAGAGAGAGAGAAAGAGAGAGCGGGAGGGAGAGAGAGAGAGTGGGAGAGGAAGAGAGAGGGAAGGATAGAGAGGAGAGAGAGAGAGAAATGGAGAGAGATAGAGAAGTGGAGAGAGACAGAAGATAAAGATGTAGAATGAGGGAGCTGTTAAGATAGTGTAAGAGAGAGACAGATAGAGAAAGGGAGGGAGGGAGGTTAAGAGAAAGAGAGATAGAGAGGTAGATAGACAAACAGAGGGAAAGAGAGAGAGAGAGAGAGAGAGAGTGAGAGAGAAAGAGAGAGAGTGAGAGAGTAAGAGAGAGAGAGAGAGAGAGAAAGAGAGAGAGTGAGAGGGTGTGAGAGAGAGAGAGAGAGAGAGAGAGATGGACAGACAGAGAAGGAGAGCTAATGAAAGAAGAGCTTTATTTAGTAGTAGAAGCTAAAAAAATACCTGCTGTCCGAACAAATTACACCTCCTACTACACCTCCAACTACTCCTCCTACTACACCTCATACGACACCTCCTACTACACCTCCAACTACTCCTCCACTGTTTAACCAGGAGTGCACAAACATCCGCCTGTCTCTGCGTGTGTGTGAAGCCTCCAGACCTCTCCAGCGATCAGTCAGCTCAGACTGGAACCAGATTGAAGGTGTGAAGGCCGCCTCCCTCACACACAACCCCCAATTACACAGGAGTCACCCCCACCTAACTCCCCTGACCCCCAACACACACACACACACACACAGACACACACAGACCACCACACACACACACACACACACACGCGCACACACACGCACACACACAGACCCACACAGACCACCACACACACACACACACGCACACACACAGACCCACACAGACCACCACACACACACACTCACAAACACACACAGACACACTCTCACACACACACACACACACACACACACACACACACACAGACCCCAACACACACACACTCACAAACACACACACACATAGACACACATATACACACACACACACACATACACACACACATATACACACACACACACACAGACACACACACACATAGACACACACTCTCTCACACACACACACAGACCCACACACACACACTCACAAACACACACACACACACTCACAAACACATACAGACACACACACACACACACAGTCTTGATTAGTCTTCTTCACACGCTTTCCTCCTCGGCCCAGCGAAGAACGTCTAAACGAGTGACCAGTTCAAAAGGCCACTAAACCGCCAGCCTCCACCATCTGTTCCTCTCTCCTCCTTTCCTTTTCTCCTCCCTTCTTTTGTGGTTTCCCTCTCGCGCTCCCATGCTCCACGGCACTTTGTCTAATTGCCTGTGATGTACGCCGGTTTGTCAAAGCTTCTTATTCCAGCACATAACCCGCACACTCGAACTACAGCCTAGAACGCAGAACACCACCATCACCTTCACTGCAAGACGCAGCTACACCCCAATCAACACCACCCTGAACACAGCACTCCTACAAAGGGTTCTTCAGTTAACACATTCATTCATTCATCCATTCCTTTCTTCCCTCATTCATTCCTTCATTCCTTCCCTCATTCATTTCTTCCCTCATTCATTCATTCATCCATTCCTTCCTTCATTACTTCCCTCATTCATTCATTCCTTCCCTCATTCATTCATTTATTCCTTCATTCATTCCTTCTTTCATTCATTACTTCATCATTCATTCCTTCCTTCCTTCCTTCCCTCATTCATTCATTCCTTCCTTCCTTCATTCCCTCATTCATTCATTCCTTCATTCATTCCTTCCATCATTTATTCATTAATTCCTTCATTCATTTATTTCTTCCTTTATTCATTCATTCATTCATTCATTCATTCCTTTATTCATTCATTCATTCATTCACTCATTCATCTTCTAAGCTGCTTAGTCTTCTGGGTCGCAGCCGATCCCAGCGCTCATTGGGCAGAAGGCAGGAAACACCCTGACAGGCCGCCAGTCCTCACAGGGCAGACACACCCACTCACACCTAGGGGGCGCAACAGAGCATCTCTAGTTCACCTGGCTGCACGTGTCTGGACTGTGGGAGGAAACCGGAGAACACTCCACACAGAGAGAACCGAGGACACCACACCCGGGAACCAAACCCAGACCCTGCACCATGTGTCAAACTCGTCTATGTATTCAGATGTACTGAAGTTAGCATGCTAGCCAGCTAGCCCCAGCCCAGCCTCTCTCGTGTAATACCACTGTGTACCCGTAGAGGTGATAGTGAGTCACTGTATCAGTCCAACATGAGAGGATAAAGTAGTCTACTGGCCCAACGCCATATTCCAACCTCTAACCAGTCATGGTGAAGGAGCAGCACAACCATGGCTGAAGCTCCTGGAGAGTACCCACCACCGACTCCGCCCCGCCCCGACTCTCGGCAAGAAACCACACCCAGGAGAAGAGTTAGCGCTGGTGCTGCCGTCCACCACTGGAGGCGCTCTTGGAGATAAACAGAAGGAAGCCTGATGATGAACTCGGAACGTTTCTTCTAGACTGGTAAGGAGTGAAGTACGAGGAGGAGTAGGAGGAGGAGGAGAAGGAGGAGGAGCATGTTCACGTGGTGCACTGCCCCCTAGTGTTGGAAGTATGAACAGGAATGGCTTTAAAGTCCAAGAGGAATCTAATCCGAGTCTTCTCCTCACTGTATATGACTGAGCTCCTCTCAACGGATTTCCATGAAGTGCGGCACATTCGGCTCATCACTTTCAGAGGCTTTGTTCTACTCTCAGCAGGGCGACTCCTCATTATCCCTCCTTCTGTTTCCCCTTTTTTATAGAACAGGCAATACAATTATGAGTGTTTAAAAGAGATAAAACACAGAATAATGTAATTAAGACCTCCCTTAAGGGGAGGGAGAGCGAGCGAGCGAGAGCCGGAGAGAGAGAGAGAATGGAGGAGCACCTGATGCTTTCAGTAACAAGTTGCTAAATTAATAGCGGCCTCCTTATGAGAGCTGCGCTTCATAATTCGGCTCTAATTTCACCGGTGCACAGTGGGGAGAAGACGGGACTCAGACGCCTCTCCAAGGAGGAGCGGGTCATTACCAGCCATTCATGTCACAAAGACGGAGATGGAGGCATGAAGGAGACCGGAGGAGCGGGTGGGGAGGGGGGATGTGCCGTTTCCACATGAATCTGCAGACGGATGAATAAGATGGCGTTTCCTCATGATGAGAAAGTCATAAGGTCATATCAGAATGACTATGTGTGTAGATAAATCCCTGTGGGGTGTGAGTGGTGGGATCCATAGATTGGGAAGAGGTGCTACAGTGCAGGGAATGTCTCGTTCCATGTGTGGAAAACGCTCCAGAGCAGATGTTAATGATTGGCTAAAAGAAGGGACTGCATGTGGGCGTGGCCAAAGACCATAGTGTGAAGGAAGTAGCTGAATCTGCAGGTGTGTGGAAGCGTACGGTCATACGGGTCTACCAGCAGTGGATACAATCCCAGTCTACAGGGAATTCTCCTCGGAACTGTGCCAGGGAAGGCATCCACCAAATCTGGACCAAAATCTGGCCTAATTTTTTGTCAACAGCGTCTCAGATAGCAGCGTCTTCACGTAGCAGCGTTCTGTGAGGGAGCTTTTAGAGGGGGACGTCTGGTTCCAAACCACCCCCAAGACCCCACCGTCCTGACACTGTATAAAAACAAGTGCATGTGTGTGAGTGTGACCACGCCCCCTTTTACGACCGTCGCTAAGAGGACCATACCGGTCCGACAAAAGGACCAGCAGACACACAAAGCTAATAAAGGCTACGCTAAATCTGTTACTGAAGCCACAAATAACCCAGCGCCTCCCTCTCTTCCTCTCGCTCCCTAACGTTCCTCCTCTCCTCCCCTCCTCCTCATCCATCTCGCTGCCACCCATCCGTCGCGCTCTGAGGAAGGGTCGTGCGGGTCAGAGGCCGGGTCGGTTGCCGCGCTGCAGTGGTGTGACCTGTGGCTGTGCCTGGAACCTTGAACTGTAGAAATCTATATTAGATTAGCGCCGTGTTCAGCTAACTGGAGCTTAATCAGACCAGATCTCCCGTTAAGTGTTCCTTAATGTGCATGTGGGCCCGCACACTGGCTCGCTAGTTCCAGTGGTGTGGGCTTATTGGGGTCCTTAAAGCGATCAGCCATGACACGTCCAGCGTCTGAACTTAACTGACTACAAAACCATTGAAGCTACAAGGCTAATGGAAGCGTATATAGCACCTAGCGCACTTAGCATCGGGCAGCCTGGTGATCTATTAAAACCCAGTGGACTAATCAAGATCGCAGTAAGCTTAGTATTGTACACTGGGGGCGTGGCCAAGCAAGCAAAGAGGCTCTTGGGAAGTGCCGTGCTCCTGGGAAGAGGGGAGACATTTGTTCTACATGTTGTTGTTGCTGTAGATGTGCTCTGTGTTTACTGTGTGGGATAGCTAGAACCATCTTGTGTCTACCATACGGTGAAGTCGTAGTGCTAGAGGTGACCTGGTAGAGGTGACCTGCCCCGCTGGGTCCAGCAGTGCTGAGGGGCGGATCTTCCTTGCTGCCTGTTCAGGTGAAGACCACTTGTGTGTTATATACCTAGGCTACACTGGTGTCAGAGGTGGCATGGAGTCAGCATAGGAGGCGATGCCAGAGGAGCTTAGACGGCATGCGGAGACTGCCACACCGGCCAGCCGTAGCAGAGGCACAGAGTCGGGGCTGCAGTGCACACCGAGGAGTTCCTCCATACCTGGGGAGGAGGATGCAGCACTCAGTCCGTACATGCCCCCTACAAGAGGAGACTAGGGGTGCACGGGGTGTTTGTGTTGACCAGGATGGTGGACGTTCTGAAACCCCTTCCAGGGACCCTGTTCATGGGGTGAGATTATGTGCGGCACTGCCATAGGTGTGCAGGAGGCGTGGTCATGCAAAACAGCCATGCAAAGCGGCTTTGCCTCCCAGAATGCTTTGTTCCTCCGTTTCTGGAAGTTATTTAAAGTGAAATTGAAAGATTTAGATTCATCAAACATAAAGGCCTTAGAAAGTGGCATCCCATGTTTACAGGCTGCTACCAAGGAGGCTTATTTTAGGAGCTCCCCGGTCGGAGTGCCAAAGAGCTAGCGTGAAAATCTCTCTTAGAAATCTCAGAGACATTCGACCGACCGTTTGGAGACCGCAGTAAAGGCCATCACAAGAGGAGTGTGTCTGAATGTGCTGGGGTCCAGGTCTCTCTATTGTCCTCCCTAGACTGTAAAACGTCCCCCGCGGCGGTCTGGAGGTGACTAATAAGAGCCAGAACAAGCCGCAGCAGGATGCCAAAATGCCAAGGCATCATGAGTGCTGTGGGAAAACAGAAGTGAGTGCAGCGCTAACTCTCCGGCTATTAGGTGTAATGGGGGTAAGTGTGCACTGTCATGGCCTGGTAGCGTTAGCCGTCGCCGGCCGAGTCGTGACAGCTTTCAAAATGCACTGTGCTGCCTTTAAGAAGCTTCCGTAATTAGACATGGCACCGGCCTGACACGGTCAGAGGTGCAGGTGAACCCGGAAGCTGCGGAATATCAGAAAACCCATCAACTAAAATACATTAATAACACATACAGTCACACCTAACATCAGGACACGGCTCATTACACTGGACTCTGAGCTGCTTGTATCCGCAGCATTCCGCAGAATTCCCCTCTGCACTCAACCTGTTCCCTCAAATCAGCAGCCGTTGCCACCTGGGTCAGGAAGTGTCATGTCAACATTCAGGAAGCGAATAACCCAAAACCCAGGAACAGCGAAAGCT
>JAMWET010007498.1:30000-45000 GCA_024036415.1 Prochilodus magdalenae
GCACGTGAGCCAATGGCACACATAGAAATTGTTGGCGATTGAACATTTTAAATAGTTCATCCCGGAAAGACGACTCATAGGCGTCCAGGTACTGCACCGGACGGGGGACTGAGACTGTCCTCAGACTGTCCGGCCTGAAACCGGACGTGTGGCCCACCGTGTATGGAGAAAACCTGCGGTGTATGTTCTCACGCTGTCCGAAAACACTCCATTCCACCATTCCAAAGAATGTCATCCATTCCACCAAATTAGGTGAGTAAAGCATCATGTATGTGAGCAGGGAAGCGACGTGACGGCCAGCGATACAGACAGCTCAGCTCTGTCAAAACAACAGTACCGAGCGACAACACCAGCTGAGTCTCAAATCCCTCCCTGCTCCCGAAGCAGTGCACCACATAGGGTGAGTTGGTCCTGCAGCCAACAGTGATCATATGTCTAATACTCAGCCATGTGGAATTCAGCCATGTGTGCATAATTCCATACCACACTGATGGTGTGGTGAAGAAGCCAGAACGTTCAAATATAGGGATATAGGGAAGGAGGGAGCCGTTTGGGATTCCGCCACTGACCAACCCTCTGCGCTACTACAGCGTTGCTGTACAGCTATACAGTCCGCATACACGGACGCTGGTGCTGCACATACCCGTTTGTGTGCGGCTGTGTAGGAGCTGTTCCGAACATTAGGGAGTTCAGCTCGTGAGATCTGCCTAAACTGTGAGACAAGCCACCAAACTTTCATCCGACTGCTCAACTGGAGCTCGCTTGGGCAGTTAATCGGACATCGCCACTCTGCTCACACCGCCCGCCAAGCGAAGCCCAAGGAAGCTGAAATTCCGCCAGATCGTTAAATTCAGTCGGCTCCAAACACATCAGGCTTAAAATGGGGCTGAAAATGGGGCCGAGTTCCACAGTGTGGTCACAAGCTGCAACATAAACTATGATGAAATGAATCTGGTTCTGTATAATGTATAGGTCCTTATAGACCGGTAGCAGAACTTTAAGCTCTGTTTACAGGTGAATCAGTCAGTCAGTCAGCTTCATCCGCTTCTTCATCTCAATGTCCGTTGCTACAGGGCATGGAAACTGAAACATGGCCATCGTGGCTCGGTGTTTGAGTGCTGTGGTACACTACAGGTACGGTATCTGGGGTTGTTACATGGAGCTAAAGTGGGTTTCTCTTTTGGAGGACAAGAGCTAAGCGCTAAGAGGAACCCAGGAGCGATATGTCCGTTGGCGGCACATGGCCATGTGGGTGTGGCCACGTTGATTGCATTAGCACTGGAGTAGCAGTCACGTCAATGGCACGGATGGATCCGAATTTGACCCCAGAAGGTGCTCGGAACACATGCTGATGCTTATCTCCATGGCTACGTCCGGACGTCCAGCATTCGTGTTTCCGAAGGATGAATGAATGAATGTCTACTACCATCATTATGTCCGATGTAGGACGCTCAGGAATCCGAGGAAGACGAAGCAGGCTATCAACCGTTCAGACATTCCCCCGCTCCAAGGAATCTTCATCCTTTGTGTGTGACACACTCAGGCACTCAGACTCAACCCCACAGTCAAGTCCAGACTTCCCTGAAGAAGTCCCTCTGGTTGGGATCATCAGCGCTATAGTGAAGATGCTATCGGCTGCGAGTCCGTGTCTGGAAGCTCCCACTAGCAAAGATTAGCAGCGATTTTCGGCCGCTACAAATGAACCACCGACAGCCTGGTAAGCAAACAAGTCCAACTGTTCTCCGTTTGCTTTCAACACGGCGCCAAAGCTAATGGCTAATGGCGCGCCAAGAGGGATCGCGGGCGTGCCGGAGAGCATGCGCTCGCTAGCACGGCGATACTGTACACTAATTAGACCCCCTTCTCTCTGCCTGGGTGGCCTACTAAAGTCCATTGATTGAATATTCTCATTAGGCCTTTTATTGACTAGTCTGGGAGGGATGGTTTTTGGGGGGGTGTTAGCGTTAGCTAGCTGCGGGCCCTGGGCTATTTGTAGCAGAGCAGGCTTAGCTTAAAAATGCCCTGAAGAGCTAATCTCCACAGAGTTTTCCACTTTGATCTAGACTAAAGCACTCCACCCCCGCCAATCACCCTGAACGGCATAATATCAGTAATAGAAAGAGAGAGGGAAGATGAAAAAGGAATTAGCTGGAAGAATGAATAATTCCTTTTCAGAGCGCCGTAGCAGGGATTTGCTCATTTTCACAGAGGCCGCGTGCGGGAATCGGCTTAATCATGTTCTATACGCGTGTCCTTGTTGTTGTTACATGGTCATTATCCGGGTTATCAGGAATACCGGCTGAACAGCATCACGGTGGGTCCTGTCCCGGCGCTGACGCGAGCAGCTACACTGTAAATATTGTCCCGCTGCTTGTCCGAGCTTCACCATAAATTGAACATACAGGCTATTACTGTGACGCTGCTCTGTGAAGGTCAACCAGATGGCCATGTTCTTCACACGACACCGGGAATGCATCACTTCATACGATGGAGAGGCTATAGCCTGCTGAGGCAGAAGGACCTCAGATGATTGAACACGGAGAGATTGAACAAGGCTACTGCAACGGCGGTTTGAAGCAGCGGCAGAATAATAGTCAGTGGGAGAAGGGCTTGCCTTTTAAAGCGGAATGTTCTGTACAGTGGTGGTGATGGGAACCAGGGTTCTCCATGTCTAGAACACACATATAAACACTCTATTGACTCTCTAGAACCACCAGTGAACCTACATGTGTCTTCTGAGTGTGTATGGAATGTTGGTGATGAAAATCTGGAAAACCTGGAAATACTAAGTTCCTTTGGGGGACTATTTGGCCTCACAGCGCCCTGCAGCATGTATCCCTCCACCATGTACTGCAGTAAAACCAAGTGAACCACGACTCTAGACTTTCGGAAGTCGACTCTGACTCTCGACTCGTCTGCTGGAACCAAAGGAATCAACCGATAGGCTGCACCCAGACGGAGTACACCTACAGGAATGAAGCTCGGTGGGAAAGGGTGAGACATGCCAATGATTCAAGTTCTACACTTGCCGCACATTTCTCTGTACCCGACTGACTCTATAAGGTCATCCTGCCGCACATGCTGTCCATTCTGACTCCTGCTGTTGTCCTTTCCAAGCAAAGTATGCTTCCGAGAAAAGCTGGAAAGCAGTTGGAGCAGTTGGAAGAGTTGGAGAGGGGTCGCATCGTAGGGCTCTGAGAAGCGGGATGATCTGATTAACCTACTGCATGCCATACCCGTCATGCAGATACTACCATAGCATGCTGTTGCCGGCAGTGGATAGAAGACGGACCAGTGACATGAAGGATCTGGGAGACCCACATGAACCACAGAGAGGGAGAGCCAACAGATGGACGGAACGGCCACCATTACAGACCTCCAGCGAGCAGTGGTGCCTCCATGGGTCATCCTGTTCGGCAGACGGCTGCACCACGCAGGACTACATGCACACAGACCGTTACCACGACTGTCCTTAACACCACGTCACCGTCACCAAAGACTGCAGTGGTGTCGTACCAGACTGTCATGGAGTGACTCAGAATGGCAGCGGGTCATCTTCAGTGACGAGTCCCGCTTTAGTCTTGGTGGAGACGCCCAACGAATCCGTGTGTGGAGGCACCGTGGTCAGCACCGAGATGGACGGTTTGTCGTCACACGTCCAGAAGGCCTGGTGTCCCTCCACCCCTACCGCACCACCTGCAGGAACTGTGTGAGGATGTTCAAGCTGCATGGGACGAATGTATATACATATGTATATATATATATACACACGGAGTATTTACCTGTATATACATATATATCAGCTTTGTAGAGAACGGTACGGGCTCTGTTGTGGACTCTCAGGCTCCCGTAACGGTGAAGAGTGTCGGAGACGTGGTGGTTAAACTCCTTTATGAGGTCATGTTTTATGAGAGGGTTGGTTTACGAGGATACGGCTGGTGGAGAGCCCACAGGACGGAGCCTGCTAGTCTTAGCAACTGTTGCGCTAATAGGCTCTCGCTGTCTGGCTGCGCCTCATCCTGCAGCGGCGCAGCCAGTGTTCTTCCTTCAGGTGATGAATAGTGGAGAATCTTTTCATTAATAAAGCTTTAATCTGTATTTTAATGTTCATTAAGAGACGGCTGTCATCAGTTTCAGTCAATGGGCGGCCTAAGTGGTCAATTTAGAGCCTCCCTATTAGGGTCTTTATCATCACTTGGTTGGTGCCTGTAATGAGAGATGTATTTAGTGATGTGAGGTCACCATGTGACTCGTTCTCTCAGCGTTTAATGAGAGGGGGGCTTTTTTCTGTGACTCTATAGAGTTTCATAAGCTCAGCAGACAAAACATGAGTCCACCGAGACTGACTCGTACCTAACAGCCAGCACCAGTAACAGCTGGGACTGGACCGGGCATGTACTGGACGAGTTTATAGATGTAGCCACATCAATGTCCAGATACTCTTACATCAGAGAACTGGTCAGGTGGTCCAGATGTGGTGGAGGCCTTCCCTGGCACAGTTCCGAGGAGAATTCCCTGTAGACTGGGATTGTATCCACTGCTGGTAGACCCGTATGACCGTACGCTTCCACACACCTGCAGATTCAGCTACTTCCTCACACTATGGTCTTTAGCCACGCCCAAATGGGGCATGGAGCCAATCCCAGTGTTCATAGGGTGGAGGGCAGGAAACACTATGGACCAGTTCATCACTAGTATATACAAACTCCTAGGAGAGAAAAGCTAGCATGCTAAGCTAATGCTAACCAGCAGGATTGACTGAACGAACTGGTGCTCTGATAAACACTAGCAGCGAGAGCACAGTGGACTGATCGGTGTTGTAGTCAAACCTGTTGTGGGAGGTGAATATTCCGAAATCCCAGACACAGCACCGTCCACAGCACCATCCACAGCACCATCCACAGCACCATCCACAGCACCATCCACAGCTTCCAACCTTTGAAGGAGGGTAGCGCAGGAGGTATGACCATGCAGAGCAACCACGCATAGAGATGCAAAATCCCCCTCACTGCCCAACACCAAGTAGCACACGCAACGGCTGATAGCCGTTGCGTGTGCTACTTGGTGTTGGGCAGTGAGGGGGTCGATGTTGTGGTGCCCTGTTAGTGCCCTGCGCCGCTTGGCCCCGTGATTAGGAGCACCGAGCGCTTATTCTATAGAAGAGCATTCCCTGAACACGGCCCTATGCCCATGTGGCTCTACCTACAGTAATTGGTCTAGTGTGCGGATCCGGCGTCTGGAGAGGCAAAGCGCACTTAGAGGAGGGCATCCTCTGCGCCGAGACATTTCCCACCTTCACCTGGACTCACCTGGGCAAACCACCTGGAGTAAACAAAACTGAGCAAAATATAGACTCCTCCGTCTCCACAAACACAAAACCCGCCGATCGATACTGTCAAAGGCGGCCTGTTTTGACAAGCCTTCAGTCAACACCGGTCCGCACGGCGTGTTTGTGCAAGTGAAGGACACTGAGAGAGAGAGAGAGGGAGCGAGAGAGGGAGAGAAGAGGGAGAATTCAAGTCAATACTTTTGCGGAGTTGCCTGGGAGAAATTATCCGCGTCTTTATCCCTGACATCTCGATGTTTACCGCGCCATCCGAGACGCCATTTCAGGATGAAATATAATACTGTCATTAGAGATTAGCCAACACACCTAGCCAGGCAGCCTACCGGCATTCCAGGAGGACGCCTGGTATCACACTAAACCTGGAAACCTGTCCACAGGTGAACAAGGAACCCGCACACAGACCTACACACCACACATTCACCTTCTACCAGCCGTCCTCTGGCCACTACAGACCAGCGCAGTGACCCAGTGACCACGTACTGACCACGTACTGACCACTACATCACCATATTCGCTCCATCTAAACTGGGTGGGGCTAATCTCAGGTAATGCATTCCCCTGAACAGGTACAGGTCTTTGACCCCGCCCAGTTTCAGAGTCAGGGACTTAGCGAGCTCAAGCTAACCAGCATAACCAAGAGCTAGCAAGCTAGGCTCCTTCATCAGTTCCTTCATCCCTTCATCCATCACCAACACTGTTCCATCATCCTTTCATCCATCACCAACACTGTTCCATCATCCTTTCATTCCTTCATCCATCACCAACACTGTTCCTTCATCCCTTCATTCCTTCATCCATCACCAACACTGTTCCTTCTTCCCTTCATCCATCACCAACACTGTTCATTCATCCCTTCTTCCATCACCAACACTGTTCCTTCATCCCTTCATTCATTCATCCATCACCAACACTGTTTCTTCTTCCCTTCATCCATCACCAACACTGTTCCTTCTTCCCTTCATCCATCACCAACACTGTTCATTCATCCCTTCATCCATCACCAACACTGTTCCTTCATTCTTCATCCATCACCAACACTGTTCCATCATCCCTTCATCCATCACCAACACTGTTCCATCATCCCTTCATCCATCACCAACACTGTTCCTTCATTCTTCATCCATCACCAACACTGTTCCTTCATCCCTTCATCCATCACCAACACTGTTCCTTCATCCATCACCAACACTGTTCCTTCATCCCTTCATCCATCACCAACACTGTTCCTTCATTCTTCATCCATCACCAACACTGTTCCTTCATCCATCACCAACACTGTTCCTTCATCCCTTCTTCCATCACCAACACTGTTCCTTTATTCTTCATCCATCTCCAACACCGTTCCTTCATCCCTTCATCCAGCACCAACACTGTTCCACCATCCCTTTCATCCAGCACCAACACTGTTCCTTCATCCAGCACCAACACTGTTCCTTCATCCCTTCATCCAGCACCAACACTGTTCCTTCACCCCTTCATTCCTTTATCCATCACCAACTCCACATTGGTTGTTCTGAGATCTTCGTCTGACTGCAGGTGGTCCAAATCACCATGTGGTTATTCCAGATCTCTCTGACTATGACTGGGCTACTGCATGAGCACCTACACTAACCTTATAGCTGAGGTCTACTACCAGGCCTGACGGAGCCTACAACAGACCTGCGCCCACATGGAAGTGACAGAGTAGGGTGTGTTATGGTGGAGTGAGTGTATCCGGCACAGCCGTGTTGTTGGTCCGGCTACGTGGTCAGGAACTCACCACTAATCAAGGACTACAGGCCGGATAAGGTTAACTGAGCATCAACAGAGTGGGCTACAGCAGCGAAGTGGACCTACAGGATAATGAAGTCAGCCTAAGTGTTTCAGATAAAGTGGCCAGGGTCTGTGTATGCACCAGTGATGCCTCGTGTTTTGAAAAACTCTGTGTTGCTCTTTCCCATTTATCTGTCATCAAAAAGCGCCTCTGTGAGTGGATGCTTAATTAATGAGACAGGTTCAGGGATGCAGCTCCTGTTAATAATTAATGAAGGAGGCTAATTACCATCCTCTGCGCCGCTGGGCAGCAAAGGAGAGAGGGACAGAGTCAAACCCGAGTCTAATCATGTCTTCCCACGCCTAACTCGGAGGCCTTCAGACGGCCTGGAAGTAAACATCCGGCTTTATTCCGGCAGTCAGGGCCGGTTACGGAGAGGTGGAGGAAAACTCCGAATGTGTCACACATCAGCGGATTACCACATTCCCATCCCTTTATACTGCGGGGTCTCTGTGTGGCTTTCAACTACTCGTGCTGTAGCGGACTGTCATCCGGGATCGCGAAGGAGGGGAGATGAGAAACTGCAGTCTGGCATGCCGGTACAGATGGCCAACTTCTAGGAACAGCGAACAAACTTTTAGCAACTCCAAATCCAACAAAACTTTATCAGCTGTTCAGCAGGTTAACAGGAAGTAGTCAAACTTGGAGAGGATCTATTACGATCTACTGGATCCTACTAGAACAGATCTTCAGTTGTCCCAAAACACGGTATCTCCCTGTGCAGCCGTATTTACTGTGCAGCCGTATTTACCCCCCGTCTGAAACAGCTGTTAGAGCTCCTGTGTCTTTAAGCTCCGCCTCCTGATGAGCCCATTATGCTGTTTGGTCAGGCCGCTAACTCTGTAAGTGGCGGCTATGATATCCTGTGCGGTAGACACTGTTAATCAGGTGTCCTATGTGGTTGATTGATCAAGTGTTGCTAGGTGGTTGCTATGGAACCCAGATGGTTGCTAGGCTGTTACTATGGTATCTTAGGTGGCTGCTATGGTATCCTAGGTGGATGCTATGGTATTCCAGATAGTGCTAGGGTGCAGCCAAGGTGGTTGAAAGATGTGCTGCCAAGGTGGTTGCTATAGTATCCCAAATTGTTGCTAGGGTGTTGCTATGTGGTTGCAATGGTCTCCCAGATAGTTGCTAGGTTGTTGCTATGTGGTTGCTATGGCCGCCCAGATAGTTGCTAGGTTGTTGCTATGGCATTCCAGTTGGTTGACAGATAGGGTGTTGTTATGTGGTTGCTATGGTATCCTATGTGGTTGATAGATCAAGTGTTGCTAGGTGGTTGCAATGCAATCCCAAATTGTTGCTAGGGTGTTGCTATGTGGTTGCTATGGTATCCAAGATATCCCAGTTGCTATGGCATTTCAGGTAGTTGACAGATGTGGTTGATAGATCAGGTGCTGCTAGGTGGTTGCTATAGCATCCCAGCTGGCTGACAGATAGGGTGTTGCTATGTGGTTGCTATGGTATCCTATGTGGTTGCTATGGTATGCCATATAGTTGCTAGGGTGTCCCAGATGGTTGCTACAGTATTCCAGGTGGTTATTAGGGGTTGCTCTGATACCCCTCCTGATTAATAGGGTATAATTAATAATATGGAAACTGTACATCCTATCAGAAATCTATACAGCATCTATACCATTCCCAATCAGACCGGAAATTCTTGGAGCGGCTTGAATAACTTGCAAACCGAGGGACGAATTAGTGGACAAATACAGATACATAATAAAGCAAATAAGACGAAAAGCAGAGGACACAGTTTGCAAAAGAGAGCAGTATGCATGCTGGGGATAGAGTTAAATCTTGCTTCGTTTGTTTACTTCCTGTTCATGTACCTTGATAACGGCCTTCCTCGGCTCTAGCTCACTGTTCAGACACCAGCGTCAGTGTCTGCTTCGCCACTGGTCTGGAGTCTGTGCCTGCTGTAGGTATGAATCCTCGATAGACGATATGATGAGGCATTAGCTGCAGAGAAAGGCTACTCCACAGCCGCTGCCTCTGAGGACCCTGCAGCCTTTCTGAAAACGGTTCTACAGGGACCAAATGTCAACAACGAATAGTTCCCCATCACTCTGCAGAACCTTTTCACCATGAGAGGAATCATTTAAGCATGCAACCTAATGTTGAAGAGGGCCATTGTCTTCACTAAAGAAAGCCTGGCGAGTGTAGAGGCCATTCAAGGGCCCCCAAAACCCCAGGGCCCAGATGTACATGCATAGCCTGCCCCCCCAGATGCACTGGGATCTGGTCCTCCAGTCACATGAGCATCATGCTCACTTTTGACGTGTTGATTGTCTAATCCCTGAAGTCATGAGTAGCTTCCGGTCAGATTCACCGTCCCACGCTGACGGCCAATCCCCCCGCTGTTTCAGGTCTCGCCGCTGCTTCTTCCTCTCTTCGTGATTGCCACCGTAAAGGACGCCGGTGGCCATAATCTGATAACAAACTTTAAATCTAGTTTTCCCCGTGAGACTTTAAAGGAGACAAATGCACAGGGCTTGTGCCACGTCGAAACTCTTCCCCCACCCCCCCTCGGGTCACAATGAAAGCCCAGAGACTGTTAGTTCCTCTACGTGTCAAGCTTAATTTAATAAGCCCACAGAGAAAATAGGAGAGGCGGAGGGGAGAGAGAAAGATGCAGAGAGGGTGAGGAAGACCGGAGTGCAGATGGATGGGCTGTTTTGCTCAGTATTGGCTCTCTCGGGCACACGCACACACTCTCTCACACACGGTCCGTCTGTCATGGCCTAATGCCTGTTGATTTATGGATATGGCACAGAGAGACTGCAGCACTGCTGTAATCCTCAGCGCTCGGAGCTGCACACACTGTTAGTACAGACTTAGCGACCGCGCCGGCTATTGCTAAGGCTTATTGCAACACACGCAGGCAATAATCCAGCACCGCCCAGCAAAACATGGACGCTGTCACGCTCGTTTGCCCCTAAATCATTTTCTGCGGCAAACTTTTTATAGCCCTGTTCGGCTACACGGCCTAGCCGAAACCCCTGTGCAGTATTAGAGGCTATTTTCCAGGCTAGTGTGGGAAACACGCTCGCTCTGAAAATAAGACATCCCATAATAACAATATTCCACTGAGGTCACATGATCATGCTGAAACCATTTCAGTAAGCAAGTTCACGCGGCAGCACTTTGGGATAACAAAGCCGCGCATTAGTGCACTCAGAACTGAGGTAGGTGAAGTATAGAGGTGTAGTCATTAGTGTAGTAGGTGGAGTATAGAGGTGTAGTCATTAGTGTAGTAGGTGGCGTATAGAAGTGTAGTCATTAGTGTAGTAGGTGGAGTATAGGTGTGTAGTCATTAGTGTAGCCGGTGGAGTATAGGTGTGTAGTCATTAGTGCAGTAGGTGAAGTATAGAAGTGTAGTCATTAATGTAGCTGGTGAAGTATAGAGGTGTGTAGTCATTAGTGTAGCCGTTGGAGTATAGAAGTGTAGTCATTAGTGCAGTAGGTGAAGTATAGAGGTGTAGTCATTAGTGTAGCCGGTGGAGTATAGGTGTGTAGTCATTAGTGCAGTAGGTGAAGTATAGAGGTGTAGTCATTAGTGTAGTAGGTGGAGTATAGGTGTGTAGTCATTAGTGCAGTAGGTGAAGTATAGAGGTGTAGTCATTAGTGTAGTAGGTGAAGTATAGAAGTGTAGTCATTAGTGTAGTAGGTGAAGTATAGAAGTGTAGTCATTAGTGTAGCCGGTGGAGTATAGGTGTGTAGTCATTAGTGCAGTAGGTGAAGTATAGAGGTGTAGTCATTAGTGTAGCCGGTGGAGTATAGGTGTGTAGTCATTAGTGCAGTAGGTGAAGTATAGAGGTGTAGTCATTAGTGTAGTAGGTGGAGTATAGGTGTGTAGTCATTAGTGCAGTAGGTGAAGTATAGAGGTGTAGTCATTAGTGTAGTAGGTGAAGTATAGAAGTGTAGTCATTAGTGTAGTAGGTGGAGTACAGAGGTGTAGTCACTAGTGTAGCCGGTGGAGTATAGAGGTGTAGTCATTAGTGTAGTAGGTGAAGTATAGAAGTGTAGTTATTAGTGTAGTAGGTGAAGTATAGAAGTGTAGTCATTAGTGTAGCCGGTGGAGTATAGGTGTGTAGTCATTAGTGCAGTAGGTGAAGTATAGAAGTGTAGTCATTAATGTAGCTGGTGAAGTATAGAGGTGTAGTCATTAGTGTAGCCGGTGGAGTATAGGTGTGTAGTCATTAGTGCAGTAGGTGGAGTATAGGTGTGTAGTCATTAGTGCAGTAGGTGAAGTATAGAGGTGTAGTCATTAGTGTAGTAGGTGAAGTATAGAGGTGTAGTCATTAGTGTAGTAGGTGAAGTATAGAAGTGTAGTCATTAGTGTAGTAGGTGAAGTATAGAAGTGTAGTCATTAGTGTAGCCGGTGGAGTATAGAGGTGTAGTCATTAGTGTAGCCGGTGGAGTACAGAGGTGTAGTCACTAGTGTAGCCGGTGGAGTATAGAAGTGTAGTCATTAGTGTAGCCGGTGGAGTATAGAGGTGTAGTCATTAGTGTAGCCGGTGGAGTATAGGTGTGTAGTCATTAGTGTAGTAGGTGGAGTATAGAAGTGTAGTCATTAGTGCAGTAGGTGAAGTATAGAAGTGTAGTCATTAATGTAGCTGGTGGAGTATAGAGGTGTAGTCATTAGTGTAGCCGGTGGAGTACAGAGGTGTAGTCACTAGTGTAGCCGGTGGAGTATAGAAGTGTAGTCATTAGTGTAGCCGGTGGAGTATAGAGGTGTAGTCATTAGTGTAGCCGGTGGAGTATAGGTGTGTAGTCATTAGTGTAGCCGGTGGAGTATAGAGGTGTAGTCATTAGTGCAGTATGTGAAGTATAGAAGTGTAGTCATTAGTGTAGCTGGTGAAGTATAGAAGTGTGGCCATTAGTGTAGCTGGTGGAGTATAGAGGTGTAGTCATTAGTGTAGCCGGTGGAGTATAGGTGTGTAGTCATTAGTGCAGTAGGTGAAGTATAGAGGTGTAGTCATTAGTGTAGTAGGTGGAGTATAGAGGTGTGTAGTAATTAGTGTAGTAGGTGGAGTATAGGTGTGTAGTCATTAGTGCAGTAGGTGAAGCATAGAGGTGTAGTCATTAGTGTAGTAGGTGAAGTATAGAAGTGTAGTCATTAGTGTAGCCGGTGGAGTATAGAGGTGTAGTCATTAGTGTAGCCGGTGGAGTATAGGTGTGTAGTCATTAGTGTAGCCGGTGGAGTATAGAGGTGTAGTCATTAGTGTAGCCGGTGGAGTATAGAGGTGTAGTCATTAGTGCAGTATGTGAAGTATAGAAGTGTAGTCATTAGTGTAGCTGGTGGATTATAGGTGTGTAGTCATTAGAATAGAATAGAATAGAATTCAACTTTATTGTCATTGCACATGTCGCAAGTACAGAGCAACGAAATGTAGTTTGCATCCATCCAGAAGTGCTTAGTAAATATAAATATATATATATATATATATGTATATGTAATAAAAATGTGAAATGTACAGTAGAAACAGGTGTTAATTTACAGACTATGGTCAGGTTATAAATATGAAGGGGTAAAATGTACAGTAGGTACAGGTATTAATGTACAGACTATGAACAGGTTATAAATAAGACTATGAACAGGTTATAAATATGAGGCGTATGAACAGAGTAAATAAATACTATAAGTATGTACTTATAAACAGAGTAGGCTATTGTACAGTATATACATTAATGTACAGTGTATACAACAGATGAAAGCACCGGTATGTGTTGTGTAAGTCCGTGTTATTGGTGTATGTATGTGTTTGAGTCCATGTGTTATTGGTGTGTGTTGTATGTCAGGAGGCAGAGTTCAGGAGCGAGACCGCTGTGGGAAAGAAGCTGTTGCGGTACCTAGTGGTCCTAGTCCGTAGGCTCCTGTAGCGCCTCCCAGAGGGCAGGAGGGTGAAAAGTGTGTGTGCGGGGTGCCTGGATTCTTTGATGATTTTTCCAGCCCTTTTCAGACACCTCTTCCTGTAGATATCCTCTATGGCAGGAAGTGGTGTTCCAGTGATGCGCTGGGCAGCTTTCACCACCCTCTGCAGCGCCTTCCGGTCTGTGGCAGAGCAGCACCCGTACCATGCTGTAATGCAGTTGGTCAAGATGCTCTCGATGGTGCAGCGATAGAAGTTCACCAGGATGTCTGAGGACAGTTGGTTCCTCCTCAGAGTCCTCAAGAAGAAGAGACGCTGGTGAGCCTTCTTGACCAGCTTGGAGCAGCTGGTGGTCCAGGTGAGATCCTCAGAGATGTGGACGCCCAGGAACTTGAAGCTGTTCACACGCTCCATTAGTGCAGTAGGTGAAGTATAGAAGTGTAGTCATTAGTGTAGCTGGTGGAGTATAGGTGTGTAGTCATTAGTGCAGTAGGTGAAGTATAGAAGTGTAGTCATTAGTGTAGCTGGTGGAGTATAGGTGTGTAGTCATTAGTGCAGTAGGTGAAGTATAGAAGTGTAGTCATTAGTGTAGTAGGTGGAGTATAGGTGTGTAGTCATTAGTGCAGTAGGTGAAGTATAGAAGTGTAGTCATTAGTGTAGTAGGTGGAGTATAGGTGTGTAGTCATTAGTGCAGTAGGTGAAGTATAGAAGTGTAGTCATTAGTGTAGTAGGTGAAATATAGAAGTGTAGTCATTAGTGTAGCCGGTGGAGTATAGGTGTGTAGTCATTAGTGCAGTAGGTGAAGTATAGAAGTGTAGTCATTAGTGTAGTAGGTGGAGTATAGGTGTGTAGTCATTAGTGCAGTAGGTGAAGTATAGAAGTGTAGTCATTAGTGTAGTAGGTGAAATATAGAAGTGTAGTCATTAGTGTAGCCGGTGGAGTATAGGTGTGTAGTCATTAGTGCAGTAGGTGAAGTATAGAAGTGTAGTCATTAGTGTAGTAGGTGGAGTATAGGTGTGTAGTCATTAGTGCAGTAGGTGAAATATAGAAGTGTAGTCATTAGTGTAGCCGGTGGAGTATAGAGGTGTAGCTGTAGTCATTAGTGTAGCCGGTGGAGTATAGAGGTGTAGCTGTAGTCATTAGTGTAGCCGGTGGAGTATAGAGGTGTAGTCATTAGTACATCTACCCCTCAAACCCCCAGGGCGTGTATGTGGGCCCACTTCAGGTTTCCAGCCGTTACTGAGTGATTGATCCTGGTCTGTGTAATTAAGCTTAACTGGTTAATAAAGAGCTAAAAATACGTTTGTCTATTTTCTCAACAGCCGGAGAGCATTGTCTCTAAGCAGCAGCGATTCAGTCATCTGGAAATTGAAACCATAGAAACAGTGAGCCTCAGCAGCTGCATTGATACACATATTCCTGAGATCTGATCCGAAAGTATAAAATTATAATGTTGTTTTCCTCTAATAACCGTGATTGGAGAGCAGTAGTCGAGCAGAGGCTGTGGAATAGAGAGCAAGGCAGCCATGAAGATGTGATCAGGCGCGACGTGGTGCGTTACTCTCTTTCACACCCACTGAATCACACCGCTCAAATCATAATGGTGGAGGAACTGTTTACAGATCAAGTCGAGTCGCACGTCAGTCGCACTTTATGGCTACAACCTGTAGGTCCCGAACGCTCTGAGAGCTTCCACCACAGAAGGAGACTTAGTGGCCCCTACGTACCGCAACAGACACAAGAGCACCAGTAAGAGCACTGATTCTACACAATGACACACACCATAACTACCTAGCAACACCTTAGCAACCACCTGGTAATAACCTAGCAACTTCCTGGCAACACCGTAGCAACCACCTGGTAACACCCTAGCAACTTCCTGGCAATACCTTAGCAACCACCTTGCAACAACTTAGCAAAAGGCAACCCTAGAAACCACCTGGGATACCATAGTAATTACCCAG
>JAMWET010007498.1:50000-93592 GCA_024036415.1 Prochilodus magdalenae
CAGTCTGTTTAGTCCCATCACAGCTTCAGACTGACATGCTAGCTAAGGCGGACTTGCTTCACGCTGGTTTAGCTGGTCACCCAGCCTGGTCATGTTTGCTGACCAGCATACCAACATCTGAAACACAACTTGCTGGTTTTGCAGGTCCTATGAACCCACAAATTTGTGTTTTAGTTGTCAGACTTGTGAGGCAGAAGAACTGATGAAAATAGCTAGCTAGCTAAATCACAGATAGCAAGCTAAGGTAGAACTAAAGCTAGCTAGTTAGCTAAAGCAGGAATAGCAAGCTAAGGCAGAACTAAAGCTAGCTAGTTAGCTAAAGCAGGGATAGCAAGCTAAGGCAGAACTAAAGATAGCTAGTTAGCTAAAGCAGGGATAGCAAGCTAAGGTGGAGCTAAAGATAGCTAGTTAGCTAAAGCAGGGATAGCAAGCTAAGGTGGAGCTAAAGATAGCTAGTTAGCTAAAGCAGGGATAAAAATCTATAGCAAAACTAAAGATAGCTAGTTAGCTAAAGCAGGGATAGCAAGCTAAGGTGGAGCTAAAGATAGCTAGTTAGCTAAAGCAGGGATAGCAAGCTAAGGTGGAGCTAAAGATAGCTAGTTAGCTAAAGCAGGGATAGCAAGCTAAGGTGGAGCTAAAGATAGCTAGTTAGCTAAAGCAGGGATAGCAAGCTAAGGTGGAGCTAAAGATAGCTAGTTAGCTAAAGCAGGGATAGCAAGCTAAGGCAGAACTGAAGATAGCTAGTTAGCTAAAGCAGGGATGGCAAGCTAAGGCAGAACTAAAGCTAGCTAGTTAGCTAAGGCAGGGATAACAGGCTGGGGCACACTTAAAAATAGCTAGTTAGCTAAAGCAGGGATAGCAAGCTAAGGCAGAACTAAAGCTAGCTAGTTAGCTAAGGCAGGGATAACAGGCTAGGGCACACTTAAAGATAGCTAGTTAGCTAAAGCAGGGATAGCAAGCTAAGGCAGAACTAAAGATAGCTAGTTAGCTAAAGCAGGGATAGCAAGCTAAGGCAGAACTAGCAAGCTAAGGTGGAGCTAAAGCTACCAGACAACAACCTGAACATGAAAATGGGAAAATAGCAAGAACACAGACTATACCAGTGAGATCCGCACATAGCCTGTTACAGGTGCTAACGTTAGCTAGACTGACTAAGTTTGGGGTACTAAGCTGTGTTTTTTGACATTGGTGTAAGACTTAATCACCTTACCAGCTGCAGACTCTCCTCTTCTCGTTCTCATCACGAGGAAGGAGCTAAAATAACGAGTAGTGTTTTTATATTTAAACTATGCTCTGCTATGTGACGCTCCATTGCAGCTCACCAGCCATCTTCAGACAGCGCCTGCCTGTCTAGCTTCAGCTAGGCTAGTAGACCATCAGCTACACTGTTCTCCGAGTAGCCAGGCCTACCCAACTCCAAGTGCACACCAGCTAGGCCCATTTCTGTCTCTGACCTCCTCTGACTTCTTACAGCACAGGGCTAACAGGCTAAAGCTACTACCTCTCTGTTAGCTTACGCTAGCTACGCCACACTGGCCATTCCAGTGAACACTAGGGGTTCACTCACACTAGGTGATCTGTATTGCGTTCGAGCATGTCTGACCCCTCAAAGTCTAACTAGTGCAATCGCTCCAATACACTGGAGCACACCTAGGCCCTCTTCAAAGGGTGGGTTCAGGTACCGCACAGTACACACCTAGGCTTGGAGCTACAGCTCGTACATGCTGCAGCTGTCCCCTTAAACTAACATGGGGATGGATCACTCTGGACTACTGGCACCAGAATGCCGCTGCTGCACCATTTAAGGTGGAATGGGAAATTCACACATGAGGCTGGTGAACAGGAAGCCTGTATGACACCAGAGCATCACATGCACACGGCTGTACGAGTCCAGTGAAGCTGCCAGACGGGGCGTCATGTTTCAGGTCATAGGCTACTGGTATTTGACACCTGAGAGCGGGTACACACATTGTCTTTGACTGGCTGTGGTTTCAGAAAATTCGGAGGACATGAGGTGGGAATACCATAACCATACCACACCACACTTCTATAGAACTTCCACGGCCAGCTCAGCCGTCCCAAAGACACGTCTCCTAAAGCCGTGGTCTGAACCTTAGGCAGTGACGACCTGGCGCTCGTGAGACGGCGCGTGATCAAGGTTTGAATTATCAGTGTATATTTTGATAATGATAATAATAACACCAGGAGGAGCCGGATATAATTCACGTCGGCGTAATTCCTCTAATGTAATTCAGTGCCGATGATGGTCTGGCATATTGCGGTGATTAGTCATGCTCCCACTCCCCCAAATACAATCATAATTAGTTACATAAACCGGCGTGATGAAGGAACGACGTCAGAGCCGTGTATGCGGGCTCCGGCCATGATCGCCATCACTGCGCTTCTGATCAGATCAGCGGCTGAGGAAACGTGAAGGAGAACCGGGAATCCTTTCCTTTCCCGCAGGCCGCCACACAGAACATCCCAACCGGAACGGAGCCGGTTTGTACCTGGGCCTGAGCCAGAGTCGCTCTTCTCATGATGACATGCTCCCTCTCTCCCTCTCTCTTTTCCTCTCTTCCTCATCCTCCCCTCTCTCTCTCTTTTCCTCTCTTCCTCTCTCTCTTTTCCTCTCTTCCTCCCTCTCTCTCTCTTTTCCTCTCTTCCTCCCTCCCTCTCTCTCTTTTCCTCTCTTCCTCCCTCTCTCCCTCTCTCTCTTTTCCTCTCTTCCTCCCTCTCTCTCTCTTTTCCTCTTTTCCTCTCTTCCTCTCCCTCTCTCCTTTCCTCTACTCCTCCCTCTATCTCCATCTCTCTTTTCCTCTCTCTCTTTCCCTCTCTCTCTCTCTCTCTTTTCCTCTTTTCCCCTCTCTCTTTTCCTCTCCCTCCCTCTCTTCCTCCCTCTCTCCATCTCTCTTTTCCTCTCTCTCTCTCCTTTCCTCTACTCCTCCCTCTATCTCCATCTCTCTTTTCCTCTCTCTCTCTCTCTCTCTCTCTCTCTCTCTCTCTCTCTCTCTCTCTCTCTTTTCCTCTCTTCCTCCCTCTATCTTCATCTCTCTTTTCCTCTCTCTCTTTTCCTCTCTCTCTCTCTTTTCCTCTCTTCCTCTCTCTGTCTCTCTTTTCCTTTCCTCCCCTCTCTCCCTCTACCTCTCGATATCTTTTCCTCTTGTCCTTCCTCCATCTCTTTTTCCTTTCTCCCTCTTCCTCTCTCCCTCTTTTTTCCTCTCTCCCTCTCATTTTTCTCCCTCTCTCCCTCCCTCTCTTTTTCTCCCTCTCTTTTCCTCTTTCCCTCCCTCTCTTTTCCTCTCTCCTCCCTCTACCTGTCTCTTTTCCTCTCTCTCATTTCCTTTCTTCCTCCCTCTTTCTCCCTCTTCTCTCCTCTCTCCCTCTCGCTCTTTTCCTCTCGTCCTTCCTCCCTCTCTCTTTCCTCTCTCCTTCCCTCTCTCTCTTTTCCTCTTTCCCCTCCTCTCTCTTTTCCCCTCTCTCTCTCTCTCTCTCTCTCTCGTTGTGTCAGGCTGACAGCTCTGTCTAATAATCAGTCCAGTCAGCCAGTCTGTGTGAGTGTGTGTGTGTGTGTGTGTGTGTGTGTGTGTGTGTGAGTGTGTGAGTGTGTGTGAGCGTGTTCTGAGTGTGTGTGTGTGTGTCTGTGTGAGTGTGTGAGTGAGAGAGACATCTCTATCCATCTTCAGTAAACCAGACATAATGACTGACAGTGTTTTCCCACTTTACTAGAGGGAGATTATTTAGGAAACAGTGATGATGAACACATTACGTCCAGGAAGCATCTGTGAACGCCAGTGTGCGTCCTATTCCTTCATACATGCAGAATCCATTGAAGGCCAGATACCATGGAAACCTGGAAAAAAACCTACCCCCACCCCCCAACCCACACCCACACCCACACACACTTTTCTGAAATTCTGAAATAATGTGTTGACCTCATTAAAGTTTTCAAAAACACCACTAACTATCCATCAGTCACTTCCTGCTGAAACAGAAAGTTTTAAATTGACTGTTTCTGTGATGTCACAAATAACAACTCATTTACATACACTCATCATCAGGAAAACAGGAGTGCAGGTGTGTTGGGAAGGAGGATAAAGGTGACCAGGATCAATAACTGATGATAGATTTAGACTGATATAATCAATATTTATTGAGCTACACATACAGAAGTCTGTCTCTCAGTATGGCGTCGGGCCGCCGTGTTCGCTAACCCAACACGCCAGACGTCTCGGTATGGAGCTGTAGAGGTTCCTGATGGAGTCCTGTGATAATCCATCCCATGCAGCTTGAACATCCTCACACAGTTCCTGCAGATGGTGCGGTAGGGGTGGAGGTGGAGGGACACCAGGCCTTCTAGACGTGTGACAACACACCGTTCATCTTGGTGCTGACCACGGTGCCTCCACACACGGATTCGTTGGGCGTCTCCACCAAGACTAAAGCGGGACTGGTCACTGAAGATGACCCGCTGCCATTCTGAGGGACTATTTGACCTCACAGCGCCCTGCAGCATGTATCCCTCCACCATGAATGGAGTTTAAGGCTGAGATTTTCTCCACACTATCATAAACAGCATCTCAGACATCAGGCAGCGTATTCAGAACCACCTCATGTAGGAACTTTCTGCAAGGGAGCTTTTAGAGGGGGACGTCTGGTTACCTTCACCACCACTGTGTACAGCTCTGACTGTATCTAGAACGGAGCGTTCACAGCAGACTGCCCTGAATGACGTTTTATTATCCAGGAAATTAAAAGTATAAACAGGAGTTGCCTCTAAAAGTAGCCCACCTTGCTCACACAGGAGGAAACACAGCTAACAGCATCGCATCCCAACGCTGTGGGAGTGAGGCCTATTTCAGGATGGATTCGTTACAGGACTGGATCACATTCCGTCTCCTTCTCTCTTCCGAATCCAGTCTAGCACTCTCAGCCTGATACTGATGCCATCTCCGCTAACAAGCGATGGAGGATAATTAGCAGCGTGCAAACCGCCTGTTTCAATCATCACACACCTCCAAGTGTGTTAAGTTGTTAAGCGATCTCAGATGGACTTGCTTAGCAGGTTTGTGAAACCGCATGACGTAATGTTATCTACAGGCGCTTTCCAGCCCTCCGCACGGCTTTAGCTTTAGCAGCCTGTGCTTTAAGGCTTTAAAAGGAGCCAGCAAAAACTGTGACATACAGCGATCAGGGAACCACAGCAGCAAGTCATGTTAAGAGGTACAAACTAAATCACTAGGAGGCCATTGTGTGGTAATGGTTTCTGTAGTCCGTTAGCACAATGCTAATAACAATAACACGCACGTTAGCTACACTGTGCTGCCAAGAGCATTCGCTCGTCTGCCCACACTCGAGCTACATCCCGTTCTTAATCCATAGGGTGTAATATGATGTCAGCCCACCCAGCTCTTCTGGGAATTCTCTCCACAAGGTTAGGAATGTGTTTATGGGAATCTCTGACCATTCTTCCAGAAGCACATTGGTGAGGTCAGGCACTGATGTTGGAGGAGAAGGCCTGGCTCTCAGTCTCCACTCTAATCCTTCCCAAAGGTGTTCTATCGGGTGGAGGTCAGCACTCTGTGAAGGCCAGTCCAGTTCCTCCACACAATTGTGACAAGACTCGCCACATGTACTTATGTAGCTTGCTATGTGAAATGGTGTGACCGGTCATGGTGGATGACAGGAAGGGGCCGTCCCCAAACTAGTCCCACAAAGTTGGGAAGAATGGAAATGGTCCAGAGTCTCTTGGTTCTGCTGGAAGCATTAAGTTTTTCCTCTCACTGGAACTAAGGGGCGGAGCCTAACTCCTGAACCACACCCCCACACCATAATCCCCCTCCACCAAACTTTACACTCGGCACAGTGCAGTCAGACCAGTACTGTTCTCCTGGTACCGCCAAACCAGACTCGTCCATCAGAGTACCAGATGGAGAAGCGTGATTGGTCACTCCAGAGAACACGCCTCCACTGCTCTAGAGTCCAGGGGCGGAGCTTTACACCACTGATTCATTTGCACTTCCTGAGTTAATACTTCTGGTAATATAGTGTATAACTCTGGACGTTGCGGAGTTCGCCAGCATGCACTGATTTTGCCATATACAATCCGAAGAACCGTTTCAGCATGCTGAAAATTTATCCATTGTCTCTGCTAAAGGACCAGAACCATCTTGTTTTTTTTAATCACCTGCTTTTCTGCAAACGACTAGCAGTTTCTTGCTAGTTGTTTGTGAGGGTTTGCTATACACCATTAGCGCTGAGCATGGTTCGCTTCTGCTGCGGTGTTCAATAAAAGCTCATCTGCGTAAAGCACTTACTCTCCTACAGCGCCACGGTGGTGTCAGAGGAGCGTTCAGCAGCCTGGAGAGGAATGGTGCTACCATGACCTAATGGAAGCCCCAAGGGAAGGAACCCAGCCCGGGACAGGACTGGTACTGGCCATGTCCAACCTGTGGCATGTTCTGGGACCGCTCTCCTTGAAAAGGGGGTCTATGCAGTGGGCCATTCCTAGCTTCTGGTGCTGTGGGATGCCGGTCGGGAGCACCGGCGGAGAGACTTTAAAGTGTGAGTACGCTGATATTGACATGGCCGTGTGCCCCATCAGACTGAAAATGGTGCTCCCATGAACTCAAAGGAGAAATGGCAGAGAAGACTGAAGACTGAGCGGCTGAAGGACGGAAAGACGGAACGGGTGCAGCTGGTGTCCACACACTCCTTCATTCCCATGACCACAACCCACTTCCTGAGAGAAAGCCAGGAGATGCTCAAACCTGCCCTGCACAGATCCAACACTAACCCACCCCACTCCAAAAACCCCAGCCTCGGTAGCCACTGGGCCTTCTTCAACTGGAACCGGCATACGTTGCCATTGACATCTACCATCCATCCGTCCATCTGAAGAACCATTCAGCATGCAGGGAAGCAATGCAGCACGCAACCTCCTGCACAGAGCCACTGTCTCCGGGTTTCTGCAAACGACGAGCAGTTTCTTGCGGCTGCTGTTGGACTCAGCTAGGTGAACACAATAGGAGTCTAGTTTTTGCCGTCACCAGGGAAAGACGGAGAGAGAGAGAGGGAGAGAGAGAGAGAGAGAGGTGGGGAGGGAGAGAGAGAGAGGTAGAGAGGGGGGGAGAGAGAGATAGAGAGAGCGAGAGAGAGGGAGGGAGAGAGAGAGAGAGAGAGAGAGAGAGAGAGAGAGAGAGGGAGATAGAGGGAGAGAGGGAGAGAGAGAGGGAGAGAGAGGTGGGGGGAGAGAGAGAGAGGTAGAGGGGGGTGAGAGAGAGATAGAGAGAGCGAGAGAGAGAGAGAGAGAGAGAGAGAGAGAGAGAGAGAGAGAGAGAGGGGGCGGGAGAGAGAGAGAGAGAGACAGAGAGGGAAGGAGGGAGGGAGAGAGAGAGAGAGAGAGGGGGAGAGAGAGAGAGACAGAGAGGGAGGGAGGGAGGGAGGGAGAGAGAGAAAGAGAGAGGGAGAGAGAGAGATAGAGGGAGAGAGAGAGAGAGATAGAGGGAGGGAGAGAGAGAGAGAGAGAGGGAGAGAGAGAGATAGAGGGAGAGAGAGAGAGAGAGAGAGAGAGAGAAAGGGAGAGAGAGAGAGAGAGAGAGAGAGAGAGAGAGAGAAGGAGAGAAAGAGAGAGGGAGAGAGAGAGAGAGAGAGAAGGAGAGTTATTGTGATTAGGCTACAATCAGGCACCTGATTGTGAACAACACCAGCTGGCCTGGACACACTCACATTCTGCCACTCGTCCTGCACACACGCCCTGACACGCACCAGTGGTCTGCTCAACACCCCAACCCCACCCCCCTTGCCCCCAACCTCACTTACACACACACATTAACTCACACATCCATCCACTCTGGGGTGAGCACCGTCCTGGTCCTCTCCTTCAGCAGCGCGCGGGAAGTTAAAGGCACTGAATAAAACAGGAGCTGTGAAATAATCTGGGTCACCTTCACCTCCAACCCCAACACCACCAGCGCATTCATCACCCTGCTAATCTGTGTGCTCCGATCCATCACCGGGTTAACCCTTAGAGGTCCTTCTGTCGTACTGTTTACAGTCTGCTAGCGGAGGAACGTTTGACGAGCCTATAAGACTGAGTTTATGGGGCACTGAGCGGATACTTCAGTGGGTTGTTGATGACGTGCTGGTTCCGGGCGCTGTAAAAGCCTGGCCCACACTGCGGGATAATCGGGGCGACCCTGAGGCCGATCTGCTCCTCCTCACAATCGCCAAGAGTCCCCACATCTGGTTGATCTGAAGATTAATTCAGTGGTTGCTATTTTTCACTGGGTTCTGGTGCTCTGGCTCTCCAGAGCCCCACCGGGCGCGAGCAATCCGGCAAAACCGGCGGGTACAAATTTGCAAGATTCCCGGGTTCACATATCCAGTTCCCTGAGGGGTAGCCATGCGATCCAGGAAAGGGTACGTCATCCCAAAGTCCTTTTAGGAAAATAACACCAACAGCGCCAGGAAGTCATTTCCAGCTATAGAAGGCCAAACGGAACGACACAATACATTTGGGAATGATTTCCAGTTTCCCAAAGACTACAATAAAAATAAACGTGCGGTAGGAGAGGACGGCTAGCACCCTATAGGCCGGTAACGTTGGAAGTTGGTTACGTCTACACTTCACTGAGATATGGCACTGTAAGTTCCTCTGGCTCTCCGGAACTCCACCGTGGGCGAGCAACATAGCAAGACCGTTTAGGGTGGGCCTTTGATTCTGTGAGGGTCCAATATCGGGTTCCCTAAAGGGGAGGCATGCAATCCAGAGCTTGGTGGAAAGGGTACACAATGCCCAAGTCCTTATACCAAAATCTGTTCACTAGGCGGCCATCATTGCGACACTGCTGGCAGTCATTTCCAGCTATACAAGACGAAACATCCCGAACTGAACCTCAACATACAGTTTCATAAACAGGCTTCAAATCGCTGATCAGAATTGTCAATTATCTCCAGTTTCCTGAAGACTACAACCACAAACTCAAATGTGGTAGGAGAGGTGGAACAACACCCTATAAGCCGGCAACGTTTGAAGTCGGGTCCTTCTAGATTTCATTGAGTTATGGCGCTGTAAATTCCTCTGGCTCTCCGGACCTCCGCCGTGGGCGACCAACTCTGCAAGGCCGCCTAGGGTGCGTTGGATACGTATATGCCAGATTCCAGGGTCCACATGTCCAGTTCCCTAGGCCACCATTGCGACCCAGGACTTGTTGGAAACGGTACACCATGCCAATGGTGTACCTAGGCCTAGGCGGCCATCTTTGCCACACTGCTGAGCAGTCATTAACACCCCCACAAGTCCAAACACCCAAACTGAACATCAATATAGCGTCTTCAAAGACAGGTTTAAAAATCTGGCATCAGCTTCATGAACAATCTGTAGCGCTGGGCTCAATGACGCTGGTTCAGAGATCTCCACGCCGAGGAGGAGCTTCATCATTAACCCTCCCTGCTCTCGCTGTAACCGGCTCACTGACTGGGTCTACTCCCTAAAGGGGCGGGACTTCATAAACAGACGGCATGTTAAATCTTACCAGCGCTCCTATTCATAATTCAACCAGTGACCATCTCCTGATTGACAACAGGTCACGCCCCCTACTGCCCTGCAGAGTTTGGCTTCGTCACAGATGATTGAAGTCGCTTGTTGCAAAGCACTTCCTGCTCCTGTGGGTTTATTTCTGAGGTCATCAGTGATTGGTCGACCTAGGCACGGTGTTATTTTCGGTGATGGGGATACGGAGACATGCACTGCGTCAGTAACCGCTACTCTGAGCTAGTACTAATGTCAGTCCGGAGTGTTAGTCCTCTAGTCTCCCGGACTAAGTCTTCATTTAGCCGGCACCATAGCAGCCTGTCAGCCGGCTCGTGTGTCCACCGGCCCCGTCTCGGCTGCACCTCTGTGGGATGTTTTTATTACCAGTGGTGATAATGGTGAAACCTGCTGACGCAAGAGAAGGTCTGAGACGTCTACCACACACACACACGGTGCAGCAGCAGCAGCAGCAGCTGGGGGAATGTGCCCACCTGGGTCTTTATCTTATGTGAAGACCGCCTTATTGGATAATATGGCCTTTCCCGCGGAGCTGTCTCTGCTGGCGTCGTCCCCAAAGGGACTTAAAGCAATATTGCAGTTTTGGGGGGCTAAATGCTGTAATGCACTTTTCAATTTTCTGGCCAATTTATATGCTAATGTGCATTTACATCTCCGTTAGATTGGCTGGCGGGCCGCAGGGTGATCAGGTGAGCCTTCCTCCTGTGTTTCTCACCGCCATGTAATTAAAGGGGCCGAACGAGGGCCAGAGTCCTGCCTTAGCAGCTACACCTCTATTCTTCATCTGATTCCCTCTCTCTCTCGCTCTCTCTCACTCTATCTCCTGCTCTCTCAACATCTCTCTCTCTCAGCATGTCTCTCTTTCTCTCGCTCTCTCTCTCAACATCTCTCTCTCTCAGCATGTCTCTCTTTCTCTCGCTCTCTCTCTCAACATCTCTCTCTCAGCATGTCTCTCTTTCTCTCTCTCTCTCTCTCAACATCTCTCTCTCTCAAAACATCTCCTCCTCTCTCCCAGCATCTCTCTCTCTCAGCATGTCTCTCTTTCTCTCAACATCTCTCTCTCTCAAAACATCTCCTCCTCTCTCCCAGCATCTCTCTCTCTTAGCATGTCTCTCTTTCTCTCGCTCTCTTTCTCAAAACATCTCCTCCTCTCTCCCAGCATCTTTCTCTCTCTCTCCCAGCATCTCTCTTTCTCAGCATCTCTCTCTCTCTCTCAACACCTCTTTCACTCCTTCTAAGCATCCTTCTCTCAGCATCTCTTTCTTAACCCATTTCTCTCTCTCTGAGCATTTCTCTCCTGCACTCTCAACACCTCTCTCTCCCAGCATCTCTTTCTCAGCATGTCTCTCTGTCTCTCAACACCTCTCTCTACTTCTCAGCATCGCTCGCTCTCAGCATCTCTTTCTTTCTCTCTCTCTCCCTCTCTCATTCTCTCTCCGACAAGCACACTAGCTCACTCCCCCCTCATATCCACATACTTCCCAGTCCCTTCTGTTGACAGATGATATTGGGATCCAGCAGCGGCGTGGCGTTAGCCGCATCACAGGGGGGAAGGAGGTGAGCGGCCGCTTCATTCCGAGCTGATAAAAACCCGTGAGACAATAATGTCATTCAGACGTGAAGGGAAAATCCATTTCTGCTGCATAGTAAAGGGCGCTTAATATTGAGCAGATGTATCAGCAAGACAATGGGGCTGTGATAATGTCATCCAAACGCAATAAGCCCAGAGAGATGGGATCACTGAGCAGGCAAAGCCAAGAGGCTCCTGACATATTCACAGAGTCAGAGAGAGAGAGAGGCTTCCCTTCATTCATTAAACCAACCACAGGGCTCCACAAGCACCCCAACTAATCCCTTCACACATCCCGCTAGCGCTCCCTTCTCCACCACGCTGCTTCCTCACCCACTACAGCGCTCCAGCACCAACAGCGCCACAGCAACACCTCAGCATCTGATAGCGGATAAGGCCATCTGGCTCAGGCACCGTGCTCAGTACACACTCACAACAGTAAACAACAGTATCACAGCCATGTCACCCCGAGCACAAGATCACCCAGATGTAGCTGTTCCTCTGCCGCACACACAGTGTTGGGCGGTGTAAGAGCAGAGAGACAGTGCAGCTTAATCAGTTCCAACCTGATGCTAAGTGGTTCCTGTGGTTGCTAGGCGGTTGCCAAGGCAACCAAGATGGTTTCTGTGGTATCCCAGGTGGTTGGTAGTGTGGTTGGTATGGCATCCATGGCCATATCCCTGTAAACAGGCATAGCACTCCCAATCCAGAGGCGGAACAATACAGGAAGTGTTAGTGGATGAAATCTATAAAACCTTAAAAGACGTTTAACATGTTTAATAGGTGTTTGCTGTGCTATAGTTGCTGTGTCACAGACAGTTCCTATGCTGGGTGCAATGCGCGAATACGAGGTTGCTAGGGTGTTTGCCCAGAGACAGATGGTGCTATGGTATGCTCGATTGCTGAGGTGGCTAGCCAAGGTAGTTGCTGTGGTATCACAGACAGTTGCTAGAGCTGAGGCTGTGGTATTCTAGATTGCTACGAGGTTGCTATTCATTATCACAGACAGTTGCTATGCTGGTGCTGTGGTATTCTAGATTGCTATGAGGTTGCTAGGGTGTTGCTTGGTAGTTGCTGTGGTATCACAGACAGTTGCTATGCCTGTGTTATTCTAGATTGCTATGAGGTTGCTAGGGTGTTGCTTGGTAGTTGCTTTGGTATCACAGACAGTTGCTATGCTGGTGCTGTGGTATTCTAGATTGCTATGAGGTTGCTAGGGTGTTGCTTGGTAGTTGCTGTGTGGTATCACAGACACGCTATGCTGGTGCTGTGGTATTCCCATTGCTACAAGGTTGCTAGGGTGTTGCTTGGTAGTTGCTGTGGTACACAGGACAGTTGCTATGCTGGTGCTGTGGTATTCTAGATTGCTACAAGGTTGCTAGGGTTGTTGCTTGGTAGTTGCTGTGGTATCACAGACAGTTGCTATGCTGGTGCTGTGGTATTCTAGATGCTACAAGGTTGCTAGGGTGGTTGCTTGGTAGTTGCTGTGGTATCAGACACAGACAGTGGTTGCTATGCTGGTGCTGTGGTATTCTAGATTGCTATGAGGTTGCTAGGGTGTTGCTTGGTAGTTGCTGTGGTATCACAGACAGTGCTATGCTGTTGGTATTCTAGATTGCTATGAGGTTGCTAGGGTGTTGCTTGGTAGTTGCTGTGGTATCACAGACAGTTGCGATGCTGGTGCTGTGGTATTCTAGATTGCTACGAGGTTGCTAGGGTGTTGCTTGGTAGTTGCTTTGGCATCACAGACAGTTGCTCTGCTGGTGCTGTGGTATTCTAGATTGCTACGAGGTTGCTAGGGTGTTGCTTGGTAGTTGCTGTGGTATCACAGACAGTTGCTATGCTGGTGCTGTGGTATTCTAGATTGCTACGAGGTTGCTAGGGTGTTGCTTGGTAGTTGCTGTGGTATCACAGACAGTTGCTATGCTGGTGCTGTGGTATTCTAGATTGCTACAAGGTTGCTAGGGTGTTGCTTGGTAGTTGCTGTGGTATCACAGACAGTTGCTATGCTGGTGCTGTGGTATTCTAGATTGCTACAAGGTTGCTAGGGTGTTGCTTGGTAGTTGCTGTGGTATCACAGACAGTTGCTATGCTGGTGCTGTGGTATTCTAGATTGCTATGAGGTTGCTAGGGTGTTGCTTGGTAGTTGCTGTGGTATCACAGACAGTTGCTATGCTGGTGCTGTGGTATTCTAGATTGCTATGAGGTTGCTAGGGTGTTGCTTGGTAGTTGCTGTGGTATCACAGACAGTTGCGATGCTGGTGCTGTGGTATTCTAGATTGCTACGAGGTTGCTAGGGTGTTGCTTGGTAGTTGCTTTGGTATCACAGACAGTTGCTCTGCTGGTGCTGTGGTATTCTAGATTGCTACGAGGTTGCTAGGGTGTTGCTTGGTAGTTGCTGTGGTATCACAGACAGTTGCTATGCTGGTGCTGTGGTATTCTAGATTGCTACGAGGTTGCTAGGGTGTTGTTGGGTAGTTGCTGTGGTATCACAGACAGTTGCTATGCTGGTGCTGTGGTATTCTAGATTGCTACGAGGTTGCTAGGGTGTTGCTTGGTAGTTGCTGTGGTATCACAGACAGTTGCTATGCTGGTGCTGTGGTATTCTAGATTGCTACGAGGTTGCTAGGGTGTTGCTTGGTAGTTGCTGTGGTATCACAGACAGTTGCTATGCTGGTGCTGTGGTATTCTAGATTGCTACGAGGTTGCTAGGGTGTTGTTTGGTAGTTGCTGTGGTATCACAGACAGTTGCTATGCTGGTGCTGTGGTATTCTAGATTCCTACGAGGTTGCTAGGGTGTTGCTTGGTAGTTGCTGTGGTATCACAGACAGTTGCTATGCTGGTGCTAGGGTATTCTAGATTGCTACGAGGTTGCTAGGGTGTTGCTTGGTAGTTGCTGTGGTATCACCGACAGTTGCTATGCTGGTGCTGTGGTATTCTAGATTGCTACGAGGTTGCTAGGGTGTTGCTTGGTAGTTGCTGTGGTATCACAGACAGTTGCTATGCTGGTGCTGTGGTATTCCAGACTGCTATGAGGTTGCTAAAATGCTGCTGTGTGGATGCTAGATGGTTGTTATGGGAAGCCAAGCAGTTGCTACTTGGATGCTGTGATATTCCAGGTGGTTGCTAGAGCGCTGCTTTGTGGATGCTATGTGGTTGCTATGGTATCCTAGGCAGTTGCTAGGTGGGTCCTGTGGCATTCAAGGCAGTTGCTAGAATAGAATGGTTTTACTAGGAGGTTGATAGGATGTTATGTGGATGCTTGAAGGTTGCTATGGTTTTCCAACTTGTTGCTAAGGGGTTGCTATGGTATGCAATGGGTTTGTCTTTAAACACCTCATTGTCATTGCTGGACTGAGAATCGTCCACCAGGCAAATCTATGCAACTAACAGTGTCCCGTGTGCAGCGCCCTGTGGGCAGTGTCCTGTGGGCAGCGTCCTGTGGGCGGTGTCCTGTGTCCACTGATGAAGGACTAGAGGATGACCAACACTGCACTGTGCAGCAGCAGATGAGCTATCGTCTCTGACTGTCCATCTACAAGGTGGACCAGCAAGGTAGGAGTGTCTAATAGAGTGGACAGTGAGTGGACACAGTGTCTAAACACTCCAGCAGCACTGCTGTGTCTGATCCACTCACACCAGCACCACCCACACCAACACACCACCACCACGTCAGTGTCACTGCAGTGCTGAGAATGATCCACCACCCACATCGTACCTGCTCTGTGGTGGTCCTGTGGGGGTCCTGACCATTGAAGAACAGGGTAATACTACATGCAGAGATCGGTTTCAGAGTCTGGTATGTAACACACTCTCTGCTACAGTATACACATCACAAAAACTCGCTCAGTGGCGACAAACGTGAGGACACGCCCACACGTGTTAACCGCTGCTGCACTGGCTTGTTGCACACGGAGTCAAAGAGCCGTGATGCGAAGCCACAAGCGCTCGGCGACTACTCTCTCCCTCCCTCCCACGCGCCTACACACTCCGTTATTGCTGAAGGTTGACAGCGCTGCCCAGCGAGCTCTCAAGGCCCCATCAGTGGTAGTCTTGGTGAGTGTGCAGTCTAAAGAGCTGAGAACAGCATGAGCCTCCACTCCCCCCTCCACAGGGTCCTGATGGAGCTCCTTATCCACATTCCTCCTCTGTCTCTTACAAGGACAGGCAATCGCTCCAGCCAGGAGCTAAGCTGAAGGGTTGCCTGAAGAATTCCTGATGAACAATGCTCAGGGTGATCATGGAGGAGGCTAGCGCAAAGCCCAAGATGCCATTGACCCTACCGGAATGTTGTGTGGCATGAGGTGGGAAAATGTAGCTGCATTAATGTCATCCAAGCCGCATGTGTTGGAATTGGTTACGTCTACACTTCACTGAGATATGGCACTGTAAATTCCTCTGGCTCTCCGGAACTCCACCATGGGCGAGCAACATAGCAAGACCGTTTCGGGTGGGCCTTTGTTGGATACAGATCCTGTGAGGGTCCGCATATCGGGTTCCCTAAAGGGGAGCCATGCAAACCAGAGCTTGGTGGAAAGGGTACGCCATGCCCAAGCCCTTATACCAAAATCTGTTCAATAGGCAGCCATCTTTGCGGCACTGCTGGCAGTTATTTCCAGCTATACAAGTTATCCCAAACTGAACCTCAACATACAGTTTCATAAACAGGCTTCTAAATCAAGATTGGGAATTATCTCCAGATTCCCGAAGACTATCATAAATCACATTTCACATGAGCAGCTCTGCAAGGCCTGTCTAGGGAGGGAGGTGTGGGAGTGCAGGTGTGTTGGGAAGGAGGATAAAGGTGATCAGGATCAATAACTGGTGATAAATTTAGACTGATATGATCAATATTTATTGAGCTACACATACAGAAGTCTGTCTCTCAGTATGGCGTCGGGCCGCCGTGTTCGCTAACCCAACCCAAGCCAGACGTCTCGGTATGGAGCTGTAGAGGTTCCTGATGGAGTCCTGTGATAATCCATCCCATGCAGCTTGAACATCCTCACACTGTTCCTGCAGATGGTGCGGTAGGGGTGGAGGTGGAGGGACCCCAGGTCTTCTGGACGTTTGACAACACAGTGTTCATCTTGGTGCTGACCACGGTGCCTCCACACACGGATTCGTTGGGCATCTCCACCAAGACTAAAGCGGGACTCGTCACTGAAGATGACCCGCTGCCATTCTGAGTCCCTCCATGACAGTCTGGTACGACACCACTGCAGTCTTTGGTGACGGTGACGTGGTGTTAAGGACAGGACATACAGACTTTGGAATGTTTCAGGCACATCTGAAATACGCGGTTATCTGCCAGTTTGGTGAAATCATTTGGCTTTAAAAATAAAACCACTTAAAGCGAGTAGATTCTATAATCAGCTCACAACCTTCTCAGAAGGAAACATTCAAGGCACATCAAAGATAACGTTCTTATAATAATTTTAATAATTCTTCGGCATAAAAGAAGCCGGTGACCTTTTAAAGGTCATCTCTCTTTGTCTGTTTTCTGAGATGTTATATCCAGCACATACCTTACGCAATCAGCTTACAGAAACCCACCACAGGTACAGGGGTTGGACAATGAAACTGAAACACCTGTCATTTTAGTGTGGGAGGTCTCATGGCTAAATTGGACCAGCCTGGTGGCCAATCTTCATTAACTGCACATTGCACCAGTAAGAGCAGAGTGTGAAGGTTCAGTTAGCAGGTAAGAGCACAGTTCTGCTCAAAATACTGCAATGCACACAGCATTATGGGACATACCAGAGTTCAAAAGAGGACACACTGTTGGTGCACGTCTTGCTGGCGCATCTGTGACCAAGACAGCAAGTCTTTGTGATGTATCAAGAGCCACGGTATCCAGGGTAATGTCAGCATACCACCAAGAAGGACGAACCTCCACCAGCATCACGTAGTGACCTGGCCACTATCCTGCAAGAAGAATGGCTTAAACTCCCTCTGACCACTGTGCAGGACTCGTATATGTCATTCCCAAGACCAACTGACGCTGTATTGGCCGCAAAAGGAGGCCCTGCACCATACTAATAAATGACTGTGGTCTAAAACCAGGTGTTTCAGTTTCATTGTCCAACCCCTGTAAGTGTGTAGCGGATGTGTGAACTTCATTTGGCTTAGAAATTTAAAAAACGTCATTTGACTGGGACTGTGTCTTGGTTTCGGACAGGAGTTTTATTTTTGGTGCATCACTAACATTGTTTATTTATAAATATCAGTATTAAAATAACTATGGCTTTAAAATAATGAGTAAAAAAATAATCTAGAAATAACAAGTCTAAGAAGAGTCTTATCATGAGCTCGCAATATTCTTACAAGGAGAAATCTCAGATTATATTAACCAGGTATGCGGTTTTTCCTTTTTTCAGGGGCTCCCAGTTGACGCAACAGCACCAGCCCGGTGTCACTGAGTCAGTAAGTCATATGGCTGAACCTTTCAGAATGACTAGCCATGGAGCCGGTATAGCTAACAGCTCAGCTGAATCAGTCACTGGTCCCCTGATTGAATAATTCCATTAGATATTGTTCAAATGGCTTACTTCATATGAGATATCGCTCAACCCCGGACCGTAGCTATGACTTACCCTTGTAGGAAAGCGGGAGAAACAGGATTAGTGATGTAATCCGATTACTTTATCCCTACGCTATCCCTACAAAGGGTCACTTCAATGGAGTTCCCATTATGTAATCTGCTAAGGGCGCCCAGTTCGAAACGATGGCTTCCTGAATATGGCTCCTCTGATTATGTGTGTAAGCCACATGCAGTGGGATGGCCAGCATGGCCAGGACAAGGTGACTTTAGAAACTACGTTAACACGTGAGGAGCCCAAACGCCCCAGGCCAGGAATACGGAAAGACATGCACTGTCCGGTGAGTGCATTACTCGTCTTCATGGAGCCGGAGATACGGAGCCTGGAATCTCGCCAATTTGTATCCAACATAGGTGCATCCTAAACAGCCTTGCCTAGAATCTACAGCCGTAACTTGGCAAAAGATAAAAATAACCGACATCAAAAACCCGGGATTAAGATAATCAATATCTAAACAATATCTGATCCTTCCCAACAACGCCTGGATCACATTCCTAGCCTTCAGGGAACCAGATATACGGAGCCCGGAATCTCACAAATCTGTATCCAAATTAGGTGAGACCTAGATGGACTGATTGGGAAGCTTGCACTATAACTCGGCAAAAATAAGAGTCACCATATCCGGATAATCCAGGATTATTATTACAGGACTGTTACTGTAGTCTTCCGGAAAACAGGCAGAATGACGATCAGTATCCGATCCGGAATCTCATTATTAGCCTTCAGGGAACCAGTGATACAGACCCTGGATGCTTGGACATTTGAATCCCACTTAGGAACCTTCACGGCCTTGCTGAGATGCTGGAGCATAACTCAGCAAAATAAGGATAACCGACGTCAGACATTCCAGGATTATTAACATTCCAGGATTTTATGATCCTCTTCAGGAAACCGGAAATACTGAGGTTTACGATCTGATCTTTGAAGCGTTGTAGATTGGTAGAGCACTGTTATTCTGCAAGCCAACTCCACAAGACAGCAGAGCGTGACCCCTTCCTTGCCAACAAGTCTGGCATTGCATTACTACCCCTTAGAGAACCAGGGATACGGACCCCGGAATATCGGGAATGTGTATCCAACTTAAAAGCAACCAGGAAACTGGAAATAACGCTGACCTGGGTCTGATCTTTGTAGTGTTGTAGATCGGTGGAGCAATGTCAGACCGCAGCCAAACTCCACATGTCAGCAGAGCGTGATCCTTCCTTGCCAACAAGTCCTGGATCATATTCCTAGCTATCAGGAAACCGGAGATACAGACCCCTCTTCACCTGTTGTCTTCTCGGAGACGTCCAGGTTGTTAAGCGTCATTCATGATCACGTGATCAGTGACTAGTCGACATAAAGCTGGGGTCTTCGCAATTCCTAGTTTCGGAAAAATGGGAACACTGACAAAACACGGGCTTCCTGGTGATAATGATCTGCTAGAGCCGATCACTCACATCGCAGCGGCGAAGTCTACGAGAGGAGAGCCAGAGACGGAGCCAAGGTCAGCGCTGTATTAATGCCCGCTATAGAGCCCATAATCACACGAGGACATTCTATTCCGCGCCTCGCCTCGCCTCGCCTCGCCACAGAAAAGTGCTGCCTTCAGCACGGATGAGCGAAGAGTGTTGAGGAGCTCTCTTATCCCAGCAAATTGGACGTAAATCATGGAACAAATGGAGGAACGCATTTAAGGCCGACCCTGAAAGCTGCTCACTTCAAAGAACTCCTGATGAACTTCACACGGCTAATCCAAACACTCCAGCGCCGAACGGTGGGAGGACCTCCTCATGTGTGTTGCCCAAGCCCGCCTATAGGAATCTAGTAAGGGGGGCCGCTCATCTTCCGGCAGCTTATGGATTCATCAGTCTATGGAATGGCGGCTTCCACTTTACCGCACACTCCCACACCTCTCAGAAACAATAAGCCGGCTGCACATCCCACATCCAAGAACACGTCCATCGATATGACTCAAGGCCCGAGGCTTCTTCAGCCTGACTCATCCTGAGAGGAGCCGATCCCTTCCTCTGATTCTGAGTCACTGATTGGCGTCTCGCTGCTAACCAGCGCTTCCCTAGCCGGCGGGATTCTGGGCACTATCCATTTCAATAGGTTGATATAAACAACCGCCCACCCCCCAACCCAACGCTCTTGTAGCGTAATCAATTTAATTTGGTTCTGGCCCGGCACTCGACCAAGAGTGCTTCAGTCTAGTGTTTACCTGATGTTCTTCATGGCCGCCTGAGAAGATTCGAGACAGGTTATGAAACGCTACTACGGTTATACTGGGGTCCCAAACAAGAAGTACAGCTGCAAGGCATGGACAACAATTTGGCAATTCTGTAGGGAAGGAGGATAAAGGTGACCAGGATCAATAACTGATGATAAATTTAGACTGATATGATCAATATTTATTGAGCTACACATACAGAAGTCTGTCTCTCAGTATGGCGTCGGGCCGCCGTGTTCACTAACCCAACACGCCAGACGTCTCGGTATGGAGCTGTAGAGGGACCTGATGGAGTCCTGTGATAATCCATCCCATGCAGCTTGAACATCCTCACACGGTTCCTGCAGATGGTGCAGTAGGGGTGGAGGTGGAGGGACACCAGGTCTTCTGGACGTGTGACTACAGAACGTTCATCTTGGTGCTGACCACGGTGCCTCCACACACGGATTCGTTGGGCGTCTCCACCAAGACTAAAGCGGGACTCGTCACTGAAGATGACCCGCTGCCATTCTGAGTCACTCCATGACAGTCTGGTACGACACCACTGCAGTCTTTGGTGACGGTGACGTGGTGTTAAGGACAGTCGTGGTAACGGTCTGTGTGCATGTAGTCCTGCGTGGTGCAGCCGTCTGCCGATGGTGCTGCACTAACAGGATGACCCATGGAGGACACCACTGCTCGCTGGATGTCTGTAATGGTGGTGTTGGGTCAGTCAGGTACAGAGATAAGACCCGTCCCTGCTCACGTCACATATGCAGCCGAGCTTGTGTGCTGCTGCTCGGCCATGAAGCCCAATTTCACGAAGCTCCTGCTGCACGGTTCTTGTGCCGCTGTGGCTTCCAGAGGCAGTTTGGAGCTCTGCAGTGAGGGATGCGACAGAGGATAGACTATTTTCACATGCTACGCACTCTGCAGCTCCACACACGTGAGACTGTGTGGTCTAGCACTTCGTGGCGGAGCTGTTGTTGCTCTTAGGCGCTTCCATTTCACAACAATAGCAATTAGAGCGGAAGTGACTCGCAGCATTCCATAGCAGTGTCATGTCACTGAGCTCTTCAGTACAACCCAAAGCTGCACCAGTCAATATCTCACTCCAGGAGTCTGTTTCACCAAGCAGGTTCAGATCAGACCGGGTTTCAGCTTCACTCACCCTGATAAACACAGCTGCAGGGAACCGATTCTACAAAACGGCAGGTCCCGGCAGCCTCATGGCTACGATACACCGTCGGTCAAGCGGCCGGTCCAGGCAGCCTTATGGCTGAGATACGCCCTCAGCCTAGTGGCCGGTCCAGACAGCCTCATGGCTACGATACGGCATCAGTCTAGCAGCAGGTCCAGACAGCCTCATGGCTACGATACGGCGTCGGCTTAGCAGCAGGTCCAGACAGCCTCATGGCTACGATACGGCATCGGCCTGCGGCAGGTCCAAGCAGCGGCATGGTTGCAATACGCCATCAGTCTAGCGGCAGGTCCAGGAGCCTCATGGCTACGATACGGCGTCGGTCTAGCGGCAGGTCCAGGCAGCCTCATGGCTACGATACACCGTCAGTCTAGCAGCCGGTCCAGGCAGCCTCATGGCTACGATACGCCGTCGGTCTGCACTGGTGTACCATGGAACACAGACACATGGTATAGCCATAGCTTCATACCGTTCAGGGGAGGGATGTCAAGTTTCAATACTAGGAGAACAGATTTTCAAGTTTCCGCTTTTCCTGACTGGGGACGGGGAACTGTGTGCAGCAGGAGAGACCATGGTGCGGCTGGCGGTATCTGTACCTCTGAATAAGCCATACTGAAGAACACCAGGTACGCACATGGGGAGACATGAGGACAGGAGCACAACAAGCCACCCACAGCCTTAACACCTGAAATATGCAAATGAGCAGCTCCACGCCTCCTTCTAAGACCTTTAGTCAGTCACAGATCATACGACCTGCACTGCTGTTTCTAGCTCCGCCTATAAACTGCATCCATAAAGGTCTTCTTATAGCCTATAGGTTCCGCTTTCAGGTCTCGGTTCTTCTCAAGGTTTCCCCCTCCTGCTTCCCGCTGCTTCCAAGCCGCGCCGCTCGTTAGGGGTCGGATCTGGATGTCTGTAGCTGCTGTGATGCGGTGAAAACAGAGCAGGGCAATAAAGCTGAGCTACATACGAGTTTCCTGAATGAAACAGGCTGGGACACGTTCCCCCTTCACTCTCAATAACGCAGGGGCCAAGAAGGGTTCTGAGGGGGCTTCATAGCAGAACCACGTTTGGAAACAGCGGTTCCACCGTACACAGAACACAGTCCTAAAGAACCTGTAATAATGAACAGGTGAAGGAACAAAGTCGGTGTTGGATGAAGGAATGAAGGGATGAAGGAACAGTGTTGGTGATGGATGAAGGAATAAAGGGATAAAGGAACAATGACTGTAGTGGATAAAGGAATGAACGGATGAGGAAAAAGAAGAAGAAATGAACGGATGAAGGAACTGTGTTGGGTTTTTTGTTAATGCTGTTTAGCTTTAGCTCTCTCTCTTTAGTCTCTCCGACTCTCAAACTGGTTTGTGTGGGCGGGGCCAGAGATATCAGCCTTGTGACTGGTCGAAGCAATGCTTACGGAGGCGTAACCCAAGATTAGCACCGCCCAGTTAACATGGTGAGGTATGTGGGTCAGTCACCAGTCGGTGGAACTTTAGCACCTGTTGACTGTTTACCTGTAACCCATCCTTCCATCCCTCTACCACACCCCACCAGCACTCCCCAGACTCCAGGCAACCGCCCACTGGCATCGGCTACCTCCCTCACCGTCCAGGGATCATTCTGCCATGGAGCCGACGGGCTAAGCGCTAACCGCTAACTGCTTTCCTTTCAGCTGTCAAAACTGCCGCCGCTGCCGGCCCTCAGGAGGCAGATCTATTTCCATCGCTCGATTCTCCGGGTGCCGCCGCCGCCGCCAAGTCCCAGGCACCCAGCTACGGCGGGCCCGCAAATGAAACGAGTCACTCAAGACTGCGAGCGGAAGCCATTCAGTGGCAGCTATTGTGCTGGAACACAAACGTGTCTCACGCTCGCACACTCGCTCTGCCAGCAAAGCCATAACCCCAGTTAGCTCTCAGGCCTGCGGTGCCCTACGCCGCTGTGAGCCGAGCCTCGGCATTAAGCATGTTAGCTAACGGCTGTGGGCTTCCGTGGAACGTGCTCCTGGGCCTATTTGTTAGCAAGCTAATATCAAAGAACGGGAGACGACGGTGGAGCATAGAAAGGGAGCATGGACAGTCCTGCTTAAGAGGATGCCGTATGCGCCAGGAGGCGTGGTGGAACAGCGCTCCGTGACCGGTTCCATCCAAGTAACTGAATAAACTGGCATTCCGACGTCTGACACCTTGCCAGCCCTCATTCTCCGCAGCAATACACATATGCCAGTAGAGCCTCAGCGCATTATTCCGAGTGCTAACCGTAATCCTTTGGTAATCCCCCCGAATGGGAAGGAGAAGTTATCAAGGCAAGACGGCTGATGTTCCCGCCGTTTTGGAGAGGGATACGAGCGTCTCTCGGAGGTGCCTTTAGCTGTCAGTGCCTTCTCCGCCGCCATTCCATACCCATAAACACAAGGCTCCCGCGCTGCATGCCCGTCGTTACCACGGACGAGGAAAAGCCTTCAAACCCTGACATTTCTCTTTATTTAATCCGCCTTAATGAGGCTAAATTTAGCGCCTGTGGTGGAGGCTGAAGGTGACTGGGCCCCACAGGGCGTCTTCAAAAACCCACAAGGGACACGGCAGCTCTGTCGCTCGCTGTTCACGGGCGGATGCTCACCGAGCCGCTTCCGCCTTTACCGGGAGATGAAGTGTTCCCTGCATCGGCGGCTTTCGCTTTACTAGCCCTATCGCTCACCGAACGGATCTGGTCTTGTACGTGACCCCACACCTGTTTTTAACATGAACCTTGCACGGAACCGCATGCACACACCCTAGAGATCAACGCGGCCACGTGCAAGCGGGGACGACCAGTCCAGGACTGACTCACTTCCTCTAAGTGTGAAGCAACATGCAGTGGCTAATTCACTGCCCCCAGTCCCAGTTATAGCGCTCCAAAGACGGGAAGGATAAAGGATGGTGTAAGGATAAAGGAATCTAGGGATGAAGTGTTGGTGATGGATAGAGGAATAAAGGGATTAAGTAACAGTGTTGGTGATGATAAAGGAATGAACAGATGAAGGGATGAAGGGATGAACTGATGAAGGAACTGTGTTGTTTTGCTGTTTAGCTCTCTAAGTCTCTCCGACTCTTAAACAGGTTTGTGTGGGCGGGGTCAGAGATATCAGCCTTGTGACTGGTCGGAGCAATGCTTACGGAGGCGTAACCCAAGATTAGCACCGCCCAGTTAAAACGGAGAGGAGAGAACATGGTGAGGTATGTGGGTCAGTCCCCAGTCGGTGGAACTTTAGCACCTGTTGACTGTTTACCTGCCAGAACGAGACTACACAGAACACAAGCATGGAACGTGATCCAAACCCAAGACCGTCTGTAACCCATCCTTCCATCCCTCTACCACACCCCACCAACACTCCCCAAACTCCAGGCAACCACCCACTGGCATCGGCTACCTCCCTCGCCGTCCAGGAATCATTCTGCCACTGAGCTGATGGGCTAAGCGCTAACCGCTAACTGCTTTCCTTTCAGCTGTTCACTGTCCCCAGTCCCAGTTATAGCGCTCCAAAGACAGGAAGCACCTCCGTGACCTGGGGGATGTTCAGTCTCCAAACGCTGTGCACCGTGTTATGTTTGGCAAAGGGCTTTGAAATAGATCTGCTCTGGTTTGATGGGCATCAGAGATGTTAGCCAATCAGAAGCCTCATGTATACAAACCCCACCTGTGCACACAATGGATTCTACCAGAGTCCTTCACTAACACGGCCACTGTGGTAAGCAACAACTAAAGACATTCTAGAGCTGCATGGATTCTTCAAGAACCTTGAATAACCGATTCATCCATTCATCCATTCATTCATCTTCCGAGCTGCTTATCCTTCTGAGTCGCAGGGGATGCCGGAGATTATCTCAGCGCTCATTGGTCCCAAGGTTGGAAGCACCCTGTACAGGCCACCAGTCTTATACACATATCCACTCACACCTAGGGGGCGCAATTTAGCATCTATAGTTCACCTCACAGAGTCTTTGGACTGTTAGAGGAAAACGGAACACCTGCAGGAGGAAATCCACATTGGGGGAAATGTGAACACTCCACACAGACAAGAGCCCGGACACCCCAGCTGGGAATCAAACCCAGACCCTTCTTACTGTGAGGCGACAGCGGTACCCCCTGCCTTTCCCCTCTCGTCCCACACGCTTCCCCCGGGGTCTCGCTTTAGTAAAGAAGCGATGTGATTGTGGACGGCGATATGGAGAAAGAGAGAGAGAGAATAGGGAGGGGCGAACGGGAGAGACAGACCAGGGACAACGACAGAAGGTCTGCATAGTGTGCAACACCGAACAGGCCATCGATAACAGTGCTTCAGCATCTCAGCAGAAAGCCTCCAGTCCATGCACGCAGAGCAGACCCTACATGAGGTAGCGCTAACGCTAGCATTTAGCCTAAATCAGTATGGCCGCTGGTGGGATTAAGGCTAGTGGTTAGGGGGTTTTATGGTCATTTGTACAGGTCAAAATTAATTTTCTAAACTCCACAGAAAACTCCACACACCGTGTGGTCTGGGGTGCTCAGATTTCTAAATACAACCTTAAACGGGAACACAGATCGCTCTTCTCTCTCTCCAAACATGTCTACCACAACAGAACAACGTTAGTCCTTTAGCATACCAGGCTGGGCACCAAGATCAGACCCCTACAAGGTAGCACTAATGTTAGCATTTAGCATTTAGCCTAAATCAATATGGCCGCTGTTGAGATTAAGGCCAGTGTTTTTTCTAGGTTGTGGTTTTTTAAAGCTTATAGACTTTTTAAACTTTAAAAAGTTAACTTTAAAACTTTTAAAGAAATGCCAGATTAAGTCCTGGGTTCTATCTAGAACCTCGGCAAAACATCTTGTCTGGGGTGCTCAAATTTCTGAATACAATGTAAACATGGAACATAGAACGCTGTTAGTTCTAAACTCGACAGCACAGCCGTGTCCTTTGTAAAACCGAACACGCCTACCACAATAGCACAACATGCTTTAGCATCCCAGTCTCTGCATGCAGAGCAGACCCCAAACAAGGTAGCGCTAACGTTAGCATTTGAAGTTGTTTTTATCTAGAACCTCAGCAAAGCATCTCGAAAGCATCTGAATACAACTGTGAACAGGAACAACGAACACTTGTTGTGAACAATGCAACGCAAGGAATGGCGCTTACGCACGCCGGCCCAGGCGAGTTCACACCACGCCACGCACGTATAAACAGGAACAACAAGGTGTTAAACGTCTCTGATCCTGATAAATGCTGGGTTCTCGGTTCTCGGCAGGCTGGTACGCGAGCGAAACAGACACCCGCTATGGGAAAAGTGAGAGGATGTTTCAAATGCAGACGCTGACATTTCATTCTCACCTCTGACAGGTACTTCAGCTGCCAGGTACGGCTGCCACCGACTGCCACACTGCATCCGGAGGGAGCCATGCAATCAAACACAGTCTACTGTACTACACCGTCTCCGTTAGAGGTGGGCGATATGGTGATATGTGTCATTATCGTGATACGGTACTTCGTATTATGAGACACAGGCTTTTCTTGAAGTGGTTTAGAACATGGTGTGACTTCCTCTGACTACTGAAACGTCACAGTGTAGGTAAACGTGGTGCACAGGCAGACTACGATGGCTGCGCTGGATCCTGAGCTCCCCCCAGTACACCCTGCTTAGCTACAGGGAGATGGTCATACTGTCTGCTAACCCAGGGGCTCTCAACCAAACAGGTCCTCCTGATTATCACTAGTAAGCCTGACGACTCACAGGAAAACTGGAATATCATTTTGGGAAATGTTAACCAGTTTGAATGCTACAGTGTGTGATGCGTATACCACCATACCAGTAAACCAGACTAGCCTCAGCCTGTTCAGAGTTCAGGCAGACCGGTGGAAGATTAATTACTTGTTAATGAATTAATCGGTTCTGCCCAATGACCAACAGAGGAAGCTTTGTGGCCAGATCGACTACAATACACAGTAAATCAGATTTCCTGATGAATTAAGTTCATAATAACAACTTCTCATCACCCTAGCAACCACCTGGGGCAACACAATTGCCCACCATCACGTTGGTAACCACTTGGGTTACCATATCTGCCTTGCATCATCCTAAACAACCACCTGATGCACCATAGTTAACCAGCATCACCTTAGCAACCACCTGGGGTTCCATATCTGTCTAGCATCACCTTAGCAACCAGCTGGGGTACCATATCTGCCTTGCATCATCTTAAGCAACTACCTGAGGTAACATAATTACCTAGCATCACCTTAGCAACCACATGCAGTACCATAATTGTCTAGCATCATCTTAGCAACCACATGCTGTACCATATCTGCCTTGCATCATCTTAAACAACCGCCCGATGTACCATGATTACTTAGCATCACCTTAGCAACCACATACAGTACCTTTAATTGTCTAGCATCACCTTAGCAACCACATGCAGTACCATAATTGTCTAGCATCACCTTAGCAACCACATGCAGTACTTTATCTGCCTTGCATCATCTTAAGCAACCGCCCAAGGTACCATAATTACTTAGCATCACCTTAGCAACCACATACAGTACCTTAATTGCCTAGCATCACTTTTAGCAACCACTTGGGGTACCACATCTGACTTGCATCATCTTAGCAACCACCTGGGGTACTATTTCTGCCTTGCATCATCTTAAGCAACTACCTGAGGTAACATAATTACCTAGCATTACCTTAGCAACCACCTGGGATACCATAATTGCTTAGCATCACTTTAGCAACCACATGCAGTACCATAACAAATGTAACACTGAAGCAGCCACAAAGGCTTTCCTGAGCTCGAACAGCAGCATGTGTCCATACGAAGAGAGCACCATGAGGCCTGTTTACTCAGAAGGCAGTGCAGCATGTAAAGCGTTGTGGTAGCGGTGGGTGTGATGAAAGATGAGTCAATGTCAACTAATCAACCGTAAGAAAGGGGAACATCTCACAACAAGTGACGTACTGAACCCTAACAGGTCAGGAGAGAGCGACGTGCCCCTTCCCAATAAGCCCTGGATCACAGATGCTATCGTTCAGGAAATCAGGGACTGAAATGTAGACTGGAATCATATCCAACCTGCCAAGACGTTTGCTGGTGGCAGACGGCCAAAGGCCAGATAAACCAGGAGCCCTGTATCTAGGCAAACATAGGACTAACGGACTTCCTGCTTCACAGGATTGTAGGCTGTAATGTTCCCTCTCCATAAATGACCCTCTATTGTAGCCCTCAGGAAACAATCAATATCGATAATACATACACATCATCAGGAGAACAGCTGCACCCAGAGGGAGGTGTGGGAGGGCAGGTGTGTTGGGAAGGAAGATAAAGGTGACCAGGATCAATAACTGATGATAAGTTTAGACTGATATGATCAATATTTATTGAGCTACACATACAGAAGTCTGTCTCTCAGTATGGCGTCGGGCCGCCAACACGCCAGACGTCTCGGTATGGAGCTGTAGAGGTTCCTGATGGAGTCCTGTGATAATCCATCCCATGCAGCTTGAACATCCTCACACAGTTCCTGCAGATGGTGCGGTAGGGGTGGAGGTGGAGGAACACCAGGCCTTCTGGACGTGTGACAACACACTGTTCATCTCGGTGCTGACCACGGTGCCTCCACACATGGGTTCGTTGGGCGTCTCCACCAAGACTAAAGCGGGACTCGTCACTGAAGATGACCCGCTGCCATTCTGAGTCACTCCATGACAGTCTGGTACGACACCACTGCAGTCTTTGGTGACGGTGACGTGGTGTTAAGGACAGTCGTGGTAACGGTCTGTGTGCATGTAGTCCTGCGTGGTGCAGCCGTCTGCTGATGGTGCTGCACTAACAGGAGGACTCATGGAGGACACCACTGCTCGCTGGAGGTCTGTAATGGTGGTGTTGGGTCAGTCAGGTACAGAGAGAGGTCGAGTCTGACACTTTCTCATGTCTCAGCACGTGAAACCTACACACTAACTCTCACTCCTGTGGGCTGATTCTTTCTGGTCCAGATATTCTTCTGATGATGAGTGTATAAACGGGCAAAATCTAATCCACACAAACACCCTTCAAAGAAAATCCATTAATATCCTTTCAGTCTAACATCCCTCACCACAGCATTCGTTGGGTCATGCCCTCCAGTCAAAAACAACGGAATCAATTTTCCAGATACGATAATTACCAAAAATCAAAAGTCTTTCTCTTTTGGCAAGTCGCCCTCTTCAAGGTTTCCGTGGCGGCGGCTACCACACAGCGTCCAAAAACCTTTTCTGCTTTGTGTTAAGCAAAGCCACTGTGCGGCTGCAGTTATGAGAAAACCAGATAAGGCCTGGTGACAGTCCAGCGGTCAGAGAGCTTGGCCAGGAAACGGGGGCTGGGGGGCCCAAGGCTTTGATCCTAGCCCATTACGTCCCACTACACCACTAAAGCGAAGGCCCTGAACTGCAGACAGCGAGAGCATGCCAGTAAATACAAGTCCATTCCACCAAACCCATCCACCAACACGGACGTCATGTGTCGTTTACATTGTGATTACTCATATAGTCCAGATCCGGGGCTTGATTTGAGGGAGGTGGGGGGGGAGAGGCTGATATAGAACACCATCCACAGTGGAAGCGTATACCGAGAGCTGCCCGAAGGTTTTCACGGCACACCAGTGAGTTATGATGGTGGCAGGGCGTCTAAAGTTCAACATGAGGTCACAGGATGGGGACCAGCAAGGAAAACCTCCCTCAGAGGAAGAGGAAGAACCCTCAAGAGGAACCAAGAGTCAAAGGCGGAACCCATCCTGGGATGACCCCGGATAGCAACCCACACAGGAAGGATCAGAGTTCATCATCGGCAGTGGTACCCAGATGAAGCAGCGGTACCAGACCACAGAGTTTGGGCAGTAGCTCTGCAGCAGACCAGCTGAGCTACCATAATGACCTAGCATCACCTTAGCAACCACATGCAGGACCATAACTGCCTAGCATCACCTTAGCAACAACATGCAGGACCATAACTGCCTAGCATCACCTTAGCAACCACATGCAGTACCATAATTGCCTAGCATCACCTTAGCAACCATCTGGGGTACCACAGTTGTCTAGCATCACTTTAGCAACCACCATGCTATGATGCCAGGCAACTATGGTATTGTACCATAGGGGGTACCATCACACTTGCCTGTCAACACTGTAGCAACCACCTGGGACACCATAATTGGACGGCAACACATTGGCGGAAAGAGAGAGAAAAGGAAAGTGAGGAGAGAGACTACGAAGGAGAGAGAGTGAGAGGGACAGAGGGAAAAGGAGGGGAGAGAGAGGGAGAAAGAGAGGGGGGACAGAGGGAAGGAAGGAGGAGGGAGCATGAGAGAGTGAGAGGGAGAGAGGGGGAGAGAGGGAGAGAGAAAGAGGGAAAGAGAGAGAGGGAGAGAGAGAGAGAGAGAGAGAGAGAGAGAGAGAAGGAGAGGGAGAGGGAGAGAGGGAGAAGGAGGGGAGTAGAGAGAAAGAGGGAGAGAGAGAGAGAGAGAGAGAATAAAAAGGAGAGAGAGAGTGAGAGGGAGAGAGAGAGAGAGAGAGAGAGAGAGAAGGAGAGGGAGAGAGGAAGAAGAGGGAGAGAGAGCAAGAGAGAAAGAGAGTAAGAAGTAGAGGGAGAAGGAGGGGAGTAGAGAGAGAGGTAGAAGGAGGGGAGTAGAGAGAGAGAGAGAGACAGAGAGGGAGAGAGAGGGAGAGGGGGTGAGAGAGAGAGAGGGGGGAGAGAGAGAGAGAGAGAGAGAGGGGGAGAGAGAGAGAGAGAGAGAGGGGGAGAGAGAGAGATAGAGAGAGAGGGGGAGAGTGAGAGAGGGAGAGAGAGAGAGAGAGAGAGAGAGAGAGAGAGAGGGGGGGGGGAGAGAGAGAGAGAGAGTGGGAGAGAGAGAGGGGGGGAGAGAGGGAGAGAGAGAGAGATAGAGAGAGAGAGAGGGGGAGAGTGAGAGAGGGAGAGAGAGAGAGAGAGAGAGAGAGAGAGAGGGGAGAGAGAGAGAGAGAGAGAGAGGGGAGAGAGAGAGAGAGAGAGAGGGAGACTGGCAGAGAGAGAGAGAGATAGAGAGAGAGAGGGGGAGAGTGAGAGAGGGAGAGAGAGAGAGAGGGGGGTAGAGAGAGAGAGAGAGAGGGGGAGAGAGAGAGAGGGGGAGAGAGGGAGAGAGAGAGAGGGGGGGGGGGAGAGAGAGAGAGGGGGAGAGAGGGAGAGAGAGTGAGAGGGAGAGAGAGAGAGAGAAGGAGGGCAGAGCTGAAACGTTGTCACACAGAGATTGAATGTAAATGGAAGCGAGGCTGACTGGCGTCCTATCCCGCGCTCCGAGAGGAAGCTCCAGTAAACATATCCATCACGGCCCGTTCAGGGGGCCCGGCGTGATGTGGCATTACAGGGGACCACAAAATAACACTGTAGCTCCACTCCTCCGCCGGGCGCGCACTGCGCTCCAAACTCCTCCGACATCTCAACTCCGGAACGATTATAGATGCAGCCGTAGGACTCTCACAGACCTCGATTCAGAAAAGTGCCCCCCACACACCCCACCGGCCCCCCGGCCCCCTCCCTGTAATCACATCAGTTAGAGGGAATAGCGGAGTCGTATTTATCCAGGCTCTCTGTAATGTTCCTCCTGCTGTTCTGGAGCGATGAGCATATTCCAGGAGCCTGGAGCCGGAATACCTACACCGCTAATAAATACAATACCGCACACCCACTTTGTAGGGAGAGCATCAGCAGCCCTCACCGACCACAAGATCATCCATCAGGCTACAGCAGGATACAGGGCAGAAGTGATAGATCAGCTCAATACCATCGACTGTGCGTCCAGACGGGTGTGTGACTGCGCGCTGTGATCCACTGTGGTGGGTAAATCTGATCAGAAATCCACACGCGTCATCATAGGAGCAGCCGCACCCGGGGAGAACCAACCAGCAGGGAGGAAACTTGGTGTGTAGGGGTAAGAAGCATCTCTAGAAGAAGGACTGCCGAGCCGAACGCTGCTGCCACTGAAGCCTCAGCACCGCTATGGAGAGTGAGGTAGCCGCCATCAGCTACGTAGCTCAGGAGCTAACGATGCAAAGACCCCCAAATGGGGTTCTACTCCAATCAGAGGTTCTAGTGTACAGGGGGAGCGGCGTTAGCAGCAGCTAGCGCTAAACAGTGGATACAGTAATAACAGCTCTGAGGTAAATGTGAGGTAACTGGTCATGTGACTGTATTAGTATACCACACTGTAGGTCAGAACTTGTTACTGTACTGTATACCACACACAGGGGGGGCGTATACAGTGTGCAGTACATACTACAGTAGCATACAGTGTGCAGTACCCACTGCAGTAGTATACAGTGTGCAGTACATAGTACTGTAGTATACAGTGTGCAGTACATACTCCTGTAGTATACTGTGTGCAGTACCCACTACTGTAGTATACTGTGTGCAGTACCCAGTACTGTAGTATACAGTGTGCATTACATAGTACTGTAGCATACTGTGTGCAGTACCCAGTACTGTAGCATACTGTGTGCAGTACCCAGTACTGTAGCATACTGTGTGCAGTACATACTACTGTAGTATATAGTGTGCAGTACCCACTACTGTGGTATACAGTGTGTAGTACATAGTACTGTATTGTACAGTGTGCGGTACCCATATGTGTAGTATACAGTGTGCAGTACATACTCCTGTAGTAGACAGTGTGCAGTACCTACTCCTGTTACAGTGTGCGGTATAGTGGTGTACTATTTCTACCACAGACCATGTAACACTATTTTGGGGAGCCGACTGCAGACAGGTGACACTGGAGAGTGAGACATCAGCACAGCGGTGGAGGGAGGGATGGAGGGATGGAGGGAGGGCGAGAGGCAGATAGGGAAGGGAGGAAGTGAGAGAGTAAGGGAAAGTGACTTTGCGAGGTCAGTAAATGCTGAATCCCGACAGCGTTATCAACACACACAACAGCTCGGCTCCGGCCGCTGGAACAGGCCGGGGAGATAAGGCCTGGGCCTCCACGCCGCCGCTCCAGCACCCACTAACCTCCCTGAAGAAACCCCCACACTCCTGCTCCTCCGCGCATGCCAAACCGCTTAGCGCGGCTGTTCCGAAGATATCTGGAATTAAATGAGAGCAAGGAACTGGAAAAGCTCCGAGGCAGCGCAGGACGTTCAAAGGAGACGCTAACGAGTGCGAGGAGTGATAGCTCACGGAATTATTTATGGAACCGATAGCGGTTCTAAGATCTGATTGGCTGAACGACGCTCAAAGCTTTTGTATATCAGTTTACAGGCGCGTGATCACACACGCCGGAATTCTCCATCACTGTGCCGAACTCTCAGAACCTACGGACTTACATCCCCAGAACTCCGAAAGGAAGGTTCCTGCCTCCTGGCTTACTTTTCTACATCTCCACAAAATGTACATACTCACACGCATGTGGGGCAACACAGCCACATACCTACACTCTTATAAACAAGGTTCTCCAAGGGTTCTTTAGGTGAAACAAGGGTTCTCCATAAAACCCTGAACACTTGAGGAACCATCTGAATGTTTACAGGGTTAAATGGGTCCTCAGATTGATGGAGAATGCATAGTATGTGGTTCTATCTAGAACTTTAAAGGGTTCTATTGTTTTAATGAGATCATAAGAATAGAAGAACGTTTTGAATTTTTCAAAAAGGTTCTATACAAAACCACACACAGCAAATTCTACAAACTGAAAATGGTTCTTCGGGTTGCTGGAGAATGTGTTGGACATGGTTCTGTATAGAACATGTTTGAAAATGGTTCTATGTAGTTTAAAAAGGGTTTCAAGTCACACTTGAGATCATAACAACAGGAGAACCTTTCTTAACTGCTACATAAAACGATTAGTAAATGTTCTACCTGGAACCACACACATCGTATTTTTCAAATTGGAAATGGTTCTTCAGATTGATGGAGAATGTGTTGCATATGGTTCTATATAGCACCAAAAAGGGTTCTACCTTTATTACAAGCTTCACACCGTAACAACGGCGGAACCCTTTTGGTGCTATCCATACAGATATATAGATACACAGCATGTTCTCCATCCATCGTAACCAAACAGTTATACATGCACATGGCTTTTTGAGTGTTCATGGTTCTGTATATGGTTCTATAGAGAACCCCTGTTATTACTAGAGAACCCTTAAGGAAATATGTCATGTTATATGTGTAAAATGTATTGTTTCATTCCAAGATGTCAAACGTGTTAAACAGGAACAATAAAAATAAAAATAGCACATGTAAAGATCTAAAAATAACAAATATTTAAATGTATTTGATGTAAACTTGATAAACAGACTGTAAACAAACAATACCTGGGGAAATACAATGAGCTCTAGTTCATATAGTTATATATATATATACACATATACATATATATATATATATACACACAGTGCCTCCAAGTAGTATTTAATCCCCTGCAGATTTTGCGAATTTAACAAGTTGCAAATAAGTTAGAGCCTTCAAACTTTGAACAAGAGCAGCATTTATTAACAGATGCTTAAATAATACAAACCTAACATATAAGCTGCTCAGGTAAAGTATAATACATTTTAAACATAAACATTAGGGTCAATTATTATTATTATTCAACCCCTCGGTTTAATATTTTGAGGAAAACCCCTTATTTGCAATTACAGCTATTGATCGTTTTTTATATGACCTGATCAGGCCAGCACAGGCCTCTGGAGTAATCTTGGCCCACTCCTCCATGCAGATCTTCTCCAGGTCATCTAGGTTCTGTGGGCACCTCATGTGAACTTTGATCTTGAGCACCTTCCACAAGTTTTCAGTTGGGTTAAGGTCAGGAGACTGACTAGGCCACTGCAGCACCTTGATCTTTTCCCTCCCAAACCAGGCCTTGGTTTTCTTGGCCGTGTGCTTGGGGTCGTTGTCCTGTTGGAAGATGAAATGACGGCCCATCTTAAGATCCTTGATAGAGGAGCGGAGGTTCTTGGCCAAAATCTCCAGGTAGGCTGTGCTATCCATCTTCCCGTGGATGCGGACCAGATGGCCAGGCCCCTTGGCTGAGAAGCAGCCCCACAGCATGATGCTGCCACCACCATGCTTGACTGTAGGGATGGTATTCTTGGGGTCGTATGCAGTGCCATCCTGTCTGCAAATGTTCCGGGTTGGGTTGGCACCAAAGACCTCAACCTTGGTCTCATCAGACCAGAGAACCTTGAACCAGTCTGCCTCAGAGTCCTCCAAGTGATCATGAGCAAACTGTAGACGAGCCTTGAGATGACATTGTGAAGGTAAAGGTACCTTACGGGCTCGCCTGGAACGGAGACCACTGCGGTGGAGTACGTTACTTACGGTATTGATTGAAACCAATGTCCCCACCGCCATGAGATCTTCCTGGAGCTCCCTCCTTGTTATCCTTGGTCAGCCTTGACCGTTCTGACAAGCCTGGCCTCGGCACGGGAGGAAGCTTTGAAAGGCTGTCCAGGCCGTGGATGGTTAACAGTAGTTCCATAAGCCTTCCACTTCCGGATGATGCTCCCAATGGTGGAGACAGGTAGGCCCAACTCCTTGGAAAGAGTTTTGGACCCCTTGCCAGCCTTGTGACCCTCCACAATTCTGTCTCTGATGGCCTTGGAATGCTCCTTTCCCATATTGACCAGGCATGAGTGCTGTTCACAAGTTTGGGGAGGAGCTTTTATAGTCAGAAAAGGCGGGAAAAAACAGATAATGAATCCAAGCAGGTGAAGCTCATTGTCCTTTATGCCTAAATTACTTCTAAATACTCGAGGGAACCCAACAGAATTCTGTTTGAGGGGTTGAATAATAATTGACCCTCTGATTGAACTTTTCACAATTAAAAAAAATAATACACTAAGAAATTAAATATTTTTTTGCTGGTGTGCATTTCACACATCCAGGCTGATCTACAGTCTAAATGTCACAAGGCTAAGTTATCTCCAAATGTGTAAACCTGCAAAATCTGCAGGGGGTTAAATACTACTTGGAGGCACTGTATCTATACACATGCATTACAACAGGTGTATCACCGAGCAGCTTTACGAAGAATCCGGTGTTCGAGCCCCCAGTGAGCAAGGGGAACCCATCCTCCTCGGGCCAACACCAGATACATGGCGGAAAAGAAAGGAGCGTATAGTGTGTAGGGTAGAATAATGAATGTCTGATGGGTCTGTAATTAAGTTGCTGGGTCATCGGAGGGGTCAGCAGGACGCAGGCCAAGCCTCCACAGCGCAGGACGGCCAGGAACTCCGTGGTGGTTTGTCTATATGAAAGTTTATCATAGGGCCTCATAAGCAAACTCTATTAAAGGAGACCCAACATTCCACCGGCGTGTGGAGCGAGAGTGTGAGGATGCAATTTGCACTATACTAATTGGTGCTAATTACCATCAATACTGATCCTATTACTTGTTAGCTACATTAGCTACCCGCGTAGCTCCAGCGCAAAACTAAATTACTGAACTGCACTGGTCAGGACCCCCACAGGACCCCCACAGGACCACCATAGAGCAGGCATTCTCAGCACTGCAGTGACACTTGGTGCTGCCATACACCTCAGTGTCACTGCTGGACTGAGAATCGCCCACCAACCAGAACTATCCAGCCAACATTGTCTTGTGGGGTGGCGTCCTGTGGGGCAGTGTCCTGTGGGCAGCGTCCTGTGGGGCAGTGCCCTGTGGGCAGCGTCCTGTGGGGCAGCGTCCTGTGGGGCTGTGTCCTGTGGGGCAGCGTCCTGTGGGGCAGCGTCCTGTGGGGCAGCGTCCTGTGCCCACTGATTAAGGACCAGAGGATGACCAACACTGCACTGTGCAGCAGCAGATGAGCTATCGTCTCTGACTGTCCATCTCCAAGGTGGACCAGCAAGGTAGGAGTGTCTAATAGAGTGGACAGTGAGTGGACACAGTGTTGAAAAACTCCAGGCCCACAAGGGAAGCGCAAACACAGCCCAGCAACTGCGTATGTGAAAACAGACAGGCGTGCTGCTCACTTACTGCGGGCGCGGATTCCCAGGAGAGGCGCCGTAAAGGAGAAATGAATTGGTAACCAGAGAGTAATTTGATTCGGGCCTAGCAGGCACGGCCATTACAGCCTTGTGTACGCCACTTAGGCTCGAGCCGGCCCTGGGGCACAATAGAGACAGAGCGAGGCTCGGGAAGGAGGTATAACAGCTCAGAGGAGGCGGAGGACAACAGACAGGGATGACATATAGACAGACCAGTAGGTGCGGTACTGCTAGACCAGCGTGGGGATTAATGAAGGCACGACAAGTGCATCACAGATCCATCACTGAATCAACAGGAGACGCAGTCCATGTGTGGCTGAAGGCAACATGTGCTAAAAGCCTCTCACGTGCCTTCGTGATGCCACACGCCGGCAGATCAAACCGCACAAAGAGCCTCCAGTGAAGGACGGTGTTTACGGGGCCTGTCAGGAGCCTTAACACGCTTTTCATAAATTAGCATCACTCCCCACTCAGATCGCACTGCCCTGTCAGATTAAAGGGGAACTCCACCAGCTCTTCAGAACAAATCCGCATCCTTAAGAGCTGCTGTGCTGCAGAAGTGTCCCAAGTCAGACCTGTTCCCAGTGGTGGTGAAGGTAACCAGACGTCCCCCTCTAAAAGCTCCCTCACAGGAAGTTCCTACAGGAGGTGGTTCTGAATATGCTGCCTGATGTCTGAGACGCTGTTTATGATAGTGTGGAGAAGATCTCAGCCTTAAACTCCATTCATGGTGGAGGGATACATGCTGCAGGGCGCTGTCAGGTCAAATAGTCCCCCAAAGGAACTTAGTATTTCCAGGTTTTCCAGATTTTCATCACCAACATTCCATACACACTCAGAAGACACGTGTAGCTTCACTGGTGGGTTAGATAGTCCGTAAGATGTCTGTGTGTGTGTTCTAGACATGGAGAACCCTGATTCCCACCACTACCACTACTACTGTACAGATCTGAACCACCTCCTCGCTCTTAATCACTCTCACCGTCGGCAGACGGCTGCACCACGCAGGACTACATGCACACAGACCGTTACCACGACTGTCCCCGACCACGTCACCGTCACCAAACACTGCAGTGGTGTCGTACCAGACTGTCATGGAGTGACTCAGAATGGCAGCGGGTCATCTTCAGTGACGAGTCCCGCTTTAGTCTTGGTGGAGACGCCCAACGAATCCGTGTGTGGAGGCACCGTGGTCAGCACCAAGATGAACGGCACACGTCCAGAAGGCCTGGCGTCCCTCCACCTCCACCCCTACCGCACCATCTGCAGGAACTGTGTGAGGATGTTCAAGCTGCATGGGATGGATTATCACAGGACTCCATTAGGAACCTCTACAGCTCCATACCGAGACGTCTGGCGTGTTGGGTTAGCGAACACGGCGGCCCGACGCCATACTGAGAGACAGACTTCTGTATGTGTAGCTCAATAAATATTGATCATGTCAGTCTAAATTTATCACCAGTTATTGATCCTGGTCACCTTTATCCTCCTTCCCAACACACCTGCACTCCCACACCTGGGGTGCAGCTGATCTTTAGACGGTGAGTGTAGTACATCAGCTCATTCTGTATGTGAGGTTAAACAGTGCTAACGGTAAAGCAGCCTCGAACTTCAGCAGCGGATATTTATGGGAATGTCCCAGCACGACAGTGTGTGGGAGGGGATGCAGGCGTGGCCTCCTGGGCTTCTTGCCGTTTCAAGAGCAGCTGGAGTTCTACAGATGACGGAGGGAGATCACACAAGAGCCCTTTTTGATGGCTTCTGCTCTTTAATGACCCTGATGGGAATCAGTGCAGCTGGCCTTCAAACAGCACCGCTGTCTCCGCTAGCGCGCCAGTATGTGCAGCGCGAGGCTCGCGGTTAGTGAGCTCGGAGATAATCCCGCAGCCTGCTTCAATCAGCGCACAGTCTCTCTAGGAGGTTCTGGCTGAGCCGGCGCTGGGCCATTAGGTTGGGCTAGCACCCTGTGTTGCTCAGTACCGACGCTGTGGTCGGTTTATATTCCGCCCACTGGATAAACTCCATCATTCCCGAGACTGTGAAGCAATACGTAATGAAACGTGTCATTTACAGAATCCTCTCATCCCTAATGCTGGTGTTCAACTTAGCCTCTTTAGCTGCGCACTGCAGTGAAGCTAATGTCGCTAACAAGTCACAGACGTTTAGATCACCAGTTAGCATAATGGCTAAATCATCATACTACCTCATGTAGGGATGCATTCACCGATATGAATGTGAGTCTGAGCCAATATGCAGATTTCTGTGGATGTTGATGCATAAATATTATATATATATATATATATATATATATATATATATATATATATATATATATATATATATATATATAGATAGATATGACAATATACAACTTACAGTGTGTTACTATATATAGACACAATGTCTTTTTTAGGAATCAGGACCAGGTCTACCTCCCAAACGGCTGTAATGGCTTTACAAAAACATTTTTTAAATTAAATGCAGGTCAATGGAACCAGACTTTTCTTTTTCCCCAGGTTATTTTGGGATGGCCTGCCCATCATAAAATTCCCACACAATGACCAATTATGTGAAAAACTGAAAATTGATGAAAATTTTTGTTCCAAAAGCAGAAACATAGACAGTCTAGTAAAAAGTACCACTATATAAATAATAAATTAAATTAAAATTATTATTCTTTTAAATATTATATTTTTAATTATTATAATTAGATTATTATTAATAATTATTATTATTTATTTATTTATTTATTTTACTCTAAGTCTAGGTTTAAAAGTCAGCTGGAGGCTGAGTGGAGATGGTTGGAGATTGAGAGATCACCACTGTGTAAAAGAACAGTTCCTCTGTATTTGAAGCAATGTATTCGAACTAGGCCTGGACAATAATTCGATATCGGTATTTACCGCGATAAGAAATGTTTCAATAACGGTGATACTTTTGCGGTATTTCGATATGTATTATTTACAGAATCTGTCATTGACAAGCATTTTTTTACAGGGCGCCGTCAGTGCCGGTGGAAAACGAGGGCTTTAGGAAAGTGATGTTAGTCGAGAAAAAGAAAAAGCCTCTGTTTTAATTTAAAGTGAAGGTTATTTATATTGATAATGCCTAGAGGTTTATGTTTGACAGGGATGTCATGTTTTTGTATATGAAGGCTATATGCAAATAAAAGTGAGCATTGATTTTTTTGGACCATTTTTATTTCTAAAGTATTATATAGTCATATGTGAGGAGGTTTCAAAGACTTAAATAAATGTTTAGACTGTTTTAGTTACAGATTTTAAAGTACATTTTTTAAAGTAAATTTGTAAAGTTTGAAAGTATTTATATCGGTATCGGAATTATATTGTATCGACCGAAATTAAGGAATATATCGCAATATAAATTTTGGCCATATCGTCCAGCACTAATTCGAACATATGCATACGACACAGGGTCCTAAGAGCCCGGTCCGTTTGTCCAGCTGATCAGCACCAGCTGGTTTCTCACCAGTGAGACGGAGAGCCTCGGGAGTCGTGGGGCAGATACACGTGCAGGTCTTATGCTGGTCTTTATAGGCCCTATGAGCCCAGAGTGGTTCAGACATGCTGCAGACTGATAACACGGTATGCGGTAGCGGCGACAGTCTCCTCAGGTGATAATGAGGTGGATATGACTGAAGCCCCCCAGGTGAGGCGAGAGGAAAGGTGAGGGAGTGTGAACCTTCTCCAGATTTTCACTGATAACGCCTACAAAGGTTTTCATGTTACATGAACGAACCGTGCAGCGTCAGGCTGGTTAACCCGGTCCACATGGCCTGCACACCTGAGGAGGTCAGAGGTGTGGTAATCCACCCGCATGAAGAGCTCAGCATGAGTTCTGAATCCTGCACACTGCTGTATATCGTCGCTGTCCAAAGAAAAACATGTATCTCCATTTTTGTTGATTTTTATTTTTATGCTTCATTTGATCACATGATCTGCTGTTTACACTGTGCGGGAATTTCATGAAGAATGGACCAACAGAAACGGCCCAGAGCTGCTTGGAAAGACGTCTGGTTCCACTGACTTCCATTCAAATTACAGGAGGTTTTTGGCCTCTCCTGAAAAGTAGCCATTTTGGAGATACCTGTTTTTCTTTGGACAGCCACGATATACATGTAGCACCTCCACCAGTACCAACAACAGCTGGGACTGGATCGGGCATGTACTGGAGAAATCCGGATGTTCAGACATCAGAGAATTGGTCAGCTGGTCCAGATTTGGTGGTTGCTGTCCCTGGCAGTTTACTGGTGGTTCCAGTAGTTCCATCGGATTCCCAAGAGGATTCCAATCTGGGGATTTGCTCCTGAATGTTCATCATGCCAATCAGCCGTGTATGAAGCCCTAGGAATGCCAGAGCTGACATCTTGGAATACAGGGACTGGAATCTTATGTACAGAGTCGTCAGCTTCACAGCTCGGTGATGACGGTGGCTGAGAAGTAGGAAACAATATAATGCTTCAAATTTACAAAATCAAAAATGGAAAAGGAGGTCTAAGGAAAGGCCTGTTGCAGACCCTCGTCGATCCATCGTTTTTTCAAGAAAGAGATGAACAGGTGATGTCTAAACCACTTGGAGTTGGGAATGCTAATGAGGGTATGTGGGCTGTAACGCTAGCGCAGTGGGGAACCTGTGGTTTAGAGTCGCCTGTTCGCCCCTTTCTTTCGTCTGCTCTTTCTCCCATAGACTCCCATTCATTTTCGGCACTAGCTAAGTCCTCTGGTTTCCTTTCCCCAAAACCAAAAACCCGAACGTACTTCCTTAGAGTAGGTCCCTGAACTCTAATCCACAGCCGCACTGATCCACACTTGTGTTGTTAATTTATCCCTCGTTCCTCCCATAGACTCCCATTCATTTTAAGTGACACCTTATTAACCGGCTAGCGACAGGCTTAAGCTGCGCGACCCCTCGGCACTTTCTTCAGGAAACACACTCTTCTAGGTTTTATAGATATCATACGAGTGTGTGAGAGAGCGTGAAAGCCAGGGAGGTGAGAGACGAGCGAGAGAACGTTAGAACATAGAGAAGGACGATAAAGCTTTCAGAGTTCTGCCAATAACCGAGCGGCACTCCGTCCTTCTTACACGTCTCTCCTCACCGTGCAGCTGGAACAGCATCACACATGTCAGAATCCCCTGCACGCCGGTCTCACCCCCCTCCTGCCCGAGGGGCTCTCGCAACCCCTCCAGCACTCTGGTGGCACCTGATGAGGCGGGGGTCCTGAATGAGGAGACCCTCGCTTTCAAAGGCCCATTCAGCCTCCGCTCTCATTAATCACGTTACGGCTCGAGGGCCGACGTCGGAATCAAAGGTGGTCGAGTCGGCCTCCCTTTTTAAAGGCTCTCCCCCGCGGCGCCTGCGTCTGGTGCCTCTGAGCGCGGGCCGGTGGGTGGACGGCCCTGTCCGGCCTGAGCCCCGTGCCCAGGCTCTCTGGGGCTAAGAGGGCCTTTATGAAGGGCCATTTATGGCTTTCTAAAAGAACTACAATGGCACGGTGGGAGCTCGGCCATTCTCACCACCTTCATCCCAGCGCAGGAGACTTGGGTGGTATGTGTGAGTGCGTGTGAGTGTGGACCCCAACAATAGTTCAACCATTAACTCTGATTGGTTTCCACCCAGCTACCCGGCCTACCCTCAGCTAAGACCTACTGGTTCACATTTAGCATTTTTAGCGCTGTGCACATATTATACCCTTCACTGAATGATACCCCTCTCAGCTCCCCGATGCCGAACATAACGGGAGCCCTGCATGATTTCAGAAGCTTTGAAACCCAGATTTAAACTGCTCTGTCTCTTTAGAGGCTTTTAATCCCAAACTAAACCCATGATGACAAACCCAACCCATTTACTGATATCCTAGGTTGCGTCTAAGGCTCTGTTCCTGACATCAACCACTCAAAAACTGTGTTCCTGACTTGCTGACCAATCCAAGGCTGTGTTTCTGACTTCTCAACAAACAGAGGTTGTGTTCCTGACATGCTGGACACTCAGAGGCTGTGTTCCTGACATGCCGGACACTCAGAGGCTGTGTTCCTGACATGCCGGACTCTCAGAGGCTGTGTTCCTGACATGCCGGACTCTCAGAGGCTGTGTTCCTGACTTGCTGGACACTCAGAGGCTGTGTTCCTGACTGGCTGGACACTCAGAGGCTGTGTTCCTGACTGGCCGGACACTCAGAGGCTGTGTTCCTGACTGGCCGGACACTCAGAGGCTGTGTTCCTGACTGGCCGGACACTCAGAGGCTGTGTTCCTGACTGGCCGGACACTCAGAGGCTGTGTTCCTGACTGGCCGGACACTCAGAGGCTGTGTTCCTGGACTGGCAGGGAAAAAGAAAAAGAACGAGGTTGGTTAGTTGTCTTATGACTGAGAAGAGAAAATCATAGAGGATGGGGGAATGACTGGGAAGGAATAGAAGAGGCTGTGTTCCTGACTTGCAACACCCGGCAACTCTACA
>JAMWET010007499.1:0-34529 GCA_024036415.1 Prochilodus magdalenae
GCTGATGCTGAAATTCCTTTCTTACCTTCACACAGCTCAACACAAGACCTGAAACCTTCCTGCTTTCCTGAGCAGCACATCCAACTACTCCTGCTAGAGGACAAAAGCACCACCCAGTTGGTCAGGGATTAGTAACTGCCCCTACACTGACATACACCTCATCTGAGAGATACTGTCTGAACTAGTGGTGGGGTTATTTTCTAGTTATGCAGTATTTACCTCACACTGAACATTTGTTGAGTGTGTGGAGTGAGTGTTAATCATTAAATGCTTTACCCTGTTAGTGCAGTAGTATAACTCTTACTCTGTTTAACCTTTAGGCCTTGTTCTCATTGGTAGACCCTCCACATGGTTCTATCTGTTTACCAGGACGAGGTGGATTTACTACTGCCACCATCTGCAGGGGACACTTTGTCCTGGAGTACAGAGGACAGCTCTTAACACAGGATGGTATCCAGAGGAGTAACTTGGGCACCGTAATTATTCTGATGGTCAGTGGAGAGGGAGGTGCTGGAGGGAAAGAATGCTCAGCTGCTGACTCTGACCGACTCCTGATGTCCAGTACTGATCACAGTTTTCTGAATCATGAGACATAGTTGTGTACCATGTGTTACTGATCAGTGTGGTCTTTAGGCAGGCTCCGGTAAAGACCTAGTAAATACCTACCCTACCATGATATACCAAAACATAGCTACCTTTCTACAGGGCTGTGCCCAGTGTAGGATATGTGAAGTGTGTGTGTAGCTCAGTGTCCCCAGTGTAGGATATGTGCAGTGTAAATGAGTCCAATTATTCCAATTATTCCAATGGCCTTCCATATTCACCAGACCAGAAAGAAAAGAATTCACAGAGACTTTTTCAGGGTGTTATTAGAGCTTTTCCCAGAAATCAACTCAAACGGATTCAAAGTATGTCATGATCGAGAGGCTGCAACTGGGAATACTGTTTAGGAAATTCTTCCAAATTCACCCTCTGTCAATGGCTGGAATCATATAATTCAAACTGCAAAGTTCAAAGTCAGAGAAATGGGTGGAGAAAAGGAGGATACTGAGGTTTATGTCAGGAACATCAGGGAGCTTCTTGAATCAGAAGCCAAGCAAGACTGGGATCTGATTCTCAAGGACCATCTCAGAATTGGAGTTTGGGATTTGAAGAATATTCCAAAAAGAACTTAGAAGTCTCCTTGGAAAAGTCTGCTGGATTTGCCCTCCGGAAGCTTGGTCTACTGCACTCCTTCATGATATATAATCCATCAGAAAGTTTTAATTCAAAATTAAACCGGATGGAGGATTGGAAAGAGGTCAGGCCTGACGAGATGATGCAGACCCTGTTTGAGCTCCATTCTATATCAGTGAAATCTTGAGGGGTCACTGCCATTCTGGAAACTACCACCTCACCAACACCAAGACTGCAGGTGACCTAAAGAACACCACATTTCACCAGATGTTCTGAGGATAGAGAATACTGTCACACTCTGTCACCCCCCCCCCCCCCCCCCCCCCCCCCCCCCCTCTGTCAGGACAAATTATTAATAAAATACGTTCAAGGACAGAGAGAAATAGATCAGCAGGCAACAAACCTAAAATCTCCATGGCAGATTTATTAATAACTCAAAACTGTACTGGAGCCCAAGACTAAGTCCTTCACTGTGACTGGATGGAGGGGCCAAAACTACTTCACAATGGCGTATCCCAAAGAACACTGTTCATGCAGCTCCATCCTGCAGTGCTGTCACATCATGGCAGTCAGGTTGGCTGTAGGACTAGAAGATCAAAAATAAGTCACCTTCACCTTGAAGAAACTCCTGAGGAAAGCTGAAGGACTGTACATCAGGGACTGTGCTCAGCAGCACAGGAGCACCACAGGGGACTGTACTGTCCCCTTTCCTCTTCACACTGTACACCTCAGACTTCAAGTACAACTCTGAGATGTGCCACATGCAGAAGTAGGACCATACTGCTATTGTGGCTTGTGCAAGAGGACTTTGTGGCATGGTGCCATAGGAACAACCTGCTACTGAACACTTCTAAGACCAAAGAGATGGTGGTGGACTTTCGTAGGGCCAGACCACTCACACAGCCGGTCTCTACTGAGGGGCTGGAAGTAGAGACGGTTAAGACCACCAGGTATCTGGGACTGCACCTGGACGACAGGTTGGACTGGTCAGCCAACACAAACATCCTGTACAGAAAGGGGCAGAGTCGACTCTACTGTCTGAGGAGGCTGGGTCCTTCTAACATCTGTAGGAAGCTCCTGCAGATGTTCTATCAGAATGATTAAAAGATGGTTGTTTTTCCAGCTGTTCTCTTCTTATGCTGTTCCAGCTGTCTCTTCTATGCTGTGGTGTGCTGGGGAGGAAGCGTTAAGAAGAGAGACGAGATGCGACTGGACAGGCAAGCAGGATCAGTTGTTGGTGTGGAGCTGGAAGGTGGCGGAGAGGAGGACACTGCACAAACTGCTGTCTATTATGGATGAAATGGCTGGAAAAAACAAACAAAGGAGACGCCAGGACTGCGTTCTCAAACAAAAGGAGAAGTTGATAAAAATCACAAATAAACAGAAGAGGGTTTAACAGAAAAGGGACTTGTGGATCTTTGCGTGGAGAGTGACCTACGCTCTCTACTCTTTGTAGATAATTATTTTAAACACTTGTTGCTTTTCTCTTTTCTTTTCTTTTGCTTAGCTTTCTTTTTTCTTATTCTCTTTGCTTTTCTTTAGCTTAGCTTTCTCTTTTTTTCTTTCTTTTCTTTACCTTAGCTTTCTTTTTTCTTTTCTTTTTCTCTTTTCTTTTGCTTAGCTTTCTGGTGTACCATACTGGCTACCCCTCTACAAAGGTGCAGCGGAGGTGTTTGTGTGGTGGGGGCTTTTATGGCTGCCACCTCAGGTGCCACTTGTTGGCTTGATCAGCCCGGGGCATTCTGGGTTTTGGAGTTCCGGGCTGCCCTCTGCTGGCTGCCGGCGGTACAGCCTGGACCCTTACAGGAATTCAGCTTCATATGAGCTCTAATCTGTCTTACTGCCTTCTAGGTGATCTAGTGAGCAACACTGAGGACCAGACTAAAGTCAGTGATCTGCTCCTGGAGATCCCACTGGAGGAGGTTCCATCACAGAGTGTCCTGCCTCTGGGTGAGTAAAGGAGATCCATCTCAGATAAATGAATCTGGATCATGTTGTAATGTGAATGCTGGGTATGTACTCGATGCTCCCAGAAAGATTATTGGAGAACAGTTTGAGTGCTGATTCATCTGATCCTGTCTTCTAGCTGAAATGGAGGTACAGAAGAAAGACCAGCCCGAGGAAGAACCTGGGAAGAAGAGAAAGACCAGGAGAGGGACATGCGGCAGAGGGAGGAAAATCCAGTATAAGAAAGACAAAGGTCCACCAAAGGACCTACAAGATGGAGACAAGCACCCCCACCCAACATCTGCACACTGAGAGAACCTCAGAGAGAGAACCTGAGAGAGAACCTCAGAGAGAACCTGAGAGAGAACCTGAGAGAGAACACACACACTAAAGTAAATAAAGTGTGTAAAAATGTCTTTTAGTCTCTTTATTGTGTTTTATTGATGTAATTTATTGTTCAGATCATTTATTGAACAGTCTGCTGAGAGAATTCAGACACAGTCCAGGCTAGCCAATCAGAACAGACCTCATTTCCATATCCCAGTATGAAGTGCAGTAACAGTAATAGTGTGTTTGACTGTAAGGGATAAAGAGAGGTCAGAACATGGTCCTGTAGTAATGAATAATGTAGGATATGAACCATTTAAAAAACAATAACATCACTCTCACATGTTCATCAGGAGCAACTCCTTCACCAGTCACGTGATCAGAGGGTGGGTAGAACCGAGTTCCATTTCCTCAGTACACTGTATCTGAGTGGCAGTACTGAGGTACTGAGGTAGATCTGTACTCTGATACTGTAGGTAGCTAACACCATGGATGCGAAGATGTAGTGCAGTCCCATGTTGACGCATATTCTACTGACCTGGTTCCTCTGTAGGTAAAACTGCTGGGGGTCACAGTAGGCGATTAACTGTGATGTTCTTCAGGTGGACCAACACCAGTCGTTCAATTGACTTCATGACCACAGATGTCAGAGCTAGTGGCCTGTAGTCATTACGTTCTGTGACTGTGTTTTCATGATGGTGGAGCATTTGAAGCAGGAGGGAACCTCACACAGCTGCTCGTCCATTTTGTTGGGCGGAGAGCAAAGATTCACCAGGTGAATCAGTGGAAGCACAGTTTGAAATCCCCACTGATGGAGGTCCACATCCATGCTAGCACACCTCCTCCATCTGTGTCTCTTCCCTCTCAGACCTGTTGAAAGGCTACTGGCAAGTTCCTTAGGCCCCTGTAGCTTCAGGTATGTCTGCTTTCATAACACCTGATGATGTCGTATGGTACACAGTAATGCCCTTTGGTGTAGAGAGTGTACTACCTAATCACTTCTCTATGAGACTCATTAACACTGTAGTGGGAGATGTTCCTGACTGATCATCTTATTTGGAGGAGCCTGTAGTGTATTTGGCCTAGCCATGTGAAAACCCGACATACTCTCCTCCAGCAGCTAGAAACAGCTTCTCTCACACTCAACCTGGCACACTCAACCAAGCCCCCGTATCTGGGAAAGGTAGTTGGGAACAAAGTACGTCAGCTAGCTAGCTGCCATAGTTAATTTCCCAACTTCTAGTACACAGCCTTTTTTAGGACTCTCCTCAATGTACCCCAATATACATGCCCTAATATACACACCCCAATATATATGCCCCAAAATACACACCCCAATATACACACAGCCCAATATACACGCCTTAATATAAACACCCCAATAATGCAGGTCCCCCACAACATATGACAACACCCTGTATATAGATCACAACACAATATACAAGTCTTAATATACACACCCCAATATACACACCCAAATACACACACACCCCAATATGCACGCCTTAATATACACACCCTAATATACACACACTTCAATATACACGCCCCAATATACACGCCCTCAGGCATCATAACAGTGCTGCACAGTAATCATGTTTAATAACAGGAGCATGTCTTAATGGGGTAAAACATGATCCTGTCAATAAAAGAACAAATTAGTGAGTATGGACTTTTATGGATTACAGAATTATGGATTTACTTCTGATATTCTTACTGGATCCAGACTGTGTCTGTGAAGAGCACTTATAGAGCTTTATAAGTCACTATCAACATGGATTAGTCCATAGAGTGTGACAGCTTGCCACATATGTTTTAAGTTGTTATTCTGATGCCGGCCACAGGGTGGCGGTAGCGGTTATTGCACTCAGTTTAAATGCTAAGAAAAGGACACTAGTAACAGCATTGGAGGGAGCTAAAGGTAGCTTCTCAGCTCTGGTCAAGATAACCCTTGTTTGAGGAACTTCATTGTTCAAATACTCACGTAAGTAGCAGATGATTAGATGATTAGATACTAAATGAGAGATCTCTTTTGGTATACGGTGTATTTCTGTTATTCCTTACAGGATGGGTTTCTTTCTGTGGGTGTTTGTTGATACCTTGTTCTGGTGGCACTTGTTGGCGGCTATATAACCCCGTGCAATTAATGGGATGAAAGCCAATACAGCTTGGATGGACACTTCAACATCTCTAAATTAAACTAAACGGACTTGAGCTACTCTCCGGGACAGCAAAGGACTGTTTACCCCTACAAGGCCACGTCCAGGACACAGGAACTGCTAAAAGACTCAAAAGTTCTCCATTCCGGGTGAGAGCTATCCAGTTCTGCCTCCCTATGGAGACATACACTCAAACCTTTTGTTAATGTGGTTGTTAATGTGTTGAGTATGTATGCCGGTGATTAATATGTTTGTTTGTACAGGGGATTCATGGGCTGTGTTGTGATTGTTTAGTGTCAGTGTTCTAGTAAAGAGGGTTTTGAAGCACCTAGTAGATGGTATCCCCACATTTTCTGTGTTAGCAAGATACCTAAACGGGTAATTGTTACAAGAGCTGATCAATAACATCACCTCACCTGAGGTCTGTACAGAGAGACTGAATGTTTTACAGTATCATTCTCATGGAGAAGACAGTGAGGAGCACTGAGGAGTAAGCAGGTTAGAGTGGAGGAGTGGAGCTCTGTGGAGCTTCAAATGGGTATTGAAACACATTGTCACTTTGAGATGTAAAGCACTATACTGTGGTGTTACAACACTGTGTGTGGTAATCAACTAGGGTTGTGTGTGTGTGTGGTTATGAACTAGTAGAGGTATAAATGCTACTGTTGAGCTTTATGGAGCATTATGAACACTGTGTAGATCTTTATTAAAGCACTTCTAATCAGATATAGAGGGAGGTAGAGGACCACTCAGGCCTGTATATGCAAATCTGTGTGTCACCCCACTGCTCTCTCTCTCTCTCTCTCTCTCTCTCTCTCTCTCTCTCTCTGTCTCTCTCTCTCTCTCTCTCTCTCTCTCTCTCTCTCTCTCTGTCTGGCTGTTTACTGTGTAATGCTGCTTCTTAGTGTTCAGCTGGGTGGGCTGTGTGGAGGGGTGATGCTTTCACTTCTTACTTAGTGCTGCTGTGAACTTTCAGTGGGTGACGATAATGCTGTTTCAAATCCTGAGGGAATAATGAAGAAGTTTAGTCAGGTTCAGTGTTCTGCATCATTAGAAACTTCAGAAACAGCAACCCAGAAATGTTAACCAGGTTTTGTGATAAATATTGAACACAATTGTTTCACAAACAGAAATATTTTAATCAAGTGTGATTCTACATCCTGTCATCCTGAATATTCTTGGAGCTCCAACGTCTATAAAGGTGGGAAAGATTTTAATGCAGCTATTTCTACAAGTAGGAATGCAGTATGTGTGTAAATTACTAGACCAAGAAAATCAGCCCTGAGTTAGTAAACCGTTCTCTAGATTCTGGTCATAGGGGGTTTAACACTTTGTAGTGATGCCTTTTGGGCTACACGGGGCACCACACAAATTTCAGCCATAGAGTGATTAGTACCTGCATGAGACTCAATATCTGTGGACTACATTTACTCAGATTAAACTGGTCCCACATAATCTGGGTCACTGTGGACAAATGGGACTGACTTAAAATACACTGTCTTGGAAGTTTTGCAAAATGAATTGTGGAATCTTGATAGCATTCCCCTCAACCAACAGAAGGGTCCAGTCCTTCTTCTGGGAGAAATAATGGTAGCATGAACAGTGTAATAAGTGCAGTGGTGAATGAAGCTCCAGCTGATTCTCCTGTGCTCTTTATCACAGTGTACAGAGAGTAATGGTGCAGCAGGAACATGGCCAGTGAGAAAACCCACACAGCGTTCCTGCACACCTCCCAGTTCCACGCTCCAGGGTCAGTAGTTGGAGTTTTATTGGTTAGAGGCTGGAGCTCTGGGAGGCTGCTGGGAAGAGTTGATGTGGGATATGGAATCAGACTCCATGGTGGATCAGTCTGTTTAACAGAACACCAACTTCTACTGATCCCAGTCTCCATCAGATCCAGTTAGACTCTTGGGAGCTTCTGCACTGTAGGAACACAGAACAACAGTGTAAGTGGTGTAGTGTGGAAGGTGCTGAGAGTGAAAGAGCAGCCTAAAATCATACTCCAGAAAAAGTATTGTTACTCCAGTGAAATAAAGACTGAAGTAGAAGTAAAAGTACAACTTGAGTCGGAGTAAAAAAGTACCAGATCTAAAATCTACTCCAGCATTGAGTTTCTCTATAGAACTCAGTGGTGAAGCGGGACTTTTAGAGCTGGACCTCCAGTTCAGGTCATTAATGTCCAAACTCAGTCAGAACTAAATCAATAAAAGGACAAGTAATCTGCTGTAGATGGTAAATGTGGAGTTTATGGGATTCATTTGAATCAAAGGAGGTGAAAATTCAAGATGGTGAGATTAGCACCTCTAAGGGGTGACAGATCTTCAAGCCTTCTAACAGACATTCTGTTTCCATATTGTTTACTGTCTATGGTGTTTGAGTGTTACAGGGACTTCTTCACACAGGAGCAGTACAGATCATGAACTTAATGTCTGTGCCTCTGAATATATTGAGCGAAGTCTTGTAGGTCCTGGTGTGAACTGTGGGAACAATACAAACGAAACTGCTTTTACTCTAATATAACACTATTGAATAATACACAGTAATTATTGGAGGTGATAAAAGCCGTTCAACTGTTTGTTCCCGACAGTGAGTAGGATGATTTTCAGCTGTGAACAGACTAAACTCTAGTTTACAAGTGTACTACCTCTGAACATCACTTCTAATAAACCACTGAGCAGTCCTGAGTTTCTTCAAGGCGTTCTTTCAGGGAAGCGCACTCCTTCTCAGGACTGAGAGAAAAACATCCAGTTTGATCATTTGTCCAGGATCCTTCTACATAAACCTTTCTAATCTAATCCAGAAAGCCCTCCAATCACAAAGCATTTACAGTCTAATGAAAAGAAGAACAAACTCCATCTAAAGTCCTGATTTCAACAGAGTGTGTTATTATGTGGATCATCCTCCCCCTCAGCACCTGCAGTAGAGTCCAGCTGCAGCAGCGCAGTCTCTGTGCAGTCTGACTGAGGGAGGTTTTTGTACCACCCTCTAACACTGTGGGAACAGGTAGATACTACTGATGTAATGATAACTCTGACAGTAATAATCTCCTGCATCTTCAGTCTGGACATTACTGATGGTCAGAGTGAAGTAAGATCCAGATCCACTGCCACTGAATCGATCTGGAATACCGGACTGTCTTGTGGTAGCCGTGTAGATTAGGAGTTTAGGAGCTTCTCCAGGTTTCTGCTGATACCAGGCTAAAGGCTGGTTACCCCATCCTTGGTAAACTGCAGGGCTGGTTCTACAGTTGATGGTGACTGAGTCTCCTGGAGAGACAGTTTTCCCTGTAGGAGTCTGAGATACAGTCACCTGACCACTGGATCCTGAAAAAAAATACATCAAATACATCAATTAATAAATGTACACAGAACAGACAGACTGCTCTAAGATTGAGTCCCACAAAGCTAAATGACTGAGTTACCTTGAGCCCAGAGTGTGAGTGTCCAGATGAAGATAGAGACCAAAGTCATGGTTGGTGTGGCTGAAGTTGGTGGGGCAGCAGCTGTTAGTCATGAAGTGTTAAACTCACAGGACTATAAACACTAGCAGAGCACTGAAGCATGGGTTGATAATGCAAAGTGGAACCTCTCTATGGAAATGAAGAACAGTTCCAACTCTAATAACTGATATGATGATAAATATGTTATAATTATTAGAAAATTAGTAGAAACTGTTTATATTAATCAGGAAATTGGAAATGAAATGTGAGTGTTTGTGTGTCTATGGATGGAGAATCTGCTCTTAAAATGTTCCTGTATTGGTAAATAAATAAATAAATTAATAAATACTGGTACAAACCGGATTCCAAAAATGTTGGGACACTAAACAATTGTGAATAAAAACTGAATGCAATGATATGGAGGTGCCAACATCTAATATTTTATTCAGAAAAGAGCACAAATCACAGATCCAAAGTTAAAATGAGAGAATGTATCATTTTAAGGGAAAAATATGTTGTTTCAAAATTTCATGGTGTCAACAAATCCCAAAAATGTTGGGACAAGGCCATTTTTACCACTGTGTGGCATCCCCCCTTCTTCTTACAACACTCAACAGACGTCTGGGGACAGAGGAGACCAGTTTCTCAAGTTTAGAAATAGGAATGCTCTTCCATTCATGTCTAATACAGGCCTCTAACTGTTCAGTCGTCTTGGGCCTTCTTTGTCGCACCTTCCTCTTTATGATGCGCCAAATGTTCTCTATAGGTGAAAGATCTGGACTGCAGGCTGGCCATTTCAGTACCCGGATCCTTCTCCTACGTAGCCATGATGTTGTGATTGCTGCAGAATGTGGTCTGGCATTATCTTGTTGAAAAATGCAGGGTCTGCCCTGAAAGAGATGACGTCTAGACGGGAGCATATGTTGTTCTAGAACCTGAACACGGTTCTCTGCATTAATGGTGCCTTTCCAGACATGCAAGCTGCCCATGCCACAAGCACTCATGCAACCCCACACCATCAGTGATGCAGGCTTCTGAATGGAGCGTTGATAACAACTTGGGTTATCCTTGTCCTCTCTGGTCTGGATGACATGGCGTCCCAGTGTTCCATAAAGAACTTCAGATCGTGACTCATCTGACCACAGAACAGTCTTCCATTTTGCCACACTCCATTTTAAAAGACCCCTGGCCCAGTGCAAACGTCTGAGCTTGTGGAGCTTGCTTAGAAATGGCTTCCTTTTTGCACTGTAGAGTTTCAGCTGGCAACGACGGATGGCACGATGGATTGTGTTCACTGACAATGCCTTCTGGAAGTATTCCTGAGCCCATTCTGTTATTTCCTTGACAGTGGCATTCCTGTTTGAGGTGCAGTGACGTTTAAGGGCCCGGGGATCATGAGCATCCAGTAGAGTTTTACGGCCTTGACCCTTACGCACAGCGATTGTTCCAGATTCTCTGAATCTTTTGATGATGTTATGCACGGTTGATGATTATAACTTAAAAGTCTTTGCTATTTTACACTGGATAACACCATTCTGGTATTGCTGCACTATCTTTCTGTGCAACAATGGTGGAATTGGTGATCCTCTTACCATCTTGGCTTCAGAGAGACACTGACACTCTGAGAAGCTCTTTTTATACCCAATCATGTTGTCAATTAACCTAATTAGTGTTAATTGGTCTTCCAGCTGTTCTTTATATGCTCAATTTCCTTTTTCCATCCAATTATTGCTACTTGTCCCAACTTTTTTGGGATTTGTTGACGCCATGATATTTCCTTTATTATTCCCTTAAAATGATACATTCTCTCAGTTTAAACTATTGATCTGTGATTTGTGTTCTATTCTGAATAAAATATTAGATGTTGGCACCTCCACATCATTGCATTCAATTTTTATTCACAATTTGTTTAGTGTCCCAACTTTTTTGGAATCCGGTTTGTAGTTTTGTTTATTGAACTGTAACTAATCATCTTTAAATAATTACTGATTACTGATATAATGATATACTCACTGTTACTGATGGACTACAGAAGATGTAGGAGAACATAAATAAAAGATGAATAAAATGATTGAAACAGAATTAAACAGTAAATTTTACCATAAAGAAAATTAACATAAAAATCTAATTAAGATAAAAGAGCTGGTACAGGACAGAAGTGTTGTACAGCTAATGTTGCTGGTCCATGGCCTAGGGCAACCTGAGTCATACACAGGATGGCATCATGACTAAGAAGCTCATCTTTTAAGAGTCACCAACATTTCTTCACCTCACTGTATCTAACACTGCTGTGGGATTTACTCGAATTAGACAAAACATTGTTAAAGACGAGTGGGCAAGTCCGATTAATTTTACTGAACCGTTTTTTTTTATCCATTCCAACATCTGATCTCGTACTCTACGATGCCCAAATGGGGTTCTACTTCACCAGCTGCTTATTAGAACTTCTCCATCAGCCTTAACTAGTGCAGAAGTTCAAACTGAATTAGATTTAAATAAAGTAGTTCAGTAGAATCGATTTAGTAAGAACGAATCAAACTTTACTACTTTACCTATTGTCCGTCTGTCCTTCAGCCCAGACTTCTACACCAAAGATGAGGATCGGCGGTATATGACACCAAGCTCCTACACCTGTGAGGCACCTGACCTAAGCCAGGACCTCTGTAGTGAGGCTTGAACAATTTCAAACTTGATAGACGCTGCTTTCCTTGAGCTGGAATCACCATTTTGTCTTATGGTGCTGCTCTGGACTCCAGCCTGGTTAGTATACCAAGCACCTCTCTGGCCGATCCTGTAGTTCTGGTGGTAGCTGGGGAGTTAGGTAGTTCAGATAGTTGATAGGGTGCTGCTAAGTGATAACTATAATACTCCAAATTGTGGTATAATTGTGCCTAGAAAATTTGCATAGACAAATTGTGAAGTACAAACTTTTACATGCTATATATTCCTTTAGGATTTAATAAATAAATATACAAATACAAAACTGTATGTCTGATCTAACATCTGTATACAACCATGTTATTCCTGATCAGTCCAAACATTCCAATTTGATTTGGTGTCCTTATCTCCAACTGCAGGTCTGGTTAATTGCAGAAGATCCAAATAAAGCTGAAGAATTAAAACTCCTTATGCAGATGTAAATAATACATCAGGTGCATGAACAGAATCACCCTCATGCTAAGTGGCCCCTTGTTTTATGCCCAGCCAATACAATACAAGAGCATGTACATTTTATTATTGTTGATCACTGTATAGCAGTATTACATTAACGCAGGTCTGCTAGCTTTAAATAACATAGCTTTTACTAACAGTCATTAATATGACGTGTCTGGTTTATACATACAAAATTCATATGTACATAACACTAACCACCTCAAAGGATGAGTGCAGATCTCCATTCACTTTTATAACCATGACCAAAAGTGAAAATCATCTAAGATCAGCCAACCAGCCCTAGAACTACTGATGTGGACTGTTGGGGTTGAGCAGGTAATATACAACAATAACAATAATTATTATTGTAAGGTTTGACAAACTGGGATTGATGCACGCTGAGCTAAAAGCAGAGCAAGGGTTTATTAGCAAGTTAGCAGTGTAGCTGAACAAGAGAATCCAGGCAAACATAACAAGGGGAGCAGACAAAATCATGAAACCAAAAGACAAGCCAAAGTCAAAGCCCAAAAGACAGTCAAACAACGGACAAAAGCAGAAACGGATAAACCAGGAATCAAACAGGGTCAATTCTCAGGGTTCAGGAATCGATTACTAGATTCAGAGGACCAAGCCGTGAATGAACAGAACGGCTTGTGGTTCGATTTCCTGTTCCGAACTCGCTAAACGGTCTGTTTGAACCTCGTTTAGTCTCTAGTTCAGTAAATGGACAATTGTATGGGGTATTTGTCACTGTTTGAGAAAGAACCCTGTTCTAGAGCTTAATTTGCTAGAGTGTCTAGCCACTCAGCCGCTATTGAGCAGGCAGCCTTCTAGGCAGTCTCCTTCTACTCAAAAGACTCTGTGGAATGGAACAATGGTGGAACAGACCACTATGCTAATTGCTATAGCAAGTTAAAGTCCCCCTGCTCAGTGCCTAAGAACTCTGATATGATGGTTCTATACTTCGACTGGAGATTGTTTGGGAAGGTTCTTTAACTGGAGTCATTATTTTCCATAAGTAGGAATACTTATTCTTGAGTATGGATTTGGTGGATTTGCTCCGGTGTGATGGACTGGAGCTGAAAGGTCAGGGAGAGACCTCTGAACAACTGAAACTGCTTTGTGCACCTCACCTGACCATCCAGGCCAACTGGCAGACCAAGCCACCGGAAAATGTCCCAGTACTCCCAAGTGGCAGTCCAGGCCACCTGGATCTCCTGGTATTCCCTTCTTTCTGAACGAATAACATAGAATAATAGACATACGGTTCCTTATGTTCTAGACAGTGCTGATGTTAGTGTGGGCACTGTGTTCAGTGTCCTGTTGCTGTATCTGTGCTTTTGCTGTGCTGAAATAAAGCTTGATTTTGGACATTGTGAGTTGTGTTATTGTAATGAATGCTGATGGTCAGTGTTGGTAGAGAGGGAGTTCAGCTGTAGAGTCAGTGCAGTGCTGTGTGCGGTTCTTGAGGGAGTGTGTCTGAATGAAGCTGAACATCTGGTGACAGTGCTGCTCTATTCTGGGAGAAAGAGGACCACTCAGGCCTGTTCATGCAGATCTGAGTTTCACCCCACTGCTCTCTCTCTCTCTCTCTCTCTCTCTCTCTCTCTGACTGTTTACTGCTTAACACTGCTTCTTAGTGTTCAGCTGGGTGGGCTGTGGGGAGGGGGGCTGCTTTCACTTCCTGCTTTAGTGCTGATGATAACTGCAGGTGTGTGATTGTCATAGTGTATCAGACCTCCTTCAACTCATCAGGGAGTTATGAAGCTCTGCATCAGTAGAGTCAGGTGTGTTAGAGTCAGTCTACAATAATATGTACAGTGTTTAGTCTCCAAGACTGTAACTGACCTGTGTTTGGATCTTTGAGAATTTGGTTCTACTGGATGGACAATGAAAACAAGAGGATCGCAAACAGAACCATTTTAGACCAATGAGATTATACTTCCTGTTATCCTGAAGCATTCTCAGAACTACCCACCATTTACCACACAGTGTTCTAGATAAGAAGGTGTTGTTTATGAAGAATGGGCTGGATACAATGAGAGTAAAGGGTAATGTAGTGGACAGTGATGACTATTATATGGTCATACGGGATGTAGCAGTTTATAGTGTTGCCTTTTGGAGTCCAGATGAGGTGAGGCAGGGAAGGAGAGTAAGGTCAGTCACCAAAGAATACTCGGCCTGTCATGTGACATTGAGCAGATACTTCAGGACATTACAAAACCTCAGAGAACAAGGATCGAGACAGCTGTCCATTGTGGACTATCACAGCAGTCAGACAGTGTGCAATAAGAGGATGTGTTAAGTGCTTACTTGACTGAGGCAGCCGATTTGTACTAGGTACTTACTCCATATGGGGGCAGCCTACTGAGTGTGTGACAGATCCCGAGTAGCTGAATGGTTTGTATGAATGGTCTTTAGCATGTGTAAATATTCAGATACTATTATTACTTTCTTTTAGGTCAGAGAGTTTAGATACCGTCTTAAAGGAGGTACAACATAAACACCCCAAATCATATGGAGAGAACAATAAGGCAGTTACTGGTTCTCAGTCTTCATGAAATGACATTCCAACAAACTGCCCATGTGAGCAGAGGCAACTAGACTAGTACATCCACAACAAGAATTTCTTCATGCGCCTTGGACCATCTGGTAGTGCTGGGGTAGTAATGGTTCAGGCTGGATGCAAGAAAATAATATTCTCTTATTATTGGAGCACATTGCTAAGAATACTGAGGTCAGTCCAGAGAAGAAGGTGCTGGCCTTCACAACCACAGCTCACACATTTTGTTGAAATCAGCTGATTACAGCAAGGCAAATGGGATCCTGCTAATCTCTGTACCATCCACATTGTTCAAACAAACTTTAGCCACTAGATGGAAGTGTCTATGGTCCATGGAAGCAGATGGTGAGGATGGCTGGATGAGGATGTATTTCAGTGATTCTCAACCCTAGTCCTGTAGACACTGTGCTCTGCACATTTAAGTGCTTCCCCTGCTCCTCACACAAATGATTCAACTCATCAGCTCATTAACCAGCCCTTTCAGAGCTGCAGTGTTTAAACATAGTGAGTCAACTAAAACATTCACTGCAGGGGCCTCCAGGACCAGGGTCGAGAAATACTGCCCTGCAGTCAATGTTACTCCACCCTGCCTCAGACATCCTCTACAGCCACTGCAGCATCCACCCTGCCTCGAACATCCTATACAGCCAAAGAAGCATCCACCCTGCCTCAGACATCCTCTACAGCCACTGCAGCCTCCGTCCTGCCTCAGACATCCTCTACAGATGCATTAAACTCCATCCTGCCTCAGACATCTTCTACAAATACACTAAACTCCATCCTGCCTAGACATCTTCTGCAGATGCATTAAACTTGATCCTGCCTCAGAAATCTTTTGCAGCCTTCTCTGTTGCTCATGCTGGATCCTCGGGTAACATGTTCAGCCTCGCTTCTGTTTCCCAAAGAATAAACACCACTGCAAAGACTCCATTATCTGATGCAAGCACAACTGTAGAATCAACACCAGCATTAACAACTACTGTCTCACAGCTGCTGCCTCTCGTCAATCTGTCAGTGTGTGCTAGCTGTGTGGGATTTTTGGCTGGAAAGAAAAAGCGAGTGGAGGACGAAGGAGTCGGTGCGATTCCCTCGACTGAGACCATGTCCAGCACTGGAAGCGAGGATGATGAAGGGAAAGAGGACGTTTCGAACCAGTTATCTGAATCTTTAGTTGAGAAAGAGGATGAACTTCGTTGTTGGTAACGTTAGAGGCTCGCGAGAAGGAGAGGGATTATGTTAGCGTTAGCCTCACACCTGAAACCCTCGCCGTGACTAAAAACTCCCTTTTTGGGGGATTTTAAAATGGTCTTCAGACGGAAAACGTTGGTGGATTTAATCTTTACAACCTGGTCAATGTTTTGATGGAGTCCGGCAACCGTTCGGGAAGCTGCTAAAAGCTGTTTTAGGTCCAAAACAGTTCAGTTTTCTAGACTGTTCTTGGCTAGTTCTGGCTAACTTTAGTTTTGCTGCACTTTTTTCTATTTGTAGCCCCTTTTAAATTTGGTGACTTTTATTTCATTTCAGATGCTGAACATTTGTTAAAAGGTTTAAAATCACTAAAAACAGTGTTTAAAGGTGTTAAAATACTGAGTATGAGGCCCTGCTATAGTTAAGTGTGTTCTCATTGGCTGTAACTGTTGTCAATCTTGGTTATACACTTCCTCGCCTGTTAATTGCCATTTTGTCTGTGCAAGGGCGGGAAAAGAAGCGTGTGGCTGGGGTGTGGAGGAGAGAGGTAAACGCAGCAGCTACGGAGAATAATATGTAATGTAAAACACGTTATATCTTTATTTTCTTGTGAACTCAAGTGCCGGGTTGCCAACCAGAAAACCCCTCAGTGTACTGTGCTGACCAAGCGTGCGAAACGAGGTGAAACTCTCCCTCGGAAAGTTTATTTCTGTGCGGAGGCATTGTTGCTCCTAGCACTAAGCTTAAAAAAAAAAAACTACTGTGAATCCCTTTTAACAACCACAACAGGAGATCAGACTACAACCAAAACTATGACTACAAAATCCACCGAAACAAGCTACTGCTGTGACTGTGTACTGTTTCTGTACCTTCTACAAGTTTAACTGCAGGGACATCAACAGTAACGTCAGTCACATCCACTTTAACAAGCACAGTGACACCAAAGACTACACCTTAAATTACTAACATCTCTGAAATAAGCACCACTTCAAAGACTGACTACCAATGTGACTGATTAAACAGAAATTGTATAAGTTCACTGCTGGTCAGTCTGCCCGTCGGAGGACATGATGGATGGTCTAAAAGCTCATAAACTGCTACTGGTCACTTTCTCCATCAGGCCCAGTTAGACTCTTGGGAGTTTCGGCAACTTGAGTCAGAGGAAAAAAAGTACCAGATCTAAAATCTACTCCAGCACTGAGTTTCTCTATACAACTCAGTGGTAAAGAAGGTGGGAATTTTAGAGCTGGACCTCCAGTTCAGGTCATTAATGTCCAAACTCAGTCAGAACTAAATCAATAACAGGACAAGTAATCTGCTGTAGATGGTAAATGTGGAGTTTACTGGATTCATTTGAATCAAATCAGGTGAAAAGTCTAGACTGTGAGTTTAGCACCTCTAAGGGGTTTGTAATGGAATGTTAGCACCAAGCTAACGCTGGTGCAGATGAAGATTTGATAGCAGCTGGAACTTAAAGACAGCTCTTCAAAGCTTCTAACAGACATTCTGTTTCCATATTTTTACTGTCTATGTTTGAGTTTTACAGGGACTTCTTCAGTACAGATCTGAACTTAATGTCTGTCTCTGAATATTATTGGAGGAGTCTTTAGGTCTTGATGTGGGAACAAACAACTGAACTGCTTTTACTCTAATAAACACTTTGAATAAACACAGTATTTATTGGAGGAGATAAAAGCAGTTCAACTGTTTGTTCCCACATGAAGTGATGATTTCAGCTTGAACAGACAAACTCTAGTTTACAGTGTACTCACCTCTGAACATCATCTCCTAATAAACACTGAGCAGTCTGAGTTTCTCCAAGGAGTTCTTCAGGGACTCCCTCTTTCTCAGGACTGAGAGAAACATCCATTTGATCATCTGTCCAGATCCTTCTACTAACCTTTCTAATCAATCAGACTCTAGCTGAACTCTACAGCTAGTTCCAGACCTGTGGAGATCAGTAAATAAAGCCCTCCAATCACAAAGCATTTACAGTCTAATGAAAAGAAGAACAAACTCCATCTAAAGTCCTGATTTCCACAGAGTGTGTTATTGTGTGGATCATCCTCCCCCTCAGCACCTGCAGTAGAGTCCAGCTGCAGCAGTGCAGTCTCTGTGCAGTCTGACTGAGGGAGGTTTTTGTACCACCCTCTAACACTGTGGGAACACACTACCACTGGTCCCATGTCGACTCTTACAGTAATAATCTCCTGCATCTTCAGGCTGGACATTACTGATGGTCAGAGTGAAGTCAGTTTTATATCCACTGCCACTGAAACGATCTGGAATACCAGACTGTCTGTGGGTTACCAAGTAGATCAGGACTTTAGGAGCTTCTTCAGGTTTCTGCTGGTACCACTCTAGATAGCGATAGGTATACTCATAAGTAGTTAAAGAGTAAATTTCAGTGCTGGTTTTACAGTTGATGTAGACTGAGTCTCCTGGTGAAACAGTTATCTCTGTAGGAGTCTGAGTCACAGTCACCTGACCACTGGTTCCTGAAATGAAAGAAATTAAACTGTTTATACAAACATTTACATTATACTTTTATATGATAGTTCACCTTAAAGCTAATCGAGTGAATTACCTATCTGAGTCCAGATGGTGAGTGTCCAGATGAAGATCGAGACCAAAGTCATGGTTGGTGTGGGTGAAGTTGGTGCAGCTCTCAGTCATAAGTGTTAAACTCACAGGACTATAAACACTAGCAGAGCACTGAAGCATGGGCTGATAATGCAAAGTCGAACCTCTCTATGGAAATAAAGAACAGTTCCTCCTCTAATAACTGATATGATGATAAATATATTATAAATATGAGAAAATTAGTAGAAAATGTTTATATTTATCAGGAAAATGGAAATATTCTAATAATACACATCTGAAATGTGTGTGTGTGTGTGTGTGTGTGTATGGTGTGTGTGTGTGTGTGTAGAGTGTGTTTGTGTGTGTGTGTGAGGTCTCTGTACTGTATCAGAGGTTCTTGTACGGCGCCTTCATTGAGATGTATCATTGTGGTACGCATCCGGTGGAGGAACTAAACTCATTGTGAGAAGTAAGTAACTCTTGTTTACTAAAATAATCTAGAGTTGGAGAACCACAGAACCACAAATCTAAATTATCATTTCATTTGGTTTGAGTGCCACACATGATCTGAACTGAATTTGTGTTACTGATTAACCACACACGGTTACACTGCTGTTCAATAATAACCTAAACCAACACCAGATAAAGAGATTTTAATAAATATATGGATCATAAAGTGCTCTTCAGTAGTACACAACTGATTGGTGTATTACAGGTACAGGTCTAGTCCACTATACTCAGGGATACTGTCCTGTAGGAGACATTAAGAGGTGTTAATGAGAGTTCTGAAATGTGTTTAGGACACTTCATCTGATGTTAGTTACATTATGAGTTAGGAAGGTTCTAGATGTTCCACTGTGTAAAGAGGAACTAGTACATGTTCTCCGGATCTAGAACACGTGTGTGCTGCTGCATAGTTTCCAGTTGTGTCTGTATTGGAGTTCAGAGAATTCCCAGAATTCCCTCACTGAGTGTTTCAGTGTTGCGTACAGTGTGACTATTGGTGCAGTTACTGAATAGAACTGGGAGTCACTAAATCACAGTGCAGTTAGATTACGCTGTGGACTCCCAATCAGTACTGTAGGACTGTGTCTTTGTTAGTTAGTGGACTTTAATCTCAGTGTACTGGAGCTTTGGGGTCCTGCAGTCAAGCCTTATATGCCCCCACCCTCCCTGTCTACATGGTGTGGTGTTGTGTGTGCAGAGCTGCTTTGTGATGGTGTCTATGGTAAAAAGCTCCACACAGATAAACTCAATCACATAGAGCAGAATGTGCAGAGTGTGTGGTTAATGCTGTGTGTGTGTGGTTAATGCTGTGTGTTTGTGTTTTTTCTCCAGCTCTGGAGAAACCCTCTTTGTCTCTGCTCCTCGTCTCCCCTCTGCAGCTGTCTGATGGATCCGCCTCGCTGCTGTGCCTGCTGTCTGGCTACTCTCCACAGGGGGCACAGGTGAGCTGGACAGTGGGGGCTCAGAGGTGACGGAAGGGGTTCTGACCAGCGGTGAAGAAGAGAAGGACGGCCGCTACAGCCGCAGCAGCACCCTGACCCTCAGCAAAGCACGCTGGGACCAGGGGGAGGAGGTCGTCTGTAAGGTCTCCCATAACAACCAGGATCAGCAGATCCCGATCCTAAAGAGCCAGTGTGAAGGCTAGCAGCTCCAAGATAGAACTGAACATAGAGCTGCTTTCACATGCGTCTACAATAGAGTTTAAACTCTACACAGTGCTGGTGTTAGTGTGTGTACTGTGTTCAGTGTCCTGTTGCTGTATCTGTGCTTTTGCTGTGCTGAAATAAAGCTTGATTTTGGACATTGTGAGTTGTGTTATTGTAATGAATGGTGATGGTCAGTGTTGGTAGAGAGGGAGGTTACCTGTAGAGTCAGTGCAGTGCTGTGTGCGGTTCTTGAGGGAGTGTGTCTGAATGAAGCTGAACATCTGGTGACAGTGCTGCTCTATTCTGGGAGAAAGAGGACCACTCAGGCCTGTTCATGCAGATCAGAGTTTCACCCCACTGCTCTCTCTCTCTCTCTCTCTCTCTGACTGTTTACTGCTTAATGCTGCTTCTTAGTGTTCAGCTGGGTGGGCTGTGGGGAGGGGGGCTGCTTTCACAAACCAATAAGATGTCCAGTCTAAACAGTGAAATTCAAGTTCACCAAAGCTGCAGGTACATTTAGTAAGACTCTACAGGATGAACAGTGTAAAGTAGAGGATCACAAACAGAACCATTTTAGACCAATGAGATTATACTTTCTGTTCTCCTGCAGCCTTCTTAGAACTACCCCCCATTTACCACACAGTGTTCTAGATAATGAAGGTCTTGTTTAAGAAGAATGGGCTGGATACAATCAGAGTAAAGGGTAATGTAGGGGACAGTGATGATTTTTATATGGTCATACGGGATGTACCAGTTTATAATGATGTCTTTTGGAGTCCACGGGGCACCAACTACGTTTCAGTGATAGAGTGATCAGTAACTGGATGAAACTTGATGTGAGCTCTGTCTTTGCTCCTGGGACCCTTGTGTCATGTTTTCTGGGTTTAGTGGTTTTCTTAGGAGCTGAGAAAGAGCAGAATCTAGTGGGTCCAGGGGACTGGAATGAAAAGCACTGTCCTGGATTTCTTGTATAATTAAATAGGGAATCTAGGGGCAGCATTGGGATAGCATTACCCTCAATCTACAGAAAGGTCCAGTCTTCTCTCTCTCTCTAGCTGCCTGGTACTGGAAAGGCATACCACATGTTTTCATCAGTAGGGGAGACTGGAGATGGTTGTAACAAAGGAATGAAACAACTTTAATTTCACCAGTAAGGGATGACCTAAGAATCATGTGATCACTTTTATCTATAACCACTCCCTCCCTGACCTTACATGTGTAACTGTGTATCTGTGTGAAGGAGTGTGCTGAGTTTACAGTCTAAACACTGATGTTCAGGAGGAAAGTAAATATTTGGACCAAGCCTATATATTGATTATCACTAAAACTGTTGAAGCTGTAATTATGTAACCTGTATTATATTTAAGAGTCTCTTAGGTAATTTGTGAGGCATTTCATCTATGCTAATTTCAAACCATCACGCTGATACAGGTAGCTAAACAATGGCTAACAGGGATGGGGGTTCTTATAACACCTCTTTGAAAAGTGTGACAACTAGCCCCATAACCCATAACCTGCTCTTTTTTACAGTATACAAAGATATTGGGTAAGAGTAACTGATGGGGGTGTGTCTCCACACATACTGTATATCTGCATCAGATGAAGTGAGGCAGGGAAGGACAGTAAGGTCAGTCACCAAAGAATACTCTGTCTGTTGTGTGACATTTAACAGATACTGCAGGACATTACAAAACTTTAGAGAACAAGGATCAACTCAGCTGTGCAGTGTGGACTATCACAGCAGTCAGAAAAGGCTCTGTGTGCAGGAAGAGAATGTGTTGACTGTTTACTTGAGTTAGGCAGCAGATTTGTATTAGGGGCTTACTCCACATGTGGTAGGCACCCTAATCATAGGGCAAGAACAACATGTGAGCAGTGCACAGGCAACTAACTTGGTGTGAGCTACAATCGTCAATCAAACAAGTGTGGAGAGAATCTTTAAGAAGCTTGGGGATGTTATTGGGAGATATAACTTTGATTTCCACAGAGTGTGTTATTGTGTGGATCATCATTCCCTCTCAGCACCTGCAGTAGAGTCCAGCTGCAGCAGTGCAGTCTCTGTGCAGTCTGACTCACACAGCTTTTTGTACCTCCCTCTAACACTGTGGGAACACACTACCACTGGTCCCATGTTGACTCTTACAGTAATAATCTCCTGCATCTTCAGGCTGGACATTACTGATGGTCAGAGTGAAGTCAGTTTTATATCCACTGCCACTGAACGAGGAACGATCTGGCGGACCAGGACCTGTCTGTACTGTGGGTTAACAAGTAGAGGGATCGCGGTAAGACTCAGAAGAGGACTTAAAAAAGGGAGAGCTTCTTCAGGTTTCTGCTGGTACCTACACTCTAGATAGCGGATAGGTATACTCATACATAGCATGTTATAAGAGTGTAAATTTTCAGTGCTGGTTTTACAGTTGATGTAGACTGAGTCTCCTGGTGAAACAGTTATCTCTGTAGGAGTCTGAGTCACAGTCACCTGACCACTGGTTCCTGAAATGAAAGAAATTACACTGTTTATACAAACATTTACATTATACTTTTCAAAATTAGTACGTATTCTGTGTATAAACTGATAGTTCACCTTAAAGCTAAGGTTGGTGCAGCTCTCAGTCATGAAGTGTTAAACTCACAGGACTATAAACACTAGCAGAGCACTGAAGCATGGGCTGATAATGCAAAGTGGAACCTCTCTATGGAAATGAAGAACAGTTCCTCCTCTAATAACTGATATGATGATCAATATATTATAAATATTAGAATTAGTAGAATGTTCATATTTATCAGGAAAATGGAAATATTCTAATAATATACATCTGAAATGTGTGTGTGTGTGAGTGTGTGTGTGTGTGTGTGTATTGTGTGTGTGTTAGTGTGTGTTAGTGTGTGTGTGTGTATAGTGTGTGTATGTGTGTGTGGGTATGGTATGTGTGTGTGTGTGGTAGTGTGTGTGTGTGTGAGGTCACTGTAGCATATCAGAGGTTTTTGTACAGCACCTTCATTGAGATGTATCATTGTGGTACGCATCCGGTGGAGGAACTAAACTCATTGTGAGAAGTAAGTAACTCTTGTTTACTAAAATAATCTAGAGATTGAGAACCACAGAACCACAAAGTAACTAAATGTATCATTTCATATTGTGATTGAGTGATGAAATCAACATGATCTGAACTGAATTTGTGTTACTGATTAACCACAACACAGGTCGGTTACAAACTGCTGTTCAATAATAACCTAAACACCAACACCAGATATAAAGAGATTTTTAATATAATATATGGATCACAAAGTGCTCTTCAGTAGTACACACAACTGATTGGTGTATTACAGGTACAGGGTCTAGGTCCACTATACTCAGTGAGACTGTCCTGTAGGAGGACATTAAGATAGTGTTAATTGAGAGTTCCTGAAATGTGTTTTAGGACACTTCATCTGATGGTTATGTTACATTATGAGTTTAAGAAAGTTCTAGATGTTCCAGCTGTGTAAAGAGGAACTAGTACATGTTCTCCGGACATGTTCTCTTTCTCCGAGATCTAAACACAGTGTGTTGCTGCTGCATAGTTTTCCAGTTGTGTGACTGTATTGGAGTTTAGAGGCATTTCCAGAAATTCCCCTCACTGAGGGTTTCAATCAAGTTTGAGTACAGTGAGACTATTGTAATGCAGTTTACTGAATAGAACTGGGAGTCACTAAATCACACAGTGCAGTTAGATTACGCTGTGGACTCCCAATCAGTACTGTAGGGCTGTGTCTTTGTTAGTTAGTGGACTTTAATCTCAGTGTACTGGAGCTTTGGGGTCCCACAGTCAAGCCTTATATGCCCCCCACCCTCCCTGTCTACATGGTGTGGTGTTGTGTGTGTAGAGCTGCTTTATGATGGTGTCTATGGTAAAAAGCTCCACACAGATAAACTCAATCACATGGAGCTGTGGTGATGGTCAGTGTTGGTAGAGAGGGAGTTCAGCTGTAGAGTCAGTGCAGTGCTGTGTGCGGTTCTTGAGGGAGTGTGTCTGAATGAAGCTGAACATCTGGTGACAGTGCTGCTCTATTCTGGGAGAAAGTGGACCTCTCAGGCCTGTTCATGCAGATCTGAGTTTCACCCCACTGATCAGACTTTCTAAGCGTCTCTTCATCATCTACAGTAAGAAATGTGGTATAGAGTGTATGCTAGGTAAATGATGGTGAGATGAACTAAATGATATCAGTCCTCCTTCTGTCCATCACTCTGGAGTATCTGGTATGTCTTCGTCTGATGGACTGTCTGTCATGTACTGTGTTCTCTAGATCTATCCACGGATGTTCTATTATATAAAGTCTGGACTCCACAGGGAAGGCCATGGAGAACCTCCACCTTCTTCTGTTTACACCATGTCTCAGCTGATCTGGTTTATGATGTGGAACACAGGTGATGGAGAACAGGTGTAGTGTAGACTTTAGCTGCTGAGTTCTGAACATACTTGTATTTAGTAAGGAGTTTTACTGGGATCCCACTAAGAAGGACTTAACGATAATGACGGTGGGAACTGATGAAGACCTGAACCAACATTTCTGCATCAGTGCTGCTAAGCAGGGGACGGAGTCTGGCCCTATTATGAAGGTGGTAGAAGGCAGTCTTGATCAGTGAGGTATTATGGGATTCAGAAGTAAATGAGAAATCAAATATGACACCAAAGATACAAACAGTATCAACAGAAACAACAAGCCAACAACAGGTCAGGATTCCCAAACCCTGGTTTACTCAGGATACAGCTACATTTACAGTGTGGATACTGACAATAGCAGATCAGCGACCTGAAATCTTCACCTGAGTGTTTTTACACTGTATTCATAAATCTACTGAGACTAAATAGAGGGTAAATGAGACCTGAGACATGTGAACAGAACACATCCCAGTAAACATTTTACCACTTGAATCATTGAAACAATATTGAAATCACATATATGAATATATTTAAACACATTTTAAAACTTTTACTGGGATTCTCATTCACTGTTCCATCCACTGTTCTCTCCGTCACTCCCTTCCACTGTGCCCTCCACTGTTCTCTCCATCACTCCCCTCCACTGTCCTCTCCATCACTCCCCTCCACTGTGCCCTCCACTGTTCCCTCCATCATTCCCCTCCACTGTTCCACGTCCAGCCTGTTTCCTATTTTCGCCAATCACTACCCCTCCACTCTGGCCCTCCACTGTTCTCTCCATCACTCCCCTCCACTGTGCCCTCCACTGTTCCCTCCATCACTCCCCTCCACTGTGCCCTCCACTGTCCTCTCCATCACTCCCCTCCACTGTGCCCTCCACTGTCCTCTCCATCACTCCCCTCCACTGTGCCCTCCACTGTTCCCTCCATCACTCCCCTCCACTGTGCCCTCCACTGTCCTCTCCATCACTCCCCTCCACTGTGCCCTCCACTGTCCTCTCCATCACTCCCCTCCACTGTGCCCTCCACTGTCCTCTCCATCACTCCCCTCCACTGTGCCCTCCACTGTCCTCTCCATCACTCCCCTCCACTGTGCCCTCCACTGTTTCCCACTCCCATTCACTGCCTCCCCTCTCAACTGTGCCCTCCACTGTTGTCCACTTTTCCTCCATCACTCCCCCTCACACTGTGCCCTCACTTTTCCACCCTCCATCAACTCCCACTGTCAGCTGTGCCCTCCACTGTCTCTCTGTTCCTCTCCATCACTCCCCGTCCACTGTGCCCTTCACACTTGTCCTCTCCATCACTAGGGGACACCCTCCACTAGTGCCCTCCACTGTCTCGGAGTCGCATCTACTTCCCCTCCACTGTGCGCTGTCCACTGTCTCTTCTCCATCTAAACTCCCCTCCACTGTGCCCTCCACCTCGTTCCCATCCATCACTCTCACCTCCATACTGTTCCCATCCATCACTTTTCCCTCCAACCCTGCCCACCTCCAATTTTCCCTCCAATCACTCCTCCTCACACTGTGGCCCACCACTGTTCCCCTCGCATCACTTCTTTTCAGCTTTACGTTATCACTGTCCAGCTGTAGGCTTTCTGACTAACTCGAGTGTAAGTATATCTCACCACAACAGGATGGCCGAACCAATCCAGTGACTATAATGATAACATGGGCTTGGAGCAGTGCATCAGAAATGATCAGCTGTTCAGCAGTACAATTATTGTGAGCAGTGCTGCTCTGATTTAGCCGACACAGGTAGAACGGGTCTACCCATTGTTCTAAATGACTTCCAAAAGGCTCTGGCTGGCTCAGTCTGATTATAGCGATTCTAGAAATAGCCACAGCCGTTGTTTATACCAAAGCCTGAAACAGGAAAAAAGAGCCTTCGTATGTCTGTTATGATTGCAAGCGTCCAGGTAAGAGCTATACAGGCATCAGCATATATGATAGTGAACAAAGTGGAAGTAAAATGAACCCAATTCAGAGCACGACCTGGGTCTCATTCGAGAGTAGTTGGGCGAAGGGGCAGTACAGTATGAGGAAATAGTGTACCGAAGTATGTAAATCTGTTCTAATAGAATCGAAACACAATTTCCACATTAAAGACAAACATAATAGGTTCTCTTTAAGAACATCAACATGGAGAAGAATGAACATAACTGTGCACCTGAGAACAGGATACGGGAGGAGATTAGTTGAGAGGGCAAAAGACCAGACTACCATCATATAAGGGCCTTATGAGTTTATATATTGCAATGTGCCTATTTGGGTTACATGGAGAAAGGCAACCAGCCACGTTCAAAGTAGGAGACGGATGAAGTCACCTGTTCTGTTGGTCTGGTATATATTTTATAACATCCATCGCCTCTTAAATTAGTAACCTGCCACCGATCTGTTAGGTATTTTTTGGTTGTTACTCTCTCGATTGATAAAGGTGTCTCAATGCGGTATCAAGGATAAGAAAGGACACAGATATAACCCATTGGACTGATGTTGACACAATTGAATTAAGGTTGAATTAAGAACACTGTACTAAAGGAAGTCCAGGAACTTAATTTAGGAAACGTGGAGGCAGAATTCGGAATATTACAACTCCCTTCAACCAAAGGACACTGCTTTCTCTCTCTCTCTCTCCTCGAATCTCTTCGTCGTCCTCGGTGCTCTCATTCTTCTCGGGGGGGGGCTCTCTTCTCGTTCACACCTCCTTCTCGTGTCTGGAAGTCTTATCCTCACATTCCCCCCGATTCTCGTCTCTCTCTCGGGAATTCGCATCTCCGGGTCGTCTCTCTCTCTCGCTCTCTCTCTCTCTCTCTTTCTGACTGTTTACTGCTTAATGCTGCTCTGTCTTTGCTACTGGTACACTGGTGTCATGTATTCTGGGTTTTGGATCCACATCAAGTTCACCAGTAAGGAATGACCTAAGAATCATGAGATCACTGTCATGTATGACCACATGGCTAGATGAGGATGAATCCTTGTGAGATATGTCATGTACCATGGCCTGTAAGAGCAATTTTGTCTACAGCTGCATTGCTCTGCAACACACAGGCTGGACTCAGATCCACAGGCGTTTGGTCATTTAACCCTTTTGTTTTTTCTGGATCATGACTTTGCACCTTCTCCAGAACCAGCAACAGGATTGGCAGCTTCCTAGGATGAGTCCTCTGCAGTCTTCCAACCTATGACAAACTCTACAGCAGTCATACTCAACCCTGGTCCTGGAGGCATCCTACCCTGCTCATATTAGTGCTTTCCCTGCTACCAACACACCTAGTTCCACTTATTAGCTTATGAACAAGACCTTTGAATGTTGAAGTGGGTGTATTAGAGCAGGGAATCTATTATAATATACAGAGCAGTGTGTCTTCAGGACTGGGGCAAAGAACTACTGCTTTGCAGTAAAATCAGCCTTCACTTATCCTCAGACATCCACTGGAGAAGTAACAGCCTCGCCGTGCCTCAGACATCATCTGCAGTCATTCCAGCCACTACAGTAACTCAGATATCCTCTAAAGCTATTGCCATATATTAGACAACCTCTGCAGATGCAGCAGCCTCATCCTTTGCGCTGACATACTCTACAGCCATTGGAGCCTTCACCCGTGGCCGGCTACAAGTATTTACAGCCAGTCAGTAGAGCCACCACCCTTACCTTAGGCAGAAAAAAAACCTCTGCTAGAGTGCAGCCAGCTCCTCAACCTCTTGCTCTCAGACATACTACTACTAGCCATCTGCAAGCCTCCACCCCAGCTAAGAACTAGTGCTATAATCCAGCCGACTAGCAGAGGCCTCTACCATACCTTAGACATCCTCCTTGCGTTAAAACTTAAAGGCCCTTTATCAACTGGCCTTTAGACCATTCCTTCTACAGTCACTGCAGGCTCCACGCTGCAACAGACATCCTCTGCACACATTGCAGCCACCGCCCAGTCTCAGAAAATCCCTGCAATGTCCTCAGATGTCGTGTTCTGTCCCTATACTAAAATACCATTTCCCAAAGAATAAACACCACTGCAAAGACCTCTCCATTACATGCAGCAAGCACAACTGTAGAAACAACACCAGCACTAACGACTACTGTGACTCAATCCCTCTTAATAAACACAACAGCAGCTCAGACTACAACCAAAACTACTATGACTACCAACATTACTAAAACAAGCTGTACTGCTGGGACCTTCTACAAGCTCAGCTGCAGAAGAACAATCTTTGGCTTAATACATATCTTCAAGAAAGCAAGCTGCTCAAAAGTTCTATAGTTACTGAACACCTCCCAGTTCCACACTCCAGGATCAATTGTGGGAATTTTATTGATCAGTGTGGGAGGGTGGAGCTCCAGAAGCCAGCCTGGAGGGACCGAGTTGGGCAGTGCCGCCGCTAAGCCCGGGGATTCTGACAGTTAGACTCCATGGTGGATCTCTCTGTTATACACGAGATACACCCGAACTGCTTACTAGATCCCTGTCTCAAGTCAGATCCACATTTAGACCTCTTTGGAGGTACTGCACGTGTAGGGAACACACAGACCAAACAGTTGTACCCGTTGGTGTAGTGTGGAAGGTTGCTGAGAGTGAAATGAGCAGCTTAAACATCCATACTCCGTAAAAGTATTGTTTACTCCAGTGAAATAAGAAATGAAGTTAGAAAGTGTAAAAGTACAACCTTGATTCAGAGGTAAAAAAGTTACCAGATGCAAAAATCATACTCCAGCAATGGGAGTCCTCCTCTATCAGAACTCAGTGTGTTAGCGGGAGTCCTTTTAGAGCTGGACCTCCAGTTCAGGTCATTTAATGTCCAAACTCAGTCAGAACCTAAATTCAATAACTGAACAATTAATCTGCTTTAGGATAGTAAATGTGGAGTTTACATGAAATTCATTTTGAATCAAAAATCAGGTGAAAATGTCTAGATGGTTTGAAATTAGCACCTCTAACGGGTTTGTGATGGAATCGTTTAGCACGCAAGCTAACGCTGGTAGCAGGATGAAGATTTGATAGCAGCTGCAAACTTAAAGACAGATCTATTAAAGCTTCTAACAGACATTCTGCTTTCCATATTTTTACTGTCTATGGTTTGTGAGTTTTACATGGACCTTCTTTAGTAACAGCCATCTGAACTTAATGTCTTGTCTCTGAATATTATTGGAGGAGTCTGTAGGTCGTTGATGTGGGAAAACAAACAACTGAACTGCTTTTGACTTTCTATACACACCTTTGAAAAAACACAGTATTTTATTGGATGGTGATTATAAAAGCCAGTACTCACCTATCTGAACATCCATCTCTCTAATAGCATAACACTAAGTATGCAGTTCTGATTTTGTTCAGGATAAATTGCCACTTCTTTATCTCAGGACACTGATCGAGAAACCAGCCATCTGATGAGATCTGTGCAGGATTCCTCTTTACTAACTCTTATTCTAATGCAATCCAGAACTGCTAGCTGAAAACTCTAACTCCTACCGCCTAGTTCCCAGGACCTGTTGCGAGATCAGTAAATAAAAGAGCCCCTGCCACATCACAAAGCAATTTACAGCTCTAATGAAAAAGAAGAACAAACTCCATCCTAAAGTCCCCTGATTTTCCAACAGAGTGTGTTAACCCTGTGTGGATCACCCTCCCCTCTCAGCACCTGCAGTAGAGGTCTCAGCTGCCAGCAGTGCAGCCCCTGCTGTGCAGTCTGACTCACAACAGCTTTTTTTGTACCAGGCTCCTCTAACACTGTGGGAACACGTAGCTACCAACTGAATTTCTGCTGTAGACATCTTGACAGTAATAATCCTCTTCCTGCATCTTCAGTCCTGGGCCATTAGCTGATGGGTCAGAGTGAAGTCAGCATACCAGAGCGCACGCACACCTGCAAACGGATTATTGGAATTACCGGACTGTCTGTAGTGTAGTTCCTGTAGAATCAGGTAGTTTAGGAGCTTACTCCAGGGTTCTGCTCATTGCGTGGTACCAGACAGGACTAGATATTGATAATGGTCCCGGGATGGAATCTCTGTCAGCAGTAAAACTGCAGGCTTGTTCTACAGTTGATGGTGACTGAGTTTCCAGGAGGAAAAACCTGTGTTCGATTTGACAGGAGTTTGAGATCACGAGCTCCAAAGGCCTGGACCACTGGATTCCTGAAAAGAGTATGAAATATTTATAGCCCAATAAAAAAAAAAATAATCTAGTTTATTTCATTTAGTATTATTTAGTTGCAGGAAGACAAGTAGTTTGCTACACAGGTACATATTTTGAGTTACTTGAGCTCCAGCAGGGTGAGAGGTCCAGCATTAAGATCGAAGACCAAAAGTCATTGGTTGGTGTGGGTGTTTGAAGTTGGTGGGAGCAGGAGCAGCTCTCATTCATGAAGTGTTAAACTCACTAGGACTATAAAACACTAGCAGAGCACTGAAGCATGGGCTTGATAAGGCAAAGTTCAACCTCTCCTATGGAAATGAAGGAACATGTCCTCCTCCTAAATAACTGATATGATGATCAATATATTATACAAATATTAATCTGAAAACTTAGTAGAAAATGTTGGTAACAACCACTTTCTATGAATCAGGTTATCCATTAATTCATTTTATAAGTGGCATGCATACACATCTATAAAGCAATTCATAATGCTTTTATAATACTTGACATAAAGACTTTTGTAACTCTACCATGAATGTTTATAATCATAAAAACGTTATACCGTAAAAACGTTCTTTTATTTTTTTTTATTTAAAACATCACAGTATAAGGGCTTTAAAAAAGCACAAAGTGCTATAATGCATTATAATATGTATATATTTCCGTTTTATAATTGCTGCTGAGACGCCGTATCATAAAGGCTTTAATAAACAAATGTTAAGTGTTATTTACATCGATGGCATTTAAAAGATCCACAGTGATGCACTCACTCTAGACTGCTATAACTTTTTAATGGTTCCAAGTATTTTAAAAATATAAAATGATTTTGTAAGTGCACATAACCTTTTAATAAACACACTATAAGGTCATGCTTTACAAGAATTTAGGTACAAGTGATGTTATTGATCACCTCTATATGTGCTCATAACACGTTATAAATCATTATCAGGTACTCTTCACAGAACTTTAAGTAAAGTGGAGTGTCCTTACGTACATCTAAGACAAGCAAAGGTGACCAGGAATCATTAGTTTAGTTTACTTTGACGAGAGGTTTCATTTATTGAAGCACAAAATAGCAATTCCAGGTTTTCCAGTTTAGTTTAAAACCGAATCTGTGACTGTTAAAATACCTGACACAAATATGTTTGCTTGATTTTTTTAATAGCAAACAAAGCTCTGTCGTTTCATAGCAAAATACAATTGTCACAAACCTTAAATGCCACTTTACTTCTTGCAATTTTTTTTAAATCTGGTACATTTTTAAAGAACTTAATGAAAAACCTAGACAACCTGCTACTTCAAAAAACAGCAAATTCGCCTTTGTTGACTTGTGCTTTCTTGCCCCTTCCATCTCCTACATCATCCTCGTGTCATCAGATAGTTTGATGATTCCTGCAAGACATGAACATTATCCCGCCCCAAGGACAAGACACATAGTCCAATTCTTTACTTCAAAAGAGAAAATCTTTTACGTATAGATAGTCTTATAGACCCCCCCCAAATAATGTTAATTACAAGCACTATTTCGGTTTGCTTTGGGTGGGGGGGGGGAACGAAGGCCTATACACAGTGGAATGACCCAAGTGAATCTGATGCTGTTACAGATTTTTTTGGGTGGTAAAAAAACGAAAATTGTTGGCAACCCCAAATCAGAAAAAGTATGTTATTAATTAAGAATAAGCTGTTTTTAACTTATATTACTTTTGACTTTTATTAGATTGGCAGGCAGTATTAAACCCAACGTATTTTATGGTCTACTCAACTTCATTTTTTTCATTTTGTTAATAAACATTGCAATTCCGACTTTCAAGGCTCTGCCAACACATGGACAAACAGTCAATAAAAGGGTTAGTAATGAGGGTAAAAAAAACAAAGAATAATGTATGTGATTTCAAACACGTGATGTGAGATGATCTCAATCATCAATTGGCTGCAAAAGGCAGTCCTTTGAGGATCAACAAGATGGGACAGAGGATCTCCAGTTGGACACACATTACAAAGGCATGGGCTGGAAGAAGAAAGAAAGAAGAGGGGTACAGATACTGCGACTGCCCTGACCTGGCAAGCCTCTGAGCTTTCCCTTAATCGAGGATGGAGAATTTAGAAATGGAACAATGTGGCAGTTATGACCCCGGGGGGGTTACCAGTGAATATCTTAAGACATTTATTGCAGGAAGGAAATGCCAGCGACCAAAAATAACAACCTAAACATTTCATCACTTGGTATCCCTCAGGCCTGTTTTAATGTTACAAGAAGAAAAAAAAGGAAAAATGGCTATGGGTTTCATACTGTTTGCAATAAAATAGGTCTTTAAAGTATCTTTTTCTACATTTTTTTCTGATTTTTTGGATTTGGGGTGTAATTACATTTTAGTTATGATTTAACTTACAGTATATTATTGATTGAGTAAATAGTTGTAAAACAAGACCAATGGCACAGCACAAAAATACCTCAAAAACCTACTACCGCATGTGTCGCGGGTGTTACATAGTTTTTCATCTTTACCCTGCCTAATCTCACCACTTGACCCGACTCTTCCACCTCTTGATCCACATGGGCCTTCTTTCCTGAGTCACAAACACATGATCATTTTAAGTTGAGTCCACAAATAAGCAAGGACACTCACTATATACTTATACGATAGTATGAACCCCCTTGCTGTATGCACAAGTTAAACACTTTTTGGCCTAGCAAATCTTAAAACTATATATTGTAGCTCCTGCAGCCATAAATTATTGTGTGTAAATCGCATTTTTTATTTCACAGTTTTAGGATTATTATAGGGTTTTGAACAGTACCCTCCATACTTGAAATCATAACTTGTATATCTATACAGATCTGTAACTGTGCATGCTGTGATTCTATCACCTTTTTATACAGTTTTTTGTAACTTTCAACAGAGGACTCTATCTCTGGAAATAATATTTAAAGAGTGTTATAGGCACAGCTTTTTAAGAAAAAATATGATGGGCTCCATAAGTTAAAATTAGTTTTACCAATCATTTGTAACTCTTAATGTTATAGAGTTAATAACTGTAGGTGTGTAACTGTTTGCTTTACTATTTTTCCCCCCTCTTTACAAAAACAACCACCCGCATACAATTTTGCAACTGGGTGTAGATGCTAGGTATCAAACCTTAAGGTCAAAGTTTTACAGTGAATTAACAAAGTAACCAAGATTAGCCAAGTAAAGTCCACAGTTTGCTTACAATTTAGAAGAAAAATAACCAATTGGCACGGTGAAAGGTTCCTGTAAAAATTAGCACAGGGGTAATTCTCAGTTCAATTTAAAAACTAAAGGATACTTTTACCGGGTAATGTCAGAACACTGTATTACAACAGGCTGTATATATAGGAGTTGTCTTTGACTTGATACAGTTAACAAAGTATTCATTTTTACAGATACTGCTGTGCAAACGCAACACCTGTAGCAATTTTAATTCATATGAGTAATGATGTGACGTGTGTGAAATGAGTAAAAGCAGATGGCTCATGGATGTGTACAACAGACCACTGAGGGGCGTCAAACATTATATTTAAAAAAAATATATACTAAGTACACTTAGAGTATAGTGTATCGAACACAAATCTTGAAATGTAGAAAAAAGGTAACAAAGGAAAGGAGGGGTTTAGTAGTACATTCTTCTTTGGGGCACCTGGTAGAGATCCCTGAAATGTTGAAATGACCTTACATGGTGAAGAAGATGAAGCGACACAACAACAGGAAAAAGGACGTTTATATATTTATACCATGTTCTTTCATACTTTCTTTCTTTATTTTT
>JAMWET010007500.1:0-20540 GCA_024036415.1 Prochilodus magdalenae
AGAAGAGGTGAGAGGGAGAGAAGGGAGAGAGAGAGAAAAGGGGAGTGGGGAGGGAGGGATAGGAGAAGGAGGGTAATAAGAGAAGTGGTTAGGTTTGAGGAAGTGGGAGTAAGGTTATAGGGATGTATATCTAGATCATAATAGGTTGTGGTTAGAATGAATGTGATAAGTGTATAATTAGTGGATGTTAGATATATAAATTGTATGTGTGAGAATTATGGGAGACTTTATCTTATTGAGTGTATACTATAAGCATCGTTAGCGTGTATAAGATGTTATACAGTTTTCTTAGGTTAGTGTATACTCTAAGCCTCTATGTAGTACTGTGTTAGAATGGCCTTTCTAAATTCTCATTAGGTGGGTGTATACTCTAGATCTATTAGGTACTTGTGGTAGAGACTGAGTCTTTCTACTGTCTCAATTGGTGGTTTATCTACTCTAAATGTGTCTGGGTATAGACTGATCTGTTCACGAGTTTCCTCATTAGTGGGGTGTATAACTCTATCGCTAATGTAGGACTGGGGATAAACTGAGTCTGTCTTACAGTTTCTCATTAGGTGGAGTGTATACTCTAGCTCTAAATTAGGTACTGTGTATGAGACTGAGTCTGTTCTACAGTTTCTCATTAGATGGAGTGATAACTCTAAGCTCTGAATGTAGGTACTGTGGTAACTGTCACACTAAGCAGTGTTTATTGGTGGTTGAAGGCGTGTGGTTTTGGGATGCTGCGATGAGTCGTGTTCAGCACCCATGGGTGATCCGCTCAGGCTCTGCTGCGTGTTGCTTCATTAAAAAACTCCCAAGTTAATTTACAAGCGAAACGGGAGGAGTTAAGTCATTAGGATGCGTGTTCTGGAGGGACGCTGATGTCGATGGATTGGGAAGTGATCCGGATCTCTTGTATGTGCATATTGTGTAACAAGGCCAGGCCGCTCCTTTTTTACCAGCTTTCTGCTGGGAGATTTTCATCATAGTATGATGCACCGGAATATACTACCTTGGTTTTTGCTGATCTGCATTAGTCCACACAATATAGGACAATCTGGTCCTTGGTATTGTCCTCAGTCATCTGCAAACTATTACTCCCTATATATCTTGACTTTACATCTTCCTGGGTATCAGCTCCAGTCTTGTCTTGGTCTTGATCTTGACCATTTCTGGCCTTGGTCTTGTCTTGGTCTAGACCACTGCTGCTCTTGATCTTGGCCACTCCTGGTCTCAGTCTTGTCTTGGTTTTGATCTTGACCATTTCTGGTCTCAGTCTTGTCTTGGTTTTGATCTTGACCATTTCTGGTCTCAGTCTTGTCTTGATCTTGGCCACATCACTGGTCTCGTCTCAATCTGATTGTCGTCTTGAGGTACTTCCTGTTCTTGAATCTTGTGACCATTTCTGGCTCTCGGTACTTGTCTTGGTCTAAGACCACCATCCTCCCCGCAACCACTCCTGCTCTTGATCTTGGCCGCTCCTGATCTCAGTCTTTTCTTTGCCTTGACCACTCCTGGTCGTAATCTAAGTCTTTCCTGGTCTTGGTCTTGGTCTTGGTCTTGTCTTGGCCTCGGCCACTCCTGCTTTAGGTCTTGTACTGGTCTTAACTTGTACTGATCTTGAACCTGATCTAAACTTGTATTCGACTACTAAAAGTCTTGGTGTAACAAGGCAGCTCCTTTTTTTCTGGGCTTTCGTTGGGAAGCTTTCATTGAATGAATAAAGAGCCATATCCACACATTAAATGAGAACTTCACTATACTGTAGCACCTCTTACCAATCTATGGATCCCATCACTCACACTCCTCATTTATCCTCATGCAGTGCCATCTGCGGGAGCCTGAAGTTACTACCACCTTAAACACGCAAGGTGACTCATATTTTGCCCAGGGAGCTTCTGTTTGTGTTTTGGCACTATAGAGCACTGCTAGCTGTGAAGTGGTGCAGACTTAGCCAGCATTGTGTGAGGCTCCCGAGAGCTTCTGTTCTGTTAGCGAAGGTAAAAATAAAGGCGAACAAAATAGCAGCGCGCTGAACACGCTCGTATATACCCGCACACCTGCTTGTGCACCGCCTTGTTGTTAGTTTTCATTCGTGTCCTGCTACACACTATCGCTCATAGCTGTCAAACACACCCTAGCCAACACAACACACACACACATAACATCACACACATTACAGAGAGAAACACACACACGTCACAACACACATACACACACACTCACCACAAGACAGCACATACACATCACACAACACACACACACACACACACACACACACACACTCATACACACACACACACACACACACACATAACACACACACACACCAACACACACACACACACACCAACACACTCACACACACACACACCAACAAACACACACACACACATACATACATACATAACATACATAACACACACACACACACACTCATACACACACACACACACACACACACACACATAACACACACACACACACACACACACACATACATACATACATAACACACACACACAAACACACACACTCATACACACACATACACACTCATACACACACACACACACACACACACACATAACACACACACACACACACAGCTCCAGAAACAGCAGCTCCAGAAACAGCAGCTCCAGAATCAGCAGCTCCAGAATCAGCAGCTCCAGAAACAGCAGCTCCAGAATCAGCAGCTCCAGAATCAGCAGCTCCAGAATCAGCAGCTCCATAAACAGCAGCTCCATAAACAGCAGCTCCAGAACTCAGCAGCTCCAGAATCAAGCAGCTCCAGAAACAGCAGCTCCAGAATCAGCAGGCTTCAGAAATCAGCAGCTCCAGAAACAGCAGCTCCATAAAACCAGCAGCTCCATAAAACAGGCAGCTAACAGGCCACACTTCCCCCCCAGCCGCTCCCAGAATTCAGCAGGCTCCAGAAACAGCAAGCTCCAGAAACAGCAGCTCCATAACAACAGTCAGATCCAGAATCAAGCAGCCTCCAGACTCAGCAGCTCCAGTATCAGCTGCTCAAGATACAGCAGATCCAGAATCAGCAGCTCCAGAACACAGCAGCTCCAGAAACATCAGCTCCAGGAAACAGCAGCTCCAGAATCAGCCGCTTCCAGAAACATCAGCTCCAGCATCAGCCAGCTCCAGAATCAGCAGCTCCAGAAACAGCAAGCTCCAGACTCAGCAGCTGACAGAATAAACACGCAGCTCCAGAATCAGCAGCTCCAGAACAAGCAGCTCCAGAATCAGCACTCCAGAAACCTAAGCAGCTCCAGAAAAACAGCAGCTCCAGAAACAGCAGCTCCAGAATCAGCCAACGCACCCAGAAACAGCCAGCTCCAGAAACCAGCACTGCTCCAGTGGAAAAACAGCAGCTCCAGAACAACAGCAGCGCCAGAAAACAGCAGCTCCCAGAATCAGCAGCTTCCAGAATCAGCAGCTGCCAGAATTCAGCAGCTCCAGAACTACACGCCAGCTCCAGAATCAGCAGCTCCAAGAAACAGCAGCTCCAGAAAACCAGCAGCTCCAGAATCAGCAGCTCAATATGAAACAGCAGACTCCAGAATCAGCAGCTCCGAAACAGCAGCTCCAGAAACAGCAGCTCCAGACATCAGCAGCTCCAGAATTCAGCAGCTCCAGAACACAGCAGCTCCATAATCAGCAGCTTCCAGAATCAGCAGCTTCCAGGAATCAGCAGACTCCAGAATCAGCAAGCTCCAGAACTCACATAACATTCAGCATGAATCACCCCGGGTCCCGCTCGGAAAGGCCGTTGTGTGTAAATATGTTTTATGTATCGTGTGTTAAATTATCAGTGCAGGAATACTATAAACGTCGGTCATTCTCAGGTTCTCTTCCTCTGGGCTCAAAGGGTTGCTCCCTGCTGCTGGTACATGGAGCCAGCTGACACGATTTGCTTGGCCAGCGTGGGCACCTTCACAGTAGAGAGGGAGGAGGGAGAGAGGAGAGAAGAGACAGGGACGAGCAGCAGGAGCAGACTGGCTGAGGAGCTGGAGAGCTTGTGGTTTAGAGAAGCACTGAGGAGTCTAAATGGAGGGCGCTGTGAAGGGGAGTTAGCACATGCCCTGCAGTACAGAACTGAAAGGCTATATTTGGACTCGGGAATTTTGGACTCATGTGGACACTGTCTTTACTCAGTCTTTGAAGGGGGGAGTGGGGGAACCTCAGGGAATCTGCTCATGTGGACACTGTCTTTACTCCAGTCTTGGGAAAGGTCGTGTGGACTCGGGAATCTGCTCATGTTGGACACTGCTCTTTACTCAGATCAACCCCCCCCCCCCCCCCCCGCGCCCCCCCTTTTTGGGAGAAGGGGGGACTCGGGAATCTGCTTCATGTTGACACTGTCTTTACTCAGTCTTGGGAAAGGGTTGGACTCGGGAATCTGCTACAATGTGGACACTGTCCTTTACTCAGTCTTGGGAAAGGTTGGATCGGGGTAATCTTGTCTCACTGTGGGGACACTGTCTTTACTCAGTCTTTGGGAAAGGTGGACGATCGGGAATTTGCTCATGTGGACACTGTCTTTAACGCAGTCTTGGGAAAGGGTGGGGACTCTTGATGTTGCTCATGTGGGACACTGTCTTTACTCAGTCCTGGGAGACGGGTGGACTCGGGAATCTGCTCCATGTGAGAACACTGTCTGTTACTCAGTCTTGGGAAAGGGTGGACTCGGGAATCTGCTCATGTGCACACTGTCTTTACTCAGTCCTTGGGAAAGGGTGAACTCGGGAATCTGCTCATGTGGACACTGTCTTTACTCAGTCTTGGTAAAGGGTGGACTTCGGGAAATCTGCTCATTTGGACAACTGGGGGGGGGGGGGGGGTCTTTACTCAGTCTGGGAAAGGGTGGACTCGGGAATCTGCTCATGTGCACAACTGTCTTTACTCAGTCCTTGGAAAGGGTGGACTTCGGGAATCTGCTCATAGTGCACACTGTCTTTACTCAGTTCTTGGGAAAAGGGTTGGACTCGGGAATCTGCCTCATGTGCACACTGTGTCCTTTACATCAGTCTTGGGAAAGGATGTGACTCAGGGCATCTGCTCATGTGCACACTGTCCTGTTACTCAAGTCTTGGGTGAAAGGGTGGACTCGGGAATCTGCTCATTGTGGACACTGTCTTTACTCAGTCTTGGGAAAGGGTGGACTCTGGATTCTTGCTCATTGGGACACTGTCTTTACCTCAGTCTTGGGAAAGGGTGGACTTGGGAATCTGCTCATGTGCACACTGTCTTTACTCACAGTCTTGGGAAACAGGTGGACTCGGGAATCTGCTCATGTGCACACTGTCTTTACTCAGTCTTCGTGGAAAGGGTGGACTCTGGAATTTGCTCATGTGGACACTGTCTTTACTCAGTCTTGGGAAAGGTGTGTAGGAACTCGGGAATCTGCTTCATGTGGACACTGTCTTTACTCCAGTCTTGGGGACAAAGGGTTGGACTTTGGGAATCTGCCTCATGTGCACACTGTCTTTACTCAGTTCTTGGGAAGGGTGGCGGACTCGGGAAATTGCTCATGTGTGGGTGGGACACTGTCTTTACTCAGTCCTTGGGAAAGGGTGGACTCGGGAAGTCTGACTCATTTGGACACTGTCTTTACTCAGTTCTTGGAAAGGGTGGACTCGGGAAATTGTTGTCAGGAGCTAACCGAGTCTGATGACTCTTTTTCGAGTTGATGCTGAATGGTTGTTCCTGAGATGTTCAAAACCACTGTTTGTTGTTCACCCCTAAATAAAATCTATTGGTTGAGGATCTAGCTGATTATTAGCTCAACTGGGTAATATTTATTTGCTGATCTTTATTATTAGTTGTGTGTAATGTAGTACAATTTGGTCTCTGTCTTGTTTCAGTCTCTGCCACTCCTGGTCTTGGTCTCGGTCACTCCTGGTCTTGGTCTCGGTCACTCCTGGTGTTGGTCTCGGTCACTCCTGGTGTTGGTTTTGGCAACTCCTGGTCTTGGTCTCGGCCATTCCCGGTCTAGGCCACTCCTGGTCATGGCCACTCCTGGTTATTTCTCTGTCTCGGCCACTCCTGGGCTCAGTCTTGACCACTCCTGGTCTTCATCTTGGCCATTCCTGGTCTCGCTCTCATCCTCCTCTGGTTTTGGTCTTGACCACTCCTGGTGTTGGTCTCGGCCACTCCTGGTGTTGGTCTCGGCCACTCTTGTTTTTAGTCTCAGCCACTTCTGGTTTTGGTCTTGGTCTTGGTCTCGGCCACTCCTGGTCTTGGTCTCGGCCACTTCTGGTTTTGGTCTTGGTGTCAGCCACTCCTGGTCTTGGTCTCGGCTGCTCCTGGGCTCAGTCTTGACCACTCTTGTTCTTGGTCTCAGCCACTTCTGGTTTTGGTCTTGGTCTCGGCCACTCCTGGGCTCAGTCTTGACCACTCCTGGTTTCGCTCTCGGCCACTCCTGGTGTTGGTCTCGGCCACTCCTGGTCTTGGTCTCGGCCACTCCTGGTTTCGCTCTCGGCCACTCCTGGTGTTGGTCTCGGCCACTCCTGGTGTTGGTCTCGGCCACTCCTGGTCTTGGTCTCGGCCGCTCCTGGGCTCAGTCTTGACCACTCCTGGTCTCACTCTCAGCCACTCCTGGTCTTGACCTCGCCTTAGTCTTGATCTTGCCTTAACTACTCAAACTACTTAAATGTGGAGGAACAAATGATGAGTGAATGGTTCTATGCTGTACCGTTACTGTATTACCCTTCCTTACTATCTGTCTATCCATCTGTCTCCCACAGGTCCCTTTGTGTGAATCTACCATGGACCGTGTGCTCTGTGGGCTGCTGGTCCTGGTTATGGCCGTGACGGTGGCTCATACGTGCCCCAAATACTGTGTGTGCCAGAACCTGTCCGAGTCTCTGGGCACATTGTGTCCGGCAAAAGGCCTTCTGTTTGTTCCTCCCGACAACATTCGACCGGCGCACGGTGTGGAGCTGCGGCTGACCAGCTGGGCGGGATAAACTTCATCCTTCGCATCACTCAGGCAAGGACTTCGCCATAACATGACCGACCTGGTGGATCTGGGACTCTACTGTCCCGCAACAAACCATCAGCTACATCCAGCCTTTTTCATTCGGGGACCTGGAGACCTGGTCTTCGTTCCCTTTCATATGGACAACAACCGACTGGTGGAGTTGGGGCCAGATGACTTGCGTGGGTTAGTTAACCTGCAGCACCTCATTTTGAACAATAACCAGCTTAGGCCGAATCTCCGAACGCGGCCTTTGAGGACCTGGTGGTGGCAACTAGACAAAGAGGAACCTGGGAAACCTTGTCCTACAACAACTTGCAGGCTATACCCCTGGATCTCAGTCAGCTGCAGATGGTCATACCTGCACCAGCTGAGTCTGGACCCACAACTTGGTCTGATTGGATTACAATGTATCCCAGAGGTGGTAGCAGGTACCTTTGTGGACCTGGAGTCAGGCTGGCCCGTCTGACCTTACCTCAAACCGTCTCCAGAAGCTTCCCACCTGACCCCATTTTTGCTCGGGCTCAGGGATTCAGCCTTGATGACCAGCAGTTACCCTTTGCCCCGCAGCTTTCGCTCAGAGCATGGGTGGAAATCCGCTGCACTGCAACTGTGAGCTGCTTTGGTTCCGCCGGCTCGAACTGAGCACGACGACCTGGAAACCTGCGCTTCCCCTCCCGGCCTGAAGGGCCCGCTACTTCTGGATATGTCCGAGAGGAGGAGTTTTTGTGGTGTGAGCAGCCACTCATCACGCAGCACACGCACAGGTATGTTTGTTATAATATCTCATCATGATCCCGCCGCATCCTTTATCGGTCCACCGATAGCTGTATATATAAAGCATAAGTGCACTACCTGGCAACCCCAGCCCAGTGCTGATACCTATAGAGAATCAGAAGTTCAACACAAGTACATACACATATACACCTCTACTAGAGCTCACTCACTGAGTGTGTTACACAGAGACGGGTCTTCAGTCTGCGTTTACAGACCGCGAGAGACTCCGCTGGTCGGACAGCCAGTGGGAGTTCATTCCACCATGTGGGAGCCAGGACAGAGAGGAGTCTGGACGCTTGTCCTCCATGTGTCTTCAGGGATGGCAGGTCGAGCCGAGCTGTACTTGAAGCTGGAAGGGCTCGAGGTACAGGTCGACTCTTCACCATCGCCATGAGGAGGGAGGCGCTGGTCCAGTCTTGGCTCTGTGGGCCTCAGAGTTTTAAATCTGATCAGGCAGCTACAGGGAGTCAGTGAAGGGAGCGCAGCAGTGGAGTGATGTGGGTGAACCTGGGAAGACTAAAGATGAGTCGAGCTGCTGTGTTCTGGACCAGCTGCAGGGCCTGATGGCCCGTAGAGGAAGACCAGCCAGGAGCGAGTTGCAGTAGTCCAGCCTTGGACTGACCAGAGACTGGACCAGCAGCTGGGTGGCCTCCTGAGAGAGGAAGGGTCGAATCGTCCGGATGCTGTAGAGGAGGAATCTGCATGACCGAGTCAGGTTCGCTATATGAGCTGAGAACGATAACTGGCCATCCGGATTCACTCCAAGGCTTCGGCATCCTCAGTCGGGGTGATCAAGACTTCCCAGAATTCCTAAAGCTGGGGGTCTAGAAGACCCTGAGGCTTCCACAGAGCTATAAAACAGTAATTGACACTTTTTTACTGTAGAAATTCATCATCATTTGGGTAAAAAGGTTAGGCGTACAGTTCTGCGTAGATGTGGCTGTTTGGCCGGATGGTGAGACCCATAATCAGCTGATTGTATCCGTGTAGTTTGGCACGGCACGCTCCATCAAGATCCGGAAGCATTCAGTAAATGGACTTCCCAATACTGTAGGACCGAATGTCCAACTAACCCCATCCACCTCTAACACGCAGGTTGCTGGTTCTGGAGGGTCAGACCGCCAGTCTCAGATGTGAAGCCATCGGCGACCCGGCTCCCACTATCCACTGGGTTGCCCCGGACGACCGGTTGCTTGGCAACTCCTCCCGGACCGTCGTGTACCTAAACGGCACGCTGGAGATCGCCATCACCACCTCCAAAGACTACGGCACCTTCACCTGCATTGCGGCCAACGTGGCTGGAGAGTCTACGGCCTCGGTGGAGCTGTCAATCATCCAGCTGCCCCATATAAACAACAGCACTGGGCAGGCCTCTCAGCCTAAGTCCCGCCTCTCTGACATCACAGGTCTGAGTTTTCTGATACTGTACCTGATAAATACGATATTATTACTGTTATTAATATTCTTATGGGTCACTTCACAGTAACCTCTGCTTTGTAGGCCTCACGTAGGTGCTCACAGACAGTTCTAGACAGTTCTCCAAAGTTCTAGATAACTAGAGTTCTCACAGTTCCAGAAGCTACTTGAAGTCCACTCAGCCCTGAATGTGCTGCAGATGTTCTGGACACCTTCAAAGCATCACTGTCCTGACCACAACAGTAAAGTTTATGGGGAACAGTAGCCTAAGGAGTTAGGAGAACCCACTTAGAACCTGAGAACAAGAACAGAAGGAACCTGTGTAACCTAGTGTAACCAACACCAGTATTCCAAAATACATGAGAGTGAATGAATGCACTTCAGCTGCACTTTGAACCCCCTATAATTATTAATATGCTTTATTAAAGGCACTTCAAAGACCTTAGTCAAAAGGCACACACCCTAACAGAACCAGCGACAGAGAAGGCGGTGACTGTTTCAGAGGTCACGGCAGTCTCCGCCCTCGTCCGATGGTCAGTCAGGGCAAAACGGCAGCCCAAAGTGAAGATGTTCCAGCTCTCTAGTACAACTCTGCTCTGACGACGAGGTGCTGATCTACAGGTACGATAGGAGAATGGAGGACGACACTTTGGACGGATCGGGGTGGTCATGGAGTGAAGGGGAAATCTGAGAAACTCTGAAACTTTCCGGAGTATAAAAGCAGGGATTTGTGTCAGACAGTGGAATGTAATGCCGCCTGGGAATGGATTACACTGCTGTTCCCACTGTGGAAATTCTGTCAGACTACATGGCTGGAACACTGAGGGGAGGCGTAGAGACAAGGGCCAGGAGACGGGAGGCGCAGGGGTGAGGTCTGTATTCGAGAGCCCCACTGTTCCATCCGGCTTGCCATGACCCAGTCCTGAACCAAAGTGCCCTATTTTATAATAGTGTTGTAATGGGGGGCAGCGTGCGTTCAGGGCCAGAGTGGCGAAATCATTCAGGAGGGTCATACCTGCCGTAGCGGTAGGTCTGATAAACCTAGCCCGAGCTTTCCAAGAGTGCGGGAAAGAAGGCCTATCCCTCAACACTTGCCGCTCCATATGTACCCCACAACGCCAGACCTAATACGATAGATTATATTACACAATAACAATAACAACTAACAATAAAAAATATATAAAAAGATAATATTAATATAATATAATATAATACATAATATATAGTATAAATAATATACTAATAATATAATATAAATATAACTATAATATGCACAGAATTCAACAGACAGCGAAGTCCAAACATCTGAAATATACATCAGAAACCAAAGTCTTCGAGTGCTACAACAAGGAGAGACGAGAATAGAGGAGTGAGACGAAAGAGAGGCACGGTGTTGTGAAATAGAGACACAAGACAAGACAGTGATGAAGAGAGAGAGAGAGAGACAGTGATGGGAGTACAGCAAGAGTTTCATATGTAGGTGAGAGAAGAGAGTGATGAGAAGACACACGAGAGATAGACAAACAGGAGAAGAGAGAGAGAGAGACAGTGAGTTGATTGTGATGAGTGAGTGAGAGAGACCGCTCGCAGGTGAGTTGGGGGTAGGAGAGAGAGAGAGAGAGGGTGAGAGAGAGAGGGAGAGAGAGAGAGAGACAGTGGAGTGGAGTTGAGTGAGTGACTGACTGACGGAGAGAAGACCGCAAGAGAGAGAGAGGTGAGCGAGATAATATTTCGGAGGAGAGAGAGAGACCGTGCGTGAGTGGATTATTTGACAGTGCCTTAAGGAGACTGTGAGCGGCGCTGCAGCTTGCTTACCGCGCGCGAGGTGACGTAGAGGTAGAAGGTGAGAGCGAGACATGTAAGCCGTTATTCGTGAGTGAAGTGAATGGACTGGACTGAGACTAGACCGCGACACCATATATCAGGTTGTAAGAGCACGAGAGAGGTGAGAGATAGGAGGGAGATAGCGCATAGATGGGTGTCAGACAGTTTTTTTAGAGCGAGACAGGTGTGTGATAGAGTGGTGAGTGAGGACATGTCGGTTAGGATGTGAGTTAGAGCGGATAGAGGGAGTATGTGCTGGACTCGAGCGAGTTTCAGTATCGCTGAGTGTCAGCCAGTGAATCTGAGTTGAGTGAGTGGCTTTAATTAGAGATTGTGAGAGAGAGCGAGAGAAAGAGATGTGCATGAGACGAGAAGATGGAGAGAGAGAGAGACAGTGATGGTGAGTGAGTGAGTGATAGAGGAGTGAGAGAGGAGCCGAGAGAGAGAGAGATGTGAGAGAATAACTTGTTGTGATGAGCTGCTGAGTGTGGGATAAGGAGGAAGGTGGTGCGGGCGGACAGTGGGGAGCAAACTTATATGACATACTGACTCACGGTCAGGGTGACAGGTTCATGGTTTTGCGTTTACTACGAATACTCTGAGTTGGGGCTTGCAAGTAAATCATGACCACCAGTGATCCCACACAGCAATATGAGAACTCTGCTCAGAGGCTACCGACTCATATTCCACGTCTATCGTGAGGGGATGACTGGATAGTCTAGAAAACCTACTCCGAGAGGACCAAGGTGATGAATAAGGGTGTTTTTGCTGGGCCCTAAGGGCTGGGTTGATAAGTACATCATCACACTCGATCCCACAAAGGCAGCTGAGAGACACGCCGCCCAGTAGCCCAAGATTGTCTCCAGTCCCCCAAAGCACCTCAAGCTCATACACGCAACCGTGTTCAGGGGTTTCTACAACCCTTAGTCTCCATATCTCGCCGCCCTCGTGTAAAACCATCATCTTGCATTAACTCACCCTGTCTAGGGGGAGTATATACTTAATCCACGGCAAACCATCAGTCTAATACGATCCTCCGCCTCCTTCTGTCCCTCGCGTTTAACTGGAGTTATGTCCTTTTGTCCCGTTTCCAATCAGACATAAGACTATTCCCGACTCCATAGCTCCATAGAAGATTCAGAGGACCGTAGATCAGGATTCAGCACGGGCTTACTGGGCAAGCTCCTAGCTCAGGCAGGAGTGCCGTAGCCGAGAAGCAAAATAGGAGTGAACGCTGTATATTCATGTTTCGTATAAGCCCACATACCAGCCCCCTTGCCGAACCGTACCCAACAACCTGTTTGCGGCGTAACATGCACCTCCCACAGATTTTCCAGGAAGGATCCAGATCATGGGCGTGTTTGTGGGGCGGTCCCTGATGGGTCAGTGGCCTCCTGAATAGGTTTTCCACTAGTTGCTACCATGCATCGTGCTTACCACTTCACAATTATTGCTTCATTAAGTTCATCGTCCGCATGACGACATAGATCAGAATAATTTAGATACTCAGCTGATGTTCACTATGAACAAATTTCCAAATGTAGTTTGGGACCAGAGGGTGGCCGGATCCACCGTGTTGAGTCCGGTTTTCCCCCAAGGTCAGAATTCCTCTGTTCCTGGAGGAGTGTTTTCCTTTGCCACCGTGTCCCTTAAGCGCGGCCCACCGGGGGGCTGCCTTCCTTTTCCCTCCTCCGTAATGAATCAGTAATGAATATCGCATAAACACCACTATCAGCTTAGGGAGCTAACCACCCATGGTGGAGCCGACTGGGGGTCCGGTTTCCCAGGCTAGGTAACACTCGCACTGTGCCTAGCTGTAAATATGATCAGCCCTGTAAGTCTCTCTGGATATAGCGTCATCAGTACCGTGGACCGTTAGGAGGCCGAATGGCTGGGTTGGAGTCTCCCGTCAGTAACACGGAACAAGCTTACCGGCGTGCACACACCGTGTCTAGGTTGCGGCTCAATGTGCTAACGTCACCTGTCACCACTGGCATGCTCCCAACAATCCTTTTCAAACACCCCCGCCATCGCCCGTCCCTCTGTGTGCGGCTCCTAGCTTTCTGAGGATGAGGTGTATCTGTACTGATGGATCTCCATTCTGGAGGTCTGTCTGTTTACTTGAAACTCCTTTTAGTGCAGGTCTAGTATCCTGCCTCCCGCCAACCTGAACTTGATCATTGTCTCTAGGTGTGCAGGTATCTGGGTTTGTGGTGGTTCTGTTTGGTTCTCTTACACTACTGGAACCATGTCTCACAAACTCCCAGATCAGATATTGTATTAGTATCTGTTGTATTTAGAACATCACACTAATGACCTTCCAGAAACCTGTTTTTAGAAACCTATCGCTCCGCTGTGCGGTTCACACCCATCCACCGCTCATAAACCGCGGCGATTCTCTTCTTAGGTTGCCAGCTCGAGGTCATCTTCATTTCGGTAGGGTAAGGGACATTGGATCATGGAGGTTGGCGCTCATTCTACCGGGATGGGGTGTCAGTAGAGAGGGGTTTGGTCCTCTGCCAGTCTTGTAGCTGTGTGTGTCCTGTGTGTTTGCTGCTTGACCCTTGTTCATCATGAAGCAGGTGCTCACTGTATCTGCCAGGAAAGTAGAACCAACCAGTGAAAGCGAGCCCGCTATCAAGGACACAGCGGTCCACTTTGTTTGGAGCTTGGTTCTAGCTGACGGAACCTGTTCTCTGCTGTACGTGCTACGATGATGATGTGAATAAACGTGAGGGTCAGGGACTAAGTAGAGCTATATTCTAGGACTGCTGGGACTTAGAGGACCACTAGAGTCTTTCGTCACATAAACTGAGCTGAAGAAGAGTCCTGCTTCCGAGCCCATCATAGCCACATCGTGGTCACTTTTTTTGGATGTCTTGGGTACTAGCCAACTTAAGTACACCTGTTTCTCCATTACCTAGTACTGTTACTGTGCTGATTGCGTACATCTGAATGTACATACTTTAGTACTGTTACTCTTGTACTTAATTCAACTGAATGGTCACAACTTCTAGAGACTTCTACTCTAAAGACTGGTGGACTGAGAGACACTAGAGTCTCTTTACCTACACTGAGCTGATGAAGAGTCCTGTTACAGAAATGATAATAGAACATTAGAGCCGTAATAAAACCATACTCCTGTTACTCTCCATAACCTTCATTACCTCAAGTCTACATACTTTATACTGTTACTCTCCATACTTCATACAAGCTGAAAGGTACATACTTTAGTACTGTTACTCTCCCATACTTCAGTACATCTGAAGTACATACTTTATACTGGTACTCTCCATACTTAAGTACATCTGAAGTTACATACTGTTTAGTTACTGGTACTCCCTCCATACTTAATTACCATCTGAATTGGTACATTACTTTAGTACTGGTACTCTCCATATTCAAGTACATCTGAAGGTACAGTACTTTAGTACTGTTTACTCTCCATACTTAAGTTACCTCTGAAGGCACATACTTTAGTACTGGTACTCTCCATACTTTATTACAATCGTTAAGTACATACTTTTAGTACTGGTACTCCTCCAGTACTTAAGTACATCTGAAGGTACCATAATTTAGTACTGGTACTCTCCATACTTTAAGTACATCTGAAGGTACATACTTTAGTAACTGTTACTCTCCATAGCTTTAGTACATCTGAAGGTATACTACTTTAGTAACTGGTACTCTCCATACTTAAGTAACATCTGGAAGGTTACATACTTTGTACTGGTACTCTCCATAACTTAAGTAGTCATCTGAAGGGTACATACTTTAGTACTGGGTTACTCTCCATACTTAAGTACATCTGAAGTGGACATACTTTAGTACTGGTACTCTCCATACTTAAGTACATACTGAAGGTACATACTTTTAGTACATGGTACTCCTCCCATACTCAAGTTCATCTGAATGGTTACAATACTTTAGTACTGTTACTCTCCATACTAAAGTACACTCTGAAGGTACATACTTTATTACTGTTACTTCTCCCATACTTAAGTACATCTGAATCGTACATTACTTTAGTACTGTTACTCTCATACTTAAGTACATTTCTGAAGTACATTAATTTGAGTCTGTTACTTAAGTGGAGGTCTAAAGACAGCTGACACGACACTGGAGGAGGAAGTTTACCTTGGGGGTCTCTCCCAGTTACAGTGTTTGGGTACCTCGTCCAACCCCTGATTATTTGTAATGCTGTCCTACACGGGAGTCAGTCAGTCAGTCAGTCCTCACTGTCCTGTCAGCAACCTGTCCATGATGCTTGCTGCCAGCTTAGCCCTCCCTTACTGGAGACAGCCTACTCACCTGTCAATGGCTTTCCCTATATTGGCTTCCTGTCAGGTAACATAATTGATTTTTTAGATTTCACTGTCTGTTTTCAAAGGCATTACATGCTCGGGCACATCGGTATCACTGGTCCCTCAGAATTCCACCAAACCACCACTGCTTCCCTGGTCCCAGTCGGCCGTGTCTTCCTCGTCACAGAGAAAGAGCTACACTAATCATCGATAGAACAGCTGCCCACGGAAGAAACCAACCAAACAGGAAGAAACTTAGAGGGGCCAGGATACTGAATATTCTGAGGATCATGATGAAACAATGAGTTCCTCCTGTGGAGTGGCAGCACCATCGGCAGACGGCTGCACCACGCAGGACTACATGGCACACAGACCCGTTACCCACGACTGTCCGAAACACCACGTCCACCGTCACCAAATACGTTGCAGTGGTGTCTTACCATAGACTGTCATGGAGTGGACTCAGAATGGGCAGCGGGTCATCTTTCCAGTTGACGAGTCCCCGATCTAGTCTTGGTGGAAGACGCCCAAGCTAATCCGTGTGTGGAGGCACAGTGGTCAGCACCGAGATTAAAAGTCCACACGTCCAGAAGACCAGATTGGTCCCTCCACCTCCACCCCTACCGCACCATCTTCAGGAACCTGTGTGAGGATGGTTTCAAGCTGCATGGGATGGACTTGTACAGACAGGGACACTACTTAGGTAACCTCTACAGCTTCCATACCACCGAACGTACGGGCGTGTTGGTGTTAGCGAACACGGCGGCCCGACCCCATAACTGAAGACAGACTTCTGTATGTGTAGCCTCAATAAATATTGATCAATATCAGTGTAAACCTTATCATCAGGTTATGGATCCCTGGGTCACCTTTATCCTCCTTCACCAACACACCTGCACGTCCCACACCTACTTCGGGGGTGAAGCTGGATCTTTAGATGAGGGTATGATGGTCTAGTGGTACAGTTGCAGTTTAGACTCGATTTCCGCTGGATGTTGATCAGTAAAGAGAGATGTGGGGTGAGTTTTTAAGCCTCTCAGTAATGAACAGCGTCACGGGTGGAGTGGCGTCTCTCTTTGGTTCTGCCGGCCCTCGTGGAATCCCTTCTGAGTCGCTCGTTTCCAGCGAAGGGGGCTTGAGAGTCTCTCTCTGTTTTAGATAAGTCAGCGGCTGATTTGATTTTCGTTTGGAGGGCTCTCGGGTTCCTTCAGCGGGAGCGTGCCAGTCATGACGCGTGAAGGAGTTTACCCTTCCGCTCACTCGCTCCGCATTCATCACCAAAGGAAATGACGGGTGTCCAAATTTGTCTCAGGACTCTAAGGCTGTTTTCGACTTGATAGTGTACAATGTAGCAGTCCTCTGGGGATCCATTCATTCATTCCCTCGCTGGCCGTCCGCCTTGAATGGATAAGCAGGCACAGAGAATGCCTTCCCCCTTTCCACGCGTCTGCCTCGGCAGCTTGAAGTCTTTCACTTGGCCCTGCGGACGCTGAGCCTGCCCTATCTATCCGTCTTCCCTCTCCCCGCGTTTTTCTCGATTTCTGGCTGTCTGCCGTCGGCCTTTTCATGGATGTGAACTTTTTGCTCTTCTGTTTGTTGTGACAACGCTCACCTCTGTAGTTTTAGCGCTGTGTTTGTTTCAGAAACTCCCTGGACCTCCATCTACCCCAGGAAGTGACGTGAAGCTGAACACTAAACAACAACCCTCATCTGTCATGGGACTGGCTTTTTTCCCGCCGCCGGTCCGAGTGTCCTGGACTAAGGAATGGCCTGAACGTGACGGAGGCGCGCTACCCTGAGCCCGTACTAACACAAGCGGTGACGTGACGCTGAGCAGGTTCTCCACCCGGAGCTTCACTCCAAAAAAAAAAAAGAGCAGGGGAGACCTTTATCGGCTGTTACGGTGGAGGCACGCGATCGCTGGATCCAGCCGCAGACCAGGATCTGGGGTCCAGAACTTACTACACCCATACTACAGAGAGGTCCAGTTCAACAGGGCACACCCACACCCCACACACTACACCACCTGTCACAACGGACTTGCTAATATATTAATGATATGTAAGTATTTATGTAATTTAATTGGTAATACTTAAGATTCCGTTGATCCATCTTATAATTAAATGGGTAACGTAATATGATCTATACTATATAATTGGGTTCTAGTTATTAACGATGATTAGAGTGGTGTGGTGTGTGGGTGTGTGGTGGTGTGTGGGTGTGTGGTGTGTCTCTGTGTGTGTCTGTCGTGTGGGTGTCTTGTGTGTGGTGTCTGTGCTGTGTCTGTGTGTGTGGGAGGGTGGTGGGTGTGTGTGTGTCTGTGTTGTGGTTTAGTGTCTGTGTGTGTCTGTGTGTGGGTGTGTGTGTCTCTCTATGGGTGTGTGCGTGTGTGTGTGTGTGTGTGGGTGTGGGTGTGTGTGTGTGTGTCTGTGTGTGGGTGTGTGTGTGTGTGTGGGTGTGTGTGTGTGTGTCTGTGTGTGTGTGTGTGTGTGTCTATCTGTGTGTGTGTGTGTGTCTGTGTGTGTGTGTGTGTGTGTGTGTGTGTGTGTGTGGGTGGGTGTGTGTCTCTGGGTGTGTGTCTGTGTGGGTGGGTGTGTGTCTCTGGGTGTGTGTCTGTGTGGGTGGGTGTGTGTCTCTGGGTGTGTGTCTGTGTGGGTGTGTGTGTCTCTGGGTGTGTGTCTGTGTGGGTGGGTGTGTGTGTGAGTGTGGGTGTGTGTGTGTGGGTGTGTCTGTGTGTGTGTGTGTTGTCGGCAGACGTGGAGGTTCATGGTACAGTTCCCTCTAGGGTGGTTTCCCCTCCGTGGTGTGTCGTGTGGCTGGCGTGTGTCTCGGTATGGTGGGTGTAGCTTGCTGGAGATTCCTCCCTCATGGTCATGTCGGCGAATATCCGCTACAAGCCGATCCCACGCTCCACCTGGCGGAGGCCTGGTTCCACCACACAGAGCAAACGCACCGCCGCCCTGCTGTCCGAGGGGACTCCCTCGGATTTTCACCACACCTCTTTAAGGTCTTCACCTGAACCTGAACCCGACGTATGAATTGGGATGGACAGCAGCTTTCATCAGAGGAGAGAGGAGAACTTCTCTAAAGCAGAAACCCAAAACTATTTCTATTGACGACCTAGCCTAGACACGGTGTACACTCCTGATACCAAGGTCACTACACCCCGGTTCCTTTACGTACCTGTACTTTTGACTTTTCCCACAAATAAAGCTGAAATCACACTGGAGAGTCTCGTCCTGATGAGGGGTGGAGACAGGGTGGAGGTGTGGGAGTGGTTTTTATTAAGGACAGTCCGAAGAGAGTCAGAACCACAAACCAGGCAGAGCTCTAAACCCAGCATGCAGCACCAGAGACAGAGATCCAGACCAGGAGAACCCAGGAGAACCCAGGAGCATGGGCTTAGTACTCAGAGGCTCCACGCACAGACAGAGTCAACCTATGGGGGGGGGGGGTGCATATACAGGATTCATCACGAGTCCTAGTGTCTAGCAAGGAGAGAGGGAGAGTGGGTGGAGTTAGGGTGAAGCTGGAAAACGAAGAGGGGACAACAAGAGCATGTTAAGCTGCCATGTTTGCAGTACCACGCTGGCCCCAGCAGGGGGCAGTTAGGTCGGAGACTTCTATAAGGAGAAATACTACTAGAATTTAGACTAATCAGTACTTCTGACTGAGCTACCACCTACAGAAAGTCTGTCTCTTCAGTTATGGCGTTGTTGGTGTTGGCCTCGCCGTGTTCGGCTAACCCCAACACGCCAGACAGTCTCGGTATGGTGAGCTGTAGAGGTTGTCCTGAATGGAGTGTCCTGTGATAAATCCATCCCATGCAGCTTGAACATCCTCACACAGTTCCTGCTAGATGGTGCGGTAAGGGGTGGAGGTGGGAGGGGACACCAGGTTCTTCTTGGACGTGGTGACTAACAAACAGTTCATCTTGGTGCTGACCACGGTGCCTCTCCACACACGGGTTTTCGTTGGAGTCTCCACCAAGGGGACTAAAGCGGGACTCGTCCATCGTGATAGATGACCCAGCTGCCATTCTGAAGTCAACTCCATTGACAGTCTGGTACGACACCACTGCAGTCTTTGTGACGGTGACGTGGTGTTAAGGAACCAGTCGGGGCTAACGGTCGTGTGTGGCTATGTAGGTCCCTGCGGTGGTGTGTGCAGACCGTCTGCCGATGGTGCTGCACTAACAGGGAGGACTCACGGGAGGACACCCACTGCTCGCTGGAGGTCTGTAACTTGTGGTGTTGGGTCAGTCAGGTACAGAGATAAGTCCCTGTCCCGAACTCTATGGAGGGGGCTTACCTCAAGTGTGCGGTTAGGTAGTGGACGACTTTCATCATTAGCATGTCTCCTTATGTCACACACAACACACCAAGCTCCACTCCTGTGGGTTGACTCCATGTGGGTTGGCGTTGCCCCTCTGAAGTGTGGTGGTGTGACTCTCGACTAGTGTTAAGCAGGTCCCGTGTTCAGTGGTTCAGTTCCAGTGTTTCCAGGTGGGTTTGGTGTGTTGGGATGGTAGATGTTAGGGTGAAAACACGTTACAAATGCTTTATCTGCACCTCCTCCCGCAAATACAGTACTAAACACTACCAAAAACACTTCATCAGGCGCACCTGTACAACTCACCTCGAGTCTGTATCAGCTCCAGGTACACGTTCAGGTAACGGGGCTCAGTGATTTCCTACAGGCCTGGGTAATGAGAGAGTCACGGTGGGAGACTGGCTAGTCTGGCATTATCCAGCCTATGGAACACAGATAAACCACTCTTGTACAACCCGCGGCTACCACGTCACCCTCCTGTCAACGATGAGGTTGCGATGGCGGACACAGGCATGACCCACAGAACCGGAACAGCTGACAACCATGGCTCCATGTGAAACCCGGCGGTCCAGCTGACCCCCGAAGGGAACAGTGGGCAGTTAGACATAAACTAAAGACCCCCAATTGTCGGGGAGGCTAGGTCGAGATTTACAGAACGCGACTTCTGTAGTCGGATTAATAAGGTTCTCTGGGTGCCTCACAACTGCTGCAGAGCGTGCTCAGGAGAAGGTCATTCGTTCAGTCCTTCCTGCCCTCACTCACACTGCCGGTCTCTCGGTCCCATCTCACGGCAGCGACTGACCGCAGAGCCGTCTGAGCACATGGCTGTTGTGGTGACCCCGGTGGCCAGTGGGGGGTGGTAATTATCACAGTACAGCTTCATCAAAGCAAGGCATGATGCTGGAACA
>JAMWET010007501.1:0-15603 GCA_024036415.1 Prochilodus magdalenae
TTAGAAATAATATGAGAAAAAATGATAAAGTGTTAGTGGGAGGTGGGAGTGAGGATGTTGGATTTGATGCCATGATAATTCCAAAACATTGGGCAGTTCTGGCTTACTAACTGTTCCGTGTTTTGGGGCGGTTTTTGTCTGTTTTTTTTTTTTCCATTCCAAATATATTTAATTTCCATCATTTCGTGAATGGGGTGTCGGGCCCCTGGCCTCCTGGTGTAGTTTTTCCGTCTTAACCGATTGTAACGTATTTTTTGTATACTTGCAGTTGTGTCCTATCTTTACACCGAGCATGTCACCTTCCCTGAAAAGACATTAGATGGTGGCATATTTTGCTCGAGAAAGAACCTCACAGCTTTTCATGTCACCCATATCAGGTGTCACTTATACAGAAACATCTATACGTGACTTCAGTTTGCATAAATGTGCACTATTTATATTCTAAAAACTTCTGGGTTTTGGAAGCATGTTGTGTAAAGCTGTTCTACACAAAGCTTTTGGATAAGACTTGTTTGAGGACGTGCTACATTTGGCGTCTCCTTTGTTTTGGATATATCCAGTGTTTTTCCCCCCCCCTCTTCCTGTAAGGGAGTGCAGTACCGATGCCTAGTTGGAAACAGCAAAGTTGCCGGTTTGAATCCCCGCCCCTGCCAAAGTCGCCGGTTAGAAATCTCTCAACGTTCACCAGCATCCTGGGACCTTTTTGTTATCTTCTCTGGTTTTTTTATTTTAAGACCCGTTCCCACCTCTTTTTCCAGTGTTTTAGCTTTAAGGCACTATCCTAAGCAGGTATGTCCACACCTTAAAGAAGACCCTTATTGTGATATTTGGTTGTTTTTTTTTGTGAAATTGCACAAAATCAGTGATAAGAATTGTAAAACATTTTAAAGAACGCGCCCCCAAGAAAAAAATACACATACAAAAAACAGATCTTTTAAAATGTCGATATTAAATAGATCACATTTGTGCATGCAAAATGACAATGCATATAGCATTATGGAATGTGCCACTGGCATTTTATTGTGTATTGTTGATAAGATGAAATTAATATTGTCACTCACCTGTGAGCCATGAATTATGAAAACTACTGTGTTTAATGAAACCGATCACAGAAGACGCGGACACTGCTCAGTATCCTGTTAAACAATTTCAGTACCAAGTATTTGATCAAGTGCGTGTACTGTAATAAATAATACAGCTCCCTAATATAACCATCCTAAACTTTACAGAGCTTTTTAAGCTTAGCTTCCTTCTTTGTTCAGCTTCTTTTGGCCCCTGAAACTTTCTTTCTGTAAGGGTCCCATACCTGCCCTTATAACCACCTTCAAGCATTACAACCTCACTACATATCAGCATCGTGCTAGGGCTTCTCTATAATGAACTGCTTTTTACTGTCCATAGATGTGTACATTATTCCTATGTATCTGGGGAACATCCACCCTTCAGTATTTTTAAGGGGGCTGAAAATTGATGGTAATTATGTTGTATTGTTTAAACTAATCAGGATTAAACAGAGCAACCTTTGGGGTTAAAACCAGAGACTCATTGGAAATGTAGACCATGTCACAGTCCTTACTTCCATGGGTGGGGGTCCTTGGGGTGTCGCAAGTGAGTGGAATCGCGAATGAGCAGCTCCATCTGTTGTCAATTCTCTAATGGATGGGCTGACTACAGCTGATCCATGAAGCACGATGACTTGCAGCTACAGCTTATGGAGAAGTATATCACCATGCTGGAATGAGCGGAGCAGCAGATGGATGGAAAGGGTCTGGTACTGTTTCCACACTCTGATAGATTATAAACAATGAAGCTGCTGTGGCTGGAATGGCAACAAAATGTTGGTATTCCTCAGACATTATCTGTAGTACACCGGACTACATCACTATGGACTTGGCATGAGAATAGATGAGGTGTGATCATGCTAACCCAAAGGCTCTGTTTGTGGGGGGCATGTGGTTGGACAGTTTCAAATGAAGACTAAATAAATAAAAAATAACACTCATTTTTTCAAAGTGTGTGCCTGACAGAAAAAAAATGCTACGGCCCTAGCCAGACATGCTGCCCAGAGTAAGAAAAGTTTTTCCGACTGCTGAGGAATTGGTGCAGCCAGTGTCATAGACTGTGAAGAGCCCCCCCTAGTCCTGATGTTAGTGCTTGGGCTTAAGAGGCCTGAGTTAGTTATAACACAGGTGGGTCAGGGGGTTAGAAGGTTGAGCACCCTTGTTCTGACCTACTTCCTAATCATCCTAACCATAAAAAGCATGTAGTCCGCAGACGTGGTATACAGTACACACCAAAAGATCATGAATGTGGGCATGGTGTCACTAGTAAAAGAGTGGATGTGATCAGGGTCAGGATGGGGTGGTGGCACTGGGTAGGTGCTGTTGCCCTCACAGCAAGACGGGCCCTGGCACCACAGGAATACAGGAAGCACGTAATTCTTGAGAAGAAATGGTCATGGTTGATTTGTATGTGGCTCAACAACATGCAACTCAGACACCTGTGCCCGTCAGCTACAATGTTTCTCATGGGAAGGTATAATCCGGACTCTCTTTCCCAGTAAAGGCTAGAGGAGGTCACTGATCAAGAGCTGATCTACAAGATGTTGGTGGTGCATAAGCCAGAAACACAGGACTACGCTAAAATCATTTCAGAGACTCGAGGAATGTGGAAAACGTAAATAAATAGCATTGCCCTCATCCGACCACCACCCTCTGAAGTTCGAGGTACAGCGCAGCGCAGAACAGACCCTGATTCCCGATTGCCCACTGGCACCACACAAAGATTCTCCTGGAAATGTTACCCCACTGCTCTCACCTTGGACCAAAAACAATCGATCCAATTTTTTTACCATAACTTCACCACAGGTCATTATTATTATTGTTTATTATTAAAAAATTAAAAAAGTACAGGTAATAACAAAATGAGAAACCAAATCTTCTCCCTAACCTCACATGACTGTTTTACACACAGCACTTTAACCTATACCTGTGTACTTGAACATCTCAGCTTGTGTATTATTTACCTGTATTTATTTGAATAATAACTGAACATCTGCTGTAATCTAAACACTTACCCTGTTCTATCTGTAGTTGTACATGTCCTCTGTACTGTATAACCTGCTTTTTCTTATTCCTGCACTGGAGAAAGGATGTTACAGCCTGTACTGGTATAATGACAGTAGTTGAATTGGAGAACTAAAAAGTAAAATCAGAGAAACTAAGATTATAATACTGTAAAATGGAAAAGCTAAAGGTTACAGTATAAACTACTAAATAACTTCATCTATCTATAAATCAGATATCTATCACAAATTTCTTTTAAAGCCTGCAGTAAATGGTATAATGATGAACTGGGTCCTATCCCACTTTACTGAAGGTACAATCATCATGGGGGTTTTCACCAGCCTTTACCAATAAACTGAAACTGAGTTGAGTGGTTGTGATTGTATTTCTGTAAGTGAGTGGTGGGATTTCCAGGCACCGCTTCTGCCCCGTCATTGTAGGGTCAGTGGAAACTGTACATGTATTTTAGAAAAGCGATTTAGCCATTCAGAGTAAAGATTGGTCCCCACAATTGGTTTGATTTGCGAGAGTTTAACCCTAAGGGGTCTATGAACGCACCCCTTTACACCCGAAGGCTATGAAGAGGGGTTCACAAAGTCTCTGGTTAAACTAAGCCGAGTATTGTGTTTAAAGATTGCCGGTTGAACCTACCTGTGAGTTTGACGCTTGTCCAGGGAAGTTGAAATCTGAATCAGGACCACAAACCACTCTCGACAAAACCAAACCTAACACACGACTACTTCTGCAGGAAGAACACTCACAGCTGTTTCTCAAGGAAGTCTAAGCCGAAGATGCATCGCCTAGGCTATTGCTAAGTCCAGACCCACACCAGGGTGTGTCTGAGTAGTGGAGCGGAACTGCATGTTACCAAACAGCGAATAACTCAATACGGAGGAAAAAAATAAATAAATAAATATATATATATATATATATATATATATATATATATATATATATATATATATATATATATATTTATATATATATATATAAAAATTTCCCAGTCTGATTATGTTATAATTATTATCGGTCTCACAGTCATTACCTGTGTCAGTCTTCATGTGCTAGTGAGCTTGGATGTAGTTTGTCTCTCTGATCCCTTTTTAAACTCTCGGCTTGTTGAATTGCAGCATAAGAGAGTTTGAGAGAGACAGCTGCAGACATGAATCCTATTACAGGTAACAGCAGATCATGTGTTTACAAATGCCCAGTACTGGAAAATGAGCCTTTCTGCCATCACACACACACACACACACATACACACACTACACTGTTCTGTAATGCATACCAGGCAACTGCTCTGCAGCTAAAAGCGAGTTTTTCCAGTTCTATAAAAGCCACAGTCAGGTGAAGGATGACCCAGTCACTGGAATCTGATAGATCTAATAGTACATGGATTAGACTAGTTTACGTACATGGTATGTTTAGCAAACCCTTCCAGGTGATAGATATGAGCGCTGGGCTGGGGTTGCCAGGTAATGCTTTACTTGTTCTATGTCTGTGTATTAATCTCTAGGTACCAGCACTGGCCCCTGTTTGGGCAGTGTCTGAGCTCATGGTGAGTTTTAGGCTCTTCCTGTACTAGCTGGAATATTATCCAGCGGAACACTAAGCACGGTTGTAAGTCGCTCTGGATAAGAGCGTCTGCTAAATGTAAATGTAATGGTGTTGAATGCTGAGCTGTAGTCAACGAACAGCATTCTCACATAGCTGTCTTTGGTCTCCAGGTGCTTTAGAGCTGTATGCATGGCAGTGCAGACGGCAGCTTCTGTGGATCTGTTTGGTGGATACGCAAACCTGTGTGGGTTCAGAGTGTCCAGGACGAGTCAGACAATTCACCAGGGTCTTGCACATGGTCTTGGACCAAGGCAGCCAGTCTGTCCCTTGTAGCATTCCCAGAGCTCTCTTCATCTGCTAGGGGCTCACAGGGAGGTTGGGGCTCAAGGTTGTCCAGTGCAACATCATCTCGTTCCAGAACGTCCCCGTTATTCAACCACACATTGTGTAGAAACACTATGACCAGTGGTGCAAATGAAGGTTTAACCTCCAAGGCTCTAAAAATGGTAGACCTCCATCTAGTCTTCATCATATCAAAAGCCCTATCAATTAGGCCACGTCTCCTTGAATGGTAATAATTGAAGCGCCTTTGTATTGGTCCATTAATTGGCTCCTTATAAGGTGTGGATACCCAGATTGGTGTGTCCGAACTGGGATAGGCACCTTCAGCCAGAAGGATGTAACCTGGAGAAGGGTACTGTTTGCCTTGCAAAAACTACTGTTCTTCATGATGTGTGTAACCATGGGTAACCAACAAAGACATTTAGGAACCTTCCATTAGAATCACATACTGGCTGCATTTCTGTTGAATAGAATCCTTTGTATTTGGTGCCGTCGAGGGAGTTTGATTCTGATATGGCTGCCATCTATTGCACCCACAATGTTGCTGAATGCAGGGCTTCCCGATACCTGAACTGTATGAAGCTCTCCTGTTTATGGGAAATACGGCTTGCCTCAGGTTGCTCCATATATTTAGTGGATGGCGCGGTGGACTGTGGATTTTGGCACCTGGAAAACACTGGACACAACCCGATAGGACCGCTCATGGGCCAGCCAGTAAACGTAAATCAGGAGTTCTAGCTGATTACCCCAGCCATGGTCCTGTTCCCTTTGTAGGAGCCTCTGCAGACCATGAATGGCTTTTCTGCTGAGGCGTAAGTCCTGCTTCAGCTCAGCCTACATAAAACCACAAACGTGAGATGGGCATGTTGGGATTCAGTTTGCAGTATGACATGGGATGATCAGTCTGGAAAATACAATGAGCTCACATCATTACTCCAATTGAACATGCTTTTAGTAGTTAAACTGTGTGAAGTTTTACGTTTTCCCAGCCCAAACACGTACTGCATGAACGCATTAGTAGTACCTACATTACCTGTCCATCACAAACAGGTTCATCCAACATGAACAGAATCCAGGGTCACTGATGTTATACGTGCTAGCTAGCATGTTGTGTAGCTAGGATAACTGCAACAACACTTTTTTGAGGCCTATCCTATGTTCCACAGACTTATCCGTCAGCATTCCTGGGCATTTAAGATGTCTTCGTTTTCTTGCATTCCTGCAATTTGCAGCAGAAAACCTTAAAAAGATAAGATGCACCAATATGGACGTTACATATGAATATACACTTTTTCAATCAAAGACGTATATAAAAATATATATAAACAATTGTTAATAAATACTGTATTTACTGTGTGGGATTTATGTTAATATATACACAAGTCAGTAGCAACCACAGGTCAGAGGAAACGGTGTGGTCAAGGAAGTGTCCAAACCCATGGAGCTCTCGCACTACACCAATAGTAGACAACACCACAGCGCACAGTACCACCAACCACACAGAAGACTACCCTCACCGTAGAAAAATCACCCACAGCAACACTACACAACCAAACAGGACACTGCAACAAAAAGGCAAACCCGAACACCGGGGAGGCCCACAGCTTGACCACAAAACAAACAAAACAAAAAGTCTGAATATAAAATCATCCACAAAAATTCACAATAATAAAACAAGAAATAAAAATATTTAAAGAGGGAGAAGAACAGTGACCTGCACACACCACGGCTGCACTCCAATAACACGACGCAGCTGACGTCAATGCAGTGGGAGCATAGCTGCTCTGTAGCCACTTGATAGCCGAAATAGCGTCGTTAAGCACGTACCCGGCAGATCTGTATGCTGCGTTAGGTCAGCCCTGAATAAAAACCGCAGCTGCCACAAACGCACGCCGGCCAGTTGACACCTGTAGTGGGCATGTCCCAATTCAATGGGGTCTTGCAGGCTGAGTAGGCAACCTACGGCCGAGTTGATCTCAATACTATATCGCCATTATGAGCACTTCACTGGGCTTTAATGCACAAGCAGTACAATATAAAATTCTATTATCTAAAATATAATAAAAACAAACCAATGTAGGCATCCAGCCATACCACATTCACCCCCCCTTTAAATTTCACCGTCCCGGTGAATAAACATTGAAGTGAACCCCACAGCTATTGCCAAGGTGGAAAAAGGCAGTGGGCACAATCTGGTGCTGATGAGCTCAAAACAAAGTTCACTGTAGCTGTACGGGGAAGGTGGAACGGATTTGAATGCTGCTTGGCTGTACTACGAGCAGAGCACCATACTACTGACACAGGTTGCTCGTCCGAACTTTCTGACCTACCATCCACAGTGTCAATGGGGGCAATTTTCCACTAGTGCTGAAATAACAAGCTGCAGGCTGGAGCTGTCTCTCCCTCTAGTGCTGAAATAACAAACTGCAGGTTAGAGCTCTGTCTCCCTCTAGTGCTGAAATAACAAACTGCAGGCTGGAGCTGTCTCTCCCTCTAGTGCTGAAGTAACAAACTGCAGGTTGGAGCTGTTTCTCCCTCTAGTGCTGAAGTAACAAACTGCAGGTTAGAGCTATGTCTCCCTCTAGTGCTGAAATAACAAGCTGCAGGCTGGAGCTGTCTCTCCCTCTAGTGCTGAAATAACAAACTGCAGGTTAGAGCTCTGTCTCCCTCTAGTGCTGAAATAACAAACTGCAGGCTGGAGCTGTCTCTCCCTCTAGTGCTGAAGTAACAAACTGCAGGTTGGAGCTGTTTCTCCCTCTAGTGCTGAAGTAACAAACTGCAGGTTAGAGCTATGTCTCCCTCTAGTGCTGAAATAACAAACTGCAGGTTAGAGCTGCGTCTCCCTCTAGTGCTGAAATAACAAACTGCAGGTTAGAGCTGTGTCTCCCTCTTGTGCTGAAATAACAAATTGCAGGTTGGAGCTGTGTCTCCCTCTAGTGCTGAAATAACAAACTGCAGGTTAGAGCCGTGTCTTCCTCTAGTGCTGAAATAACAAACTGCAGGTTAGAGCTGTGTCTCCCTCTAGTGCTGAAATAACAAACTGCAGGTTAGAGCTGCGTCTCCCTCTAGTGCTGAAATAACAAACTGCAGGTTGGAGCCGTGTCTTCCTCTAGTGCTGAAATAACAAACTGCAGGTTAGAGCTGTGTCTCCCTCTAGTGCTGAAATAGTAAACTGCAGGTTAGAGCTGTGTCTCCCTCTAGTGCTGAAATAACAAACTGCAGGTTAGAGCTGTGTCTCCCTCTAGTGCAGAAATAACAAACTGCAGGTTGGCGCTGTGTCTCCCTCTAGTGCTGAAATAACAAACAGCAGGTTAGAGCTGTGTCTCCCTCTAGTGCTGAAATAGTAAACTGCAGATTAGAGCTGTGTCTCCCTCTAGTGCTGAAATACCAAACTGCAGGTTAGAGCTGTGTCTCCCTCTACTGCTAAAATAGTAAACTGCAGGTTAGAGCTGTGTCTCCCTCTAGTGCTGAAAAAGTAAACTGCAGGTTAGAGCTGTGTCTCCCTCTTGTGCTGAAATAACAAATTGCAGGTTAGAGCTGTGTCTCCCTCTAGTGCTGAAATAAACTGCAGGTTAGAGCTGCGTCTCCCTCTAGTGCTGAAATACCAAACTGCAGGTTAGAGCTGTTTCTCCCTCTAGTGCTGAAATAACAAACTGCAGGTTAGAGCTGTGTCTCCATCTAGTGCTGAAATAACAAGCTGCATGTTAGAGCTGTGTCTCCCTCTAGTGCTGAAATAACAAACTGTAGGTTAGAGCTGTTTCTCCCTCTAGTGCGGAAATAACAAACTGCAGGTCAGAGCTGTGTCTCCCTCTAGTGCTGAACACTAGGGCAAACACGTGACATACTAGTAACATAACAGTGTTGCAGTGGTGTTGGGAAGGAAGATAACGGTCACCAGGATCAATAAATAGTGATACAATTAGAACGATATGGCCAATATTTACTGAGCTACACATATAGACGTGTCTAAGGCAACATGCCAGACGTCTCAGCATGGAGTTGTAGAAGTTCCTAATGGTGTCCTGTGATAATCCATACCGTGCAGCTTGGATAACCTCACACAGTTCCTGCTGATTGTGTGGTAGGGGTGGAAGTGGAGTGACACTAGACCCTCTGGATGTGTGACACATAACAACAAACCACTCATCTTGCCACTGACCATGGTGTCTCCACACACCATTTCTCCTTTTCATAAAGAAAATGTTTAAATTTTACAGATTCATCTCACATTTACAGATCTAGAATAGTTTGCAAACGCCTCCTGCCTTTTTCCACTGTTGAACTGAAGCTCTCCTCTGATTCTTTTTCATTGGTAATTTTGTGACTATGTCAACATTTGTGTGGCTTCATGCCACAGCTAGCTGCATAACGCAAAAAGGTTCATGATGATTCTGTATGCAGCATAACTGCTATTTTTTAATAGTCTAGACCAGTGGTCTCTTAACAAGTCCCCAGTGCTGAATCGTCCACCCATCTCCAATCTTTCTCTGTGTCACCGTAACTCAACCCAGTTCTAAGCCGTCTGATGTCCTCTGAGCCTTTTAATGAAGCCCTCTTGAAGTGAGATGATCACTATAACACCCTACCAGATACACAGATGTTCACTAATGTCACATTGCACATTGTCACAGCACAGTCTAATCAGGGTCTGTTACACTTTAACACTGGGACCACACAAAATAACCCACACAGAGAGAGCAATAAAGAACAACCAACGAGTAACACCTCCATCAAAAACACTGAGAACCGCCAAAAAAAAACCAACCCAAGAGTCACTTTGCATGGCCACACATTCTCAAAGTAACACTGTGAGGATGTTACCAAAACAGTGGGTTCTGGTTCGAGAACTATATGTAAATCTGCTTCCCCACACTTTCTGGAAGCCATCACAGTCTCACATGTGTGGCTATTATTACTACCCAAAATATTTCAGACCAGGCTTTTAGCAGATGCAGAGCCATTTTTAGGAGTTATCAGAACATCCGCTGCAGCAGTATGGATATGATGGAGAATATAAACGCAAACAGAAGCAGAAGAAATTCAGACAGCAGTGGACGTTTATATGAAGACATTTATACCAGTGCAGAGGTACCAGAGACCAGAAGCAACAAAATGAACTCCACTACTTTAACTGAGGAGGACATAGACATTAAAACTGCAGGGAAAGTGGACAAAACCTCCCCCACACATACAGCAGATCCTCAGCACAGAGGTAAGTCACTGAAGACATGACTCAGAACTATTGAAAACCAGTGGTTTGGGCATCAGCCAGCATATTCAAACACATTACATGTAGTTAAATGTAGATATTAAAACTTCTCAGACGTCTGGTTCCTATCAGCACCACCAGTGTGAACCATACATACAGTCCATACAGCAGTCCACATCAAATGACTCTGAGTAATGTACAAGTTTACATCTCAGCGACTGTTTTATGCAGAAATGTGGAAACCCTGATTGAGATTCATTATATATATATGTGTGTGTGTGTGTGTGTGTGTGTGTATATATATATATATATATATATATATATATATATATATATATATATATATATATATATATATATATATATATATATATATATATATATATATATATATATATACAGCAAACAAACACACAAAAACAAAGGGAATAAGCGATTCACAGGGTCCTAACTGTCTTTGAAAGTTAGCTCACTGTTTTGGCTAGGGCCCCTCGGGGACATGCAGGTAAACTTTGGTACACAGATACACGATTCGCAAAGCTGTTTGGCTCTCAAAGTTTACCTCTTTGATATACATGCCATAATTCAGCCCAATGGACACATAAGGGCATTTATGGCATACAGGAGCTCAGTGAAAGTGAGTCAGAATTTGTCAAAAGGTCACCATATGTTACAGTTAATGATCAGAGGCCTTCAACAAAGTTGTATGCTGAGTTTTGTTCAGATTGACTTTTTGATCTTTGTATAATATCCTATAGTCTTTAAAAGTCAAAATGCCAAACGAGGGGTGTGATGCCGGACGCAACGTAATGCATGCTAAGTTATTCAGGTTAGAGAACTGAATCAAATGGCACAAATTGTTTGGATGAAACTATTTTTAAAACAATTATGTATTTTTTCAGAGGTGTTCATTTGCATATGACAGCTGTATTGTTTGTAAAAGATAAAATAGTTTTGATCATTATTGAGGTTCAGGGTCTGGAGGATTTTTGAGATATATTTTTAGAATTTTGGGGTGTAAACCCTAAGACTAATTTGCAAAAGTAGGTTTTGTATTTTATGGGAACTTTATGCGGAAACTAAGAAGGAGGAGCTTAATAGTCCAAATTCATTTGTTTTGTCCCAAGGAGTCAGGAAATATTTAAAATAAAAAAAAAAAAAAAATCCACTAGGAGTTATGAGCCCATATGCATACCCTTAATGTCAACTGGGTATGAATAGAGAGGAACTTTCACAACCCGGTGTGGAGTCAATAATTAAAGAACTGCGGAAATGACCCAGCATATTGGTCTGTTATTCTGACCCAAGTTTTGGTGTAAAAATGAATTACAAAAACTAAATACTTTAAATAATATATTTCTGGGTTAAATGGATCATATGTTGGGATGTATAAAACATGTATCATATAAAACTTTATATAAACATCTAGAACATAACCTCTATTTAAAACCCATGGAGTACAGCATGCATATACATACTGCATTTACTGAACAATATCAATAATACCTACATATTAATATTTGAAATTACAGTTATTATCACCCATTTAACCTTTAATTAATGCCACAAAATTAACAAGCCCTGGTCAGCACTAGATTCCCAATTACATTTCTACTCCAACTCCTTAAAAATGAGAGTCCAGAGAGCTTCCACAGAGAGAGTCCTCTAACTTCTCCTTTCTTATTCTGCAAGCTCGTCTTATAAAGTTCTTCTTTCTTATTCTGGAAGCTTGTTATCATCCAACTTCTCCTTTCCTCTCCTGCCAGCTTGTTGTGGATGGTAAGACTGTTCAGCTGCACAAATAAACCTCAGAGTCATAAGAGTCCCAAACTGGAACACACGGTTGGGAGGTTACATCATATACTAAGATCTGCACGATCTTGGAAAAAACTGACATAGCAATATGGCAATATGAGAAATGTTCTGGAATATTCACCAGATGACTTAAGCAGCATTACTTCAAAACATTATTCACTCTAAAATGATTGGGGGGGAAATCAGATGGTAAAATGACTGACAAAATGACTGTCAATCAATCAATCAATCAATTAATCAATGTTGTCTCATAGCAGCTTTACAGAAAAGCAGATTATGAAAGGAAAAGAAACAAAGGAGTCCATGTATACACTTAAGGAAAGGAAATGGGCCCTCCTTCAAGCCCTCCTTGAGCAAGCCAGAGGCAAGAGTGGCACGGAAAACTCCCTAAGAGTAAGAGGAAGAAACCTCAAGAGTAACCCAGGCTCAAGGGGGGGGACCCCATCCTCCTCAGGTCCACCCCGGATGAAGAGAGGAAGACAGCTAATGAGATTTCATGACAGGATCCAATAAAGAAGCTTGGAGCATCTTTTAGAAACATTCTGATTGATCCAGGAGGAAATAGAGTTTGCATAGCATTACATACAGGGCAAACAGGTGACCAAGACTACACCCAGCAAATGAACATCTTACCAGTTGACTTACCTTATTCAGGTTTTCAGGTGTGACCTAACAGTAACAGTGTTAGAAATCTGGGTCTTCAGGAGGAATTAGGAGTCTGGAGATTCAGGATTGTCTTGATTGTATTTGCGCATACAGAGATGTATGGGTACAGTTTGGTTGATCAGCAGTCTCGTTCACATGCCTGCAGAATCATGCACAGGCACCAGGCTTAGGTTGTAGTCAGGTCCAGTCTAGTGTATTTTTGGGGAATCTCATTTACAGTAAGAGAAGGTGAGTTAAGGAGGGGTAAGTAGGGAATAAAGCTAGTGTGGAGGAAGAGAAGGAAGGGCTTTAGGGGGGTTGATCCTGAAAAGACCTGAACGAGATGTAGACATAAGGAGGGGCTGAATGTATCACCTTAAGTATGTATGACCCTTCTGTGTGAGAGCGCCTGGCGCTGTTTATCAGCTTCTCCGCTCCTCAGTTTCAGTTTCATTTTCCCAAACATCAAACACGAAATCATATTAAATTAAACCATCACTGTAAGACTAGTGCAGTCTGTTGTGCTCTTGCGTGACTCACATACAGGATTCCTCCAGTGTTTATCCTAAAGTTAGGATTGTATTTTGGAAGTTTAGTCTTGTTAGGGTGTTTCTATATTACTAGTTTCTTATCTGGATTTAATGAAGACAATAATGAACTCAACAGCTGCTGTCCTGTAATAGCTTATCCAGAATTCAGTCTTAACTGAAGCTGTTATGGCGATGAGCCCCTCACTTCAGGGTAAGCAACATGCATTATTAATACTGGTACCTGTAAGATCATAGACTTTATCCTAGATATGATGAAGGAGTATTATAGTAGTACACCTACCAGAGCAGTCACACCTACCTTTTGGTGCATTTGGTGAACTGAATTCACCTGCATAGTTCCAAAGTTCAGGAAAGCAGGATTCTCACTAATTGCCACCCATCTTTTTTTCTTTTCAATAAAAATATCTATTTAATTTTAAATCTCCTTTTTTCCCCAACACTGTGCGAAGAGGTTACTGTGTGTGGTGTAAACTGATTTTAGTATTGGTGTTTGGATCTGTGTGTATATTTTTGCACCATTGACTAACTGAATTCTGCATATAGATGATACAGCAAAAACAAACCACATCTGATCCGGACACTTTCATATGTGGTACGGGAATCTGACATATATCCATTATACAGCAATGTAGCTCAGTCTGAACAGCCGGACTGGAATTCAGTCCTGCTTGACATTGTTCAGCATGGTTTCACACTGCAGAGAGCTCAGACAGGCTAAAGAACATTACAAGGCACTTATCACAATCCCTCTATGTTCAAAGAAATGACCAAACATGACCATACGAGGACAGGGGGTCCATCTTTCTATGTTTATGAATACATTACACATGTCATAGGACATTGTGTGTACATTGTTCCTACTCACTGTATCTGTCTTCAGGATGCTACAGACCGGCTGCAGTGTGTCTGGGGCTGCTGTGTGTTCTCCTGCTCATCCCCATGGGCATCATAGTGCTGTGGATCAAGCTCACTGCAGAGAGCGACCAGTTACAGACCAGTTGCACCAACCTGACTGTAGAGAGAGACCAGTTCCAGACCAGTTGCACCAACCTGACTATAGAGAGAGACCACTTACAGACCTGTTACACCAACCTGACTATAGAGAGAGACCAGTTACAGACCTGTTACACCAACCTGACTATAGAGAGAGACCAGTTACAGACCTGTTACACCAACCTGACTATAGAGAGAGACCAGTTACAGACCTGTTACACCAACCTGACTATAGAGAGAGACCAGTTACAGACCAGTTACACCAACCTGACTATAGAGAGAGACCAGTTACAGACCAGTTATATCAAACTGACTGTAGAGAGAGACCAGTTACAGACCAGTAACACAAACCTGACTAGAGAGAGAGACCAGTTACAGACCAGTTACACCAACCTGACTGTAGAGAGAGACCAGTTACAGACCAGTAACACCAACCTGACTATAGAGAGAGACCAGTTACAGACCTGTTACACCAACCTGACTATAGAGAGAGACCAGTTACAGACCTGTTACACCAACCTGACTATAGAGAGAGACCAGTTACAGACCTGTTACACCAACCTGACTATAGAGAGAGACCAGTTACAGACCAGTTACACCAACCTGACTATAGAGAGAGACCAGTTACAGACCAGTTATATCAAACTGACTGTAGAGAGAGACCAGTTACAGACCAGTTACACCAACCTGACTATAGAGAGAGACCAGTTACAGACCAGTTATATCAAACTGACTGTAGAGAGAGACCAGTTACAGACCAGTAACACAAACCTGACTAGAGAGAGAGACCAGTTACAGACCAGTTACACCAACCTGACTGTAGAGAGAGACCAGTTACAGACCAGTAACACCAACCTGACTATAGAGAGAGACGAGTTACAGACCAGTAACACCAACCTGACTGTAGAGAGAGACCAGTTACAGACCAGTTACACCAACCTGACTGTAGAGAGAGACCAGTTACAGACCAGACTTGAGGAAGTGAAAAACGAGAGAGATGAGCTGGAGACTAATTATACCACTGTGATGCATCAGCTTCAGATTCTGGGAGAGTCTCATCAGAAGTTCTCTAATCTGGGTGAGCAAATCGTCTATAGGGTTAAAGACAGTTAACTCAAATGTAAGTTGGATTTAAATGTTATGGTAAACTTTAAATATTAATTATTAGGTTAAACTGTGCCACACCCCACAGCACAGGTTTGAACTGGGCTAGCTAGTGCCTTGGTTATGAAAGTGTAGATATAAAAACTCTTGTGAGTGACAGAAATCTGAAATATTTGTTGAGGTATGTCCTAATCGTTTCCCTATATATAAGACTGTGTCACTACCATTTAGTAAAAGCTAAGACGGTCCTTATTTTGAAATTTCATCATTTTCAGAAAACAGCATGGTTTATAAGCAGGAACATGAAAACAGTCCGCAAAGT
>JAMWET010007502.1:0-147500 GCA_024036415.1 Prochilodus magdalenae
GTCGATGTATTTCTCCAGTGCCATTGACGTTATACAGAAACACAGAACACACCGACACTGATTTACACGGGTTCAGGTTCTCCCACCAGGCTCTAATACACACACCAGAGGAGGAAGTGAATACCATCAGGAACCTTACATCCCCCAGATCCCCTTGGGGGGGGGAAAAATATCGGTCGTGAGTCCACTCAGGAGGAGAGGTCCACTCACGAACGACCATCCCCCCCCCGGTGGAGGTTACCACCTCGTGTCAACCTTGTCGGGTCAGAGTGTGAAGTGTCGTGTGTCGGTGAATGTGAGCGGTAATTGTATATAATGCCGCTCTTGTCGTGTGTGTAGGTGTTCCTGTGTGTGTGTGGTTTGTGTGTGAGTGTGTGAATTGTGTAGTGTGGAGACGTGAGTTTGTAACAGTGGTGTGTGTTGTGTGTGTTGAGTGGGGTGTGTTGGTGTGAGAGTGAGTGTAAACAGATGTGTGTTGTAGGCTTAGTGGGAGTGGAGTGTTTGTAGGTGTGTGTTGGAAGGTGTGTGTTGTGTGTGTTGTAGTGTAGGTGTTGTATGTGTAGGTTAGTGTGATGTGCAGTGTGTGTAACAGTATGTGTGTGTGTGTGTGTGTGTGTGTTGTGTGTAGGTGTGTGTGTTGTGTGTGGTTAGGTCGAGGTGTGTTGTGTGTATTTGAGTGTGTGGAGGTAGTGTGTCGTGTTTGTGTGTGTAAGGCTCTCCATGTCGTTGTGTGTGTAAGTGTATGTGTAGCTAGACGTAAGCGTAAACCTCCTTTAGAGCGTTTTGATTGATCACTAACTCTATAGAACCCTCCGCACATCAGGTGGAAACCATGCCACCCCAAACACCACAGTGTTAGTAGACAAGCCGTGCTCTCTTTCTTGGAAGGCGGGGCTCGGGGGGCCCTGTCTTCTTTCCTGCGGGAGCGGAGATCAAACCCAGTCCCGCTCCTGCTCTGATCAGGGGTTCCTCCCTCCGCTCCTCTTCAGCTGCGTCGTAGTTGTAGTACGCACATCCTAGCTGCTCCCCATCCTGCTCCAGGGGTTCTGGTGCAGAAGTGTGCTCATGTTTTACAGTCCGGATCATGGCAAGCAGCTCCGTTCACAAAACAGGACTCATTAATATTCACACCCCCAACATTTTAACTATACACACAACCACACCGGAGCTACAGAACCAAACATGGTGGACTATGTGGGAGAACTACAGCGTTCCAGGATCCCACCTGTTCAGCGGTTACATGGTGGGATGTTTCATCTTTAATCCAGTGCTGGAGTTCTTCCCTGTTCACCCAGCTTCCTAATCCAAATGTTCCGTTCCAACCTTAAATAATGCAGTCTTGGTACAGGAACCAGAACGTCCATGCAGCTCCATTACAGGTGGAAAACAGAGATGATTCCCATACACAAGAGATGGGATGAACAGGAACTCCAGCTCCAAACATCTCTAACAGGATCGCGGAAACCACCTTTAAGCATGCCAGTCTGCAGCATTACACACTCCGCGACAGATTTCCCAAATCCTCTTTGGGACATATGGAGCAGCTTCTGCTACTCAGCCGTCTGGACCTGAATGAGGATCTGAAAGGAGAGGAGCACAGCTCCAAACCTATACAGACACACACCACCGACACCAGCGGCCTAGTAAGTAGAGCCATGCATGTGGATGTATCCATTTGGTGGGCGGTTGGCAGCAGATCCATCTAATAAACTTGAGAGCTCCATAGTGCCGACGGATCAGCGCTTTTAATCTTACTGTTGTGTTTGTGTGTCCAGATGGAAAGCCCAGGTAGCTAGTCACAGGGATCGCGTTAGCTACCTATCATTAGCTCTGCAAGTAACTAGAGCATAGCTAACTAAAAAGACAGATGAGGCGCGGGCATATATTTACACAGAGGCTCATTTAAATTTAGTTGATTTTATCACATAGTGCTTCTGTGTGTGATCACATCGGGGGCTGGGGTACTCCCTGTATAAAAACCAGCCAATCAGAGCAGCAGAGCTCATTTAAATATTCATGACCTCTCTACACAAAGGGGAGAACAGCCTCGTTGCATTCTAGAAACCCGAATCATAGTGGGGGAAAAGAGGCACACAGTCTAGAACACCTTCTGGAGTTATTTTCCGGCCTCTTAACATATGTGGATCCCATAACTTGTAGCCTCACATGCAGGGAAAGACTTCGCAAGTTCTAGAACTACATTCCGAATGTTAATAAAGCCACACTCGTTCTGTTTAACAGCCGTCTCAGAAAAAAAACGTGAAACGAATCGGTCGAACCAGGACGGTGTAGTCGGGTACAGCCCTAATCTGAACCAATTGTAATAGAATCCAGGCTGAAGTAGGACGGACTTCTCAGTAACAGCTGGCGCGCCTCAGCAGACTTCACTTGGGACAGAGCCACGTGCGAGACACTACGGCGTAGATTACCGAGCAAGCTAACTTAACAAGTAGGTGGAGCTTCCAGTCCCCCTGAGGGTCTCCACTGAGCCACGGGATATTCAGGTCAATGGGCCACACAGACGCTTCGGAGCTAACCTCACGGAGCTTAACCTCACGGAGAGGAACCTCACGGAGCTAACCTCACTGAGCAAAAAAAAACCCGCACGGAGATAAACCTCACGGAGCTAAACCTCCACGGAGCTAACCCTCACGGAGAGCGAACCTCACTGAGCTAACCTCACGGGAGCTAACCTCACGGAGCGGAGAACACTCACGGAGAGCTAACCCCCATCTGAGCTACACCTCACGGAGAAGCCTAACCTCACTAGAGCTAACCTTTCACGGAGACGCTAACCTCACGGACGGTACACCTCACGAGAGCTACACCTCAACGGCACGAGCTAAACTCACGGAGAGAGAACCTCACTGAGCTAACAACTCACGGAGGCTAATCATGACGAGGAGGGAGAACCTCACGGAGCTAACCCCACTGAGGCTAACCCTCACGGAGCTAAAAAAAACCTCACTGAGCTAAACCTCACGAGAGATTGAGAACACACCGGACTCCGAGAACCTAGCCGAGTCTAAACCCACGGAGGAGAACCTCACGGAGAGAACCTCACGGAAGCTAAACCTCACGGAGAGAACCTCACGGAGCTAACACTCACGGATGACTAACCTCACGGAGCTAAGCCTTCACGGAAGCTCACCTCACGGAGATACCCTCACGAGCTAGCAACTCACGGAGGATAACCTCCACGGAAGCTAGCTAGACCTCACAGGGATACACCGCACAGAAGATAAACCCTCACAGGATGGGGAACCTCACGGAGCTAACATGAAACGGATGAGAACCTCACGGACGAGAACCTCACGGAGAGAAAACCTCACGGAGCTAACCTCACGGAGAGAACCTGCACGCGGAGCTAACCTGACGGAGCTAACCTCACGGATTTTTATTTTTTTTCTTAGAACCTCAACGGAGAGAACATCACGGAGAAGAAACCTCCACCTGAAATTCCTGAAAATAAGAGGGTAGTTTGTCTAACGAAGCCTTCCAGTGTTTACGCGTGAGTTGATTTTAGGACTGGGAGGAAGTGGAGACTGGATTGACTGCCGGTGTGTTTACACAGGGGGGAGCACTACTGAAGCACGGAAGATGCTCCCCGCTCCACTTGAACACTGAGGTTGAGAATGGTTGCAGTACGAACTCGTCCTTTCCTGAGAGATCTGTACGTTGCACGATCTGGAAGTACCAGGTCCGTGAATGAGAAGGGGCTGGAATGTGTCAGGACGTATACGAATATCGAGCACTCACATGTTCAGCGTCCCTCCCTCGTCCACTTCACGGTCCAAGCGCACTTTGGCCCACGTCTTTCACCTGGGAGAGGAGGTTTGTCGGGTTGTTAGTAGATTTAATTGGTTTCTGTATTAACTGGTGATCTGCGCTCATACCGAACTAGCATAGACAAACACAACATGCTAAAGCTAACACAACATGCTAAAGCTAATCACATTTGTGTGTTCACAGTCGTTTGTGTCGTAGCTGAGCACACCATGTTCGCAGTGCTGGTGGAAACAGTGAGGGAGCTCTCGGATGTAGGAACTGGTTGAACCAGCTTTCAGCTTCATCCAAATCTAAGGTGACTGATCGTAGGTTCTCTTTGGGTGGTGGTTCACATCAGCCCATGTGTTCTACGAATAGCAAATACGGCAATAGTTGTGTCAAGAGTGGCGTCTAACCCCATTCGTCCAAGCTGTCTCACGCCAGTGGCTCACAGGTTTGCTTAACTCCGGACCCAGCTGTTGACGTCCACGTCTCTACTGCACGAGGCTGATGCTTCCTTGGCTATGCATTATAATCTAGGTTCCCTGTTGTTTGATTGGATCTAGATCCATCTAACCTACTCCGGCTAACCGTCTAGCTCTTTCTTTGTGGTGAAGAAGAGAAAAAAGAGGAGGTGTCGGCAGTTGATACGGGGACGTCCCCAGTGTGATCGGTTATGCACGTGTCCTTGTCGCTGGCACAGTGGTGGATACGTTGCCGAGAGTGATCAGGATTATCTTTAAAAGTCTATGTATACAAGCCTGCCAAACCAATGTACACACATCTGAGACTGTTGTGGCCATGGCATGGTGGAAATTGCGGGAGTGGCGTTCCCTCTAGTGGTAGCCTGTAGTAAACATGTAGACACATAGACAGGGAGTGGATAGGTCAATTCATGGAGCAGTTGGTCGTGTACGCACTCGTGCAACTGCATCTGGGGTTTACCGCTCAAAACAGGACAGCCTCCCCCCTACTTCTGGCAGGGGACTACAAGTTGAAACTTCGGACGTTCGCTCTCACCTGGCACGGCTCTTGGGTGAGGGCCCGTTTTTCTTGGTTAAATGCAGCACCTGTGTTTCGTTCATCGTTCGGACACACTTCCCACCCTAAGGTCCAGGTCTGGTCACATCACTTGTTCTGTGTGCTGAATGTGAACAGGCCTTCCAGGGCTACGACACCCGTATCCTATGAAGAACAGGGACACGCCATTAAACAAATCAGACATAATACACTAAATAACCACACTAATAAATAAAGCAACACTAATTAATGTTACACTCATCACATCAGCATCAAATATCAGCTCCCAGAAAGGAGGTGTGGGAGTGCAGTGTGGGGGGAAGGAAGATAAGGTGCCAGGATCAATAACTGGTGATATAATTTAGACTGATATGATCAATATTTATTGAGCTACACATACAGAAGTCTGGCTTCAGTTATGGCGTCTCGGGCCGCCGGGTGTTCGGGCTAACCCAACACACCAGGCGTCTCGGTATGGAGCTGTAGAGGTTCCTAAGGGAGTCCTGTTGATAATCCATTCCCATGCAGTGTTGAAAATCCTCACATTTATGTTTCCTGCAGATGGTGCGGTGGGGTGGGATTGTGCCAGACAGAGCTCTCGAGAGGCAAGACATCTCGGTACAGTCACTTCTGCTACGTGCATCCAACCTAAGAGGAACCAGACGTTTCCATCTTGGGTGCTCATGACCACGGGCCTCCACAAAAAAAAAAACCCCCCCCCCCCCCCCCCACGGATTCGGTTGGGCGTCGCCACCAAGACTTAAAGCTGGGACTCGTAAATGAAGATGACCCGCTGCCATTCTGAAGTCAATCAATGACAGTCTGGTACGACAACACACTGCAGTCTCACTTTGCGTTGTACGGTGAACGTGGTGGTAACGGACCAGTCGTGGGGTAACGGTCAGTGTTGCATTGTAGTCCTGCGTGGTGCAGCCGTCTGCTGATGGTGCTGCAGTAACAGGATGACTCATGGAGGACACCACTGCTCGCTGGAGGTCTGTAATGGTGGTGTTGGGTCAGTCAGGTACAGAGATACGACCCGTCCTTGTTTACGTCACATGTGCGGCTGAGTGTGGAACTTGAATCATTAGCATGTCACACCTACACACCAAGTTTCACTCCTGTGGGTTGACTCCTTTGGGTGCAGCTGTTCTTCTGATCATGAGTGTATAATAATTGGCCTGTAACTCTGAAGTCTTATTATACAGTCATTTCTGTTGCTATGTAACCTATGTACCTGCAGCTGTAGATTACCTGTGTGGACCTGAATCCTCCTCCGTACTTGCGCTGTTCAGTCAGCCAGGCAGCGATGAGTTGAGATTTGGATATCTGTCCGCCATGTTTAACAGGCGTGCAGCAGGCACATAGCCTGTTGGCTCTATAGAGATGGCCGTCTGCCTTACGTCCAACACCGGGCACCGTTTCCCTCTCGGCGTTCGAAGAAACACACAGCTTCTGATCGGGTAAGGAAACACAGTTCACCTGTGCTGCTTCTCCAAAGGTAGGAGCAGACCATAAAGCATGACCCTGCGGTCCTATAGTCCGCCTGCACTGCTCAGCACTTTCCCCGCTCGCTTGATGGAGCCGAAGGAGGGCTAGGTTATCAAGGGGGCGTGAATCTGTGACCTCACTATCCCGATTCAGCTAGAAATGATTTGGTGCATCATGGAGAAGAGTGTCAGTTTCACCAACAGATTGCTCTAGTACCGACACGAGGAACTGAGTTTAAGATCATAACTTGAACCTATATGACACAATAACATGATGCTTTTCTCACCTGACTCACGGGTGTGGAACGGATGACATTGCGTGAGTTTCGGTGTGGGGGCTTACTAAACTGACTAGCATTTAGAGAGCCGGTCCAGGATCGGGACGGCAGGTAAATTCATGATGTCACATGACCTTGTTAAACACCGAATGAACTGCTGAAAGGCATGTCTTGTTGAACATTGGAGCTGAGCCAATTGACACACATAGTATTGTTGGGAGTGATGAAGAATTTTGAATGTTAAAAAAAAAGCGACTAAGGGCTGGGAGTTGAAAAACTGGACTGTTCGGGTAATAGCCGGACGTGTCGGCCACCCTACCTGTAACACGAACCAAGCTAGCGCCTAGGTAAAGTGGAAACCATGACTGGCAAACGTAGCCCTTAAACAATGCTGCTTGTTAAGTCTGACTTTAAACCAGCTAAATTCTTCAGCCTTCCGAGACGCCAGTGTCCGAGTCTATACTGTTTCAAGTCTGGACAGTCTTGTCTGTATAACCAGGCTGCCAGTTTCGGTGCTCCTGTTGTTTGAAACAAGAGCTGAGTCCAATCTATATGATTCTAGATCTTTCCCGTGATCAGAAAGAGAGGAGATGTTGTTGATATGTGAGTTTACACTCCTTACACTAACGAAGGAAAATACACAGTTTACTGCCAGCGGGCTCTAATGTTAGCCAGCTAGCTAACATGGCTAACGTTAGCACCTACTGACAAAGTCAAACTGGTCCTCTGGGTTCACAGCAGAAACACCCTATATACTCCATAGTCTGTATCCAGGGTCTCCATACAGGGCCAGTTTGGCTTTGACCGTAGGCGCTAATGTTAGCTAGGTTACTGGTCCAGGCTAATGTGATGGAGTTGTAGTTGTGCAGTTTGTAAATGTGCAGGGTAAAAGGGCTAAGAGTTGTTAAAATGTTCATTAAAGTTTCATAAAAGCGGTTAAAATGCCGTTTCTGTCCTCGTGATGACGTCACTGCAGGCCGTGTCTCTCTGCTGGCGGCGAGAGCTCGGAGGCGCATGGTACGTAGCTGCTCTAATCCAGTGTATTGTTCTAATAGGTCATGGGAGCGTGCAGTGTTGTGGTCAGCCCAGCGTACTGGTCTAGACCCGTGCTTGCGCTCTGCAGCCGAGCGGGTTAAACTGCTTGTTCCTTATTACATGTTCAGCTTGTCTGCGGTCTGCAGCCGACCGGAACCAGCAAAGGTCTCAGGTAGGTCGCTCCCATTCTGCTATTTATTAAATCCTGCATTTCCGTGTACATAGCTGCTAATAGCCACGTAGCACTGAACTGGTTCTACCTCCTGTTTCTAAGTGCATTGAAAGAAAGAGCTTTTCATCTGTCAGTCTGGGATTTTTATAATAACGCTACGATGGTGAACAGTAAGGACGTAATGTAATTAGTTACTGTACTTAGGTAGTTTTTTACACGTATCTCATGTATCAGCACTTTTTACTCCACTACTTGCTACATGTGTTCCTTTCTACTTGAAACCGGATGCAGTACACTGAAGGAAAACTCATTTGTGAACTGGGTTATTATTTTTTTTTAACCTACATTTTTAATTAAGTTGCAAATAAATCTTAAACTGAAACTTTACTTGTTTGAAAAAAGTTATTTTATAGTTCTAGCTAACAGAACCGGTTCTCCTTCAGTGTTCTGTGCTGATGATGATGTGAACAGACGTCAGTGTCAGACTAATGAATGAGCTTCTATTAAAGACTGGTGGACTGAGAGACACTAGAGTCTCTTCACCTACACTGAGCTGATGAAGAGTCCTGTTCCAGAAATGATAATAGGACATTAGAGCCGCAATAAACCATGCTCCTGTTACTCTCCATACTTAAGTACATCTGAAGGGACATACTTTAGTACTGGTACTCTCCATACTTAAGTACATCTGAAGGTACATACTTTAGTACTGTTACTCTCCATACTTAAGTACATCTGAAGGTACATACTTTAGTACTGGTACTCTCCATACTTAAGTACATCTGAAGGTACATACTTTAGTACTGGTACTCTCCATACTTAAGTACATCTGAAGGTATGTACTTTAGTACTGTTACTCTCCATACTTAAGTACATCTGAAGGTACAGACTTTAGTACTGGTACTCTCCATACTTAAGTACATCTGAAGGTACATACTTTAGTACTGTTACTCTCCATACTTAAGTACATCTGAAGGTACAGACTTTAGTACTGGTACTCTCCATACTTAAGTACATCTGAAGGTACATACTTTAGTACTGTTACTCTCCATACTTAAGTACATCTGAAGGTACATACTTTAGTACTGGTACTCTCCATACTTAAGTACATCTGAAGATACATACTTTAGTACTGTTCCTCGCCATACTTAAGTACATCAGAAGGTACATACTTTAGTACTGTTACTCTCCATACTTAAGTACATCTGTTACTCCAGTGGAGGACTAAAGGGAGGAGCTGTCACTGGAGGGTACATGGTTTGTGTATTTTGTCCGCTGGTTGGAAGTAATACTACGAGAGTGCAGACGACTGAGTGCTCGGAGATGGATTCTTGTGCCTGATGAGTCGATGATGGTCATTACACTGACACCAAACTGTGCTTCTTCATTGGTGTAAGAACTGTAACTCACTGTATCAGCTGCAGACTCGCCTCCTCTCAGCACAGAGAAGGAGCTTTGAGAATTGACAGTTTGTTGGACTCTGGTGCATTTAAACCATATACCCTATACTCTATATCCTCAGTCAGTGCAATAGAGGCCTGGATGCATTCATGGAGGCTGATACGTCACGCCTTACGTGGTTACTTGGTGGATGAAACGCAGCCTGTAAAATGACCCGAGACTTGTTACTTATCTCAGGAAGCTTACTGAAGTCCAACAATAAGGTCACCTGAGATGCGCATCTCACACCTCAAACCAAACCATCCACTGCTAGAACCAGCTCCTGTTCACAAAACACTTTGTACAGACGTCTAGAATAGAGGTTCTCAGCCTTGGTCCTGGGGGAACCCTGCCCTGCCTAGCTTTCAGAGCCTTCCCTACTCCCAGCACACCTGATACAACTTACCGGCTCATTACCGGGCCCTTGCAGAGCTGCGGTGGGAGTTCACGCAGGGACCCAGGGTGGCTCCAGTACCACGGTTGAGAAACCTTGACCTACAACACCTTTTAGTTTGGATTGGATGACGAAGGCTAATCTAAAAATGACCCCCCAGGGGCACGTAGAACGAGTAGGGGCTATAACGAGTCACATGATACGAACACTTCACCAAAATGAGAACAGATTAAAACAGGCTACTGCATCAGGTGGTCAAGCCCAAGCGGCGGCAAACGTAACTCATATCACACTCAGCCATCGCCATCAGCTTCCTGTGAGCTTCCCGCGCTTCTGAGCTTTGAGCGGCATTCAGAGACAGGGCGTATGCTGTGATAGCCATGGCATAAGGACTCTGCAGGCTGTCCAGATTCTGCACCAGGTAGGACCTGGCCTTATTCATGGCCATTATCTGAAATGCAAAGAGGGAAAATGTTGATGCATTGTTTAAAAGAGTGCAAGCTGAACACCAGTATGACTTTAGGCTGGGGTTTAAAGTCCATCTTAACTCACCCTGAGACCAGTGACACACAAATTTGAACTGCATGACGTATAGTTAAGGCAGAGAGACTGGGAGAGAGGCAGGGAGAGAGACAGAGTGACAGGGAGAGAGGCGGGGAGAGAGACAGAGAGACAGGGAGAGAGGTGGGGAGAGAGGCGGGGAGAGAGGCAAGGAGAGAGACAGAGTGACAGGGAGAGAGGTGGGGAGAGAGGCGGGGAGAGAGACAGAGAGACAGGGAGAGAGGTGGGGAGAGAGGCGGGGAGAGAGGCAAGGAGAGAGACAGAGTGACAGGGAGAGAGGTGGGGAGAGAGGCAGGGAAAGAGACTGGGAGAAAGACAGAGAGAAGCTGGGGAGAGACGGAAAGCAGCTGGGGAGAGACGGAGTGAGACAGGGAGAGCAGCTGGGGGAGAGACTGGGAGAGAGATTGGGAGAGAGACAGAGAGGAGCTGGGGAGAGATAGGGAGAGCAGTGGGGAGAGAGACAGGGAATGAGACAGAGAGAGCAGCTGGGGAGAGAAACGGAGAGAGACTGGGAGAGAAAGGGAGAGGAGCTGGGAGAGAGACTGGGAGAGACAGGAGCTGGAGAGAGACTGGGAGAGAGATGGAGAGGAGCTGGAGAGACACAGGGAGAGAGATGGAGAGGAGCTGGAGAGAGACTGGGAGAGAAACGAAGAGGAGCTGGAGAGAGACTGGGAGAGCAGCTGGGACAGAGAGGAAGTGGAGCTGGGGAGAGACTGGGAGAGAGACTGGAAGTGAGACAGGAAGAGCAGCTGGAGAGAGACTGGGAGAGAGGCTGGGAGAGGCAGAGAGGAACTGGAGAGAGACTGGGAGAGAGACTGGGAGAGAGACAGGGAGAGAGATGGAGAGGAACTGGAGAGAGAATGGGAGAGAGACTGGGAGAGAGACTGGAAGTGAGACGGGGAGAGCAGCTGGCTGCTGGAGAGAGACTGGGAGAGAGACGGGGAGAGAGACTGGGAGTGAGACAGGGAGAGCAGCTGGCTGCTGGAGAATTCATGTGACAGTATAAGAATCCATGTGGAAAGACCGGAATGTTCTCGTGCGTTACCAGCTCTGTGTCTGTTCCCAGGTCGTACACCGGGTGAGCATATTTCATGGCCAGGAGGATGTACGCGGTCAGGGGCACATCGTCCTCCGCCTGTCCCACCCCGCCCTGAGAACACGGGGTTGGAAGGCCTGTTACAGGAACACTCTGGGCACCAACACCTGTAACTGTGCATCGCTGTACTGAGAGCTCCTACCTTCATTCCCTTGTCATAGAGCGGATTCGGGTCATCCCACGCTCCGCTGGCCTTCTGTTTGGATATCAGATACGCCATGGCCTCCTCAATGTACAGTTCTCTCACCTCGATCATCGCCCTTGCTTGTGTCAGTTCCTTAGCGATAAAGGCGGTTAGCCTGGCGGGGGAATGGACAGCTGTCTGTAAATCACAGAGCTCACAGTGATCTGCTGAATGGTCCTGAATATGGACCTCCTAGCACCTCAGTAACCACCTGGAATACCTTGGATACTGCCTAGCAACACCTAAGTAACCACCTGGTACAGTAACTATCTAGAAACACTGAAGACAAGCTGAATGGAAGGGCAGCAGGGAGAGCAGCAGGAAGAGAGACAGGGTGAGCATCAGGGTGAGTATTAGGAAGAGCTGCACGGAGAGAGACAGGGAGAGCAGCAGGGAGAGAGACTGGGAGAGCAGCAGGAAGAGAGACAGGGTGAGCATCAGGGTGAGTATTAAGAAGAGCTGCACGGAGAGAGACAGGGTGAGCAGCAGGAAGAGAGACAGGGTGAGCATCAGGGTGAGTATTAGGAAGAGCTGCAGGGAGAGCAGCAGGGAGAGAGACTGGGAGAGCAGCAGGGAGAGAGACTGGGAGAGAGACAAGGAAGAGCAGCAGGCAGAGAGACCGGGTGAGCAGTAGGCAGAGAGACAGGGAGAGAGACAAGGAAGAGCATCAGGGAGAGCAGTAGGGAGAGAGACAGGGTGAGCATCAGGGAGAGAGACAGGGTGAGCATCAGGGTGAGTATTAGGAAGAGCTGCACGGAGAGAGACAGGGTAAGCAGGAAGAGAGACTGGGAGAGCAGCAGGGAGAGAGACTGGGAGAGCAGCAGGGAGAGAGACTGGGAGAGCAGCAGGGAGAGAGACTGGGAGAGCAGCAGGGAGAGAGACTGGGAGAGCAGCAGGGAGAGAGACTGGGAGAGCAGCGGGGAGAGAGACTGGGAGAGCAGCAGGGAGAGAGACTGGGAGAGAGACAAGGAAGAGCAGCAGGGAGAGAGACCGGGTGAGCAGTAGGCAGAGAGACAGGGAGAGAGACAAGGAAGAGCATCAGGGAGAGCAGTAGGGAGAGAGACAGGGAATGAGACAGAACATCAGGAAGAGAGGCAGAGCAGGGAGAGAGACTGGGAGAGCAGCAGGGAGAGCAGCTGGGAGAACAGCAGTAAGAGCCTCAGGGAGATGGTCTGTGCTGTTGTGGTTGACCTGCTCCATGTTCTTTGGGAAAATAAGCAACACTAGGACTCTCCCATTCTGTCTTTCAGGAAAAGACTGAGGGCAGACGTATACTGACTGGAGCCGAATCCTCTCCCTGTTAGTCCATGAGTCCCTAGCCCTAGTTTCCCTGAGATGTACTTTGCGTCCCTCATAAACCAAAGACCTTCTGCTGTGTTTACTTTGAGAGATGAACCCTGCACCCTGGCTTCTTCCTCCACCTTCCCTCCGCCAGATTTATGGAAATGCCCTTGTTCTGAGAACCCTAAACTGGTACTATGTGTCCTCCCTTTCCCAGGAACCGAACCCTGGTCCATCTGTCACAACACTGGATGAGCTCCTGGACTAGCATGGTACTCCAAACCCCTGTTTCCGAAGGTCACTGTAACGCCATTCTTACTCTCTCTGCATACTCCAGTAGTTAAATCAGGGAAGAAGAATCACCAGTTGCTGCTTGGAGTTTTCAGGAACGCCCCGTAGGACCCATCTTGTTTCTTGTAGGTGAGAACCCGGTTATAACCTGGCACATAAAGAGCCCGTTAGTTCTGAGACACACCTCGGGTTCTGGTTCAGACATGCTTATTCACACACATGCTCCGTATCTGACACCCACCAGATTGGATCATGGACTGAGCCTCGTCCCTGCGTTCGGCTTTCAGGAACAGCCACTGGTGGGTGGCATCCAGGTACTTGATGGCGTGAATGGCAGGTGACATCTTCACCATGGTCTGCTCGGCACAGCCTGTGGGCAGCTGGATGAGGTTGTCCACTCCCTCCAGGTTTAGGCAGTTGTCTACAGATTCTCCCATCACTCCCCCTGGAACAGGACAGCCAGGACAGCACAGGACGTAGAATCAGATACCCGACATCTCAACACTTCGGAGGAGGAACTGAAACTGAACCGATTTTCCGAAAGCACAGACACATGAAGGGGGGAGTCTAGGATGTGGATTAAACAGTGTGACCAATTAAAAACACAGGGGCACGGCTGGTTCGTGGCTAACGAGCCAGTCCGTCTGACTATCAGATCCTCCTTTATTCACGCTCTGAATCTCATTTCCCATTCCACCTTAAATGGTGTAGCCGTGTCCAGATGCCTGTACGGGTAAATGTAACTGCTGCCCTATTTAAGGTGGACATGACATTTAAATAAGAAGCTAACGCCGGCCTTCAAATTCAACACATATCCTTAAAGTATGTAGTTTTTTTTATATGCCCAAATACAGATATGAACAGCCGTGTTTATGTGAATTGGGTTCTCTCGTAGCCCTTTTCTGGTTCTGTTCAGGCTTCCTAGAACTTTGGTGCGATTCAGGACACCAGTTTTCATTGGAACCAGGGAACGTCAAAGGATACAGCATCACCGTCAACAGGAGGCGCTGCTCAGTGGTCGTTAAAGGTAGTACCAAGATGGCAGGACGTATAGCCGACCTGCCAGCGTTTGGGCTGATTAATAGGTAGATAGATGGATAGATAGATAGATAGATAGATAGATAGATAGATAGATAGATGGAGATACCTATGAACCTACTGGAGATAAGAAGACGTAGAAGAGGTTCTCCCGCAGACCACCGGGTGGCGCCAATGTTGCCTTCCCGTTTCTCAACAAATGCCTCGGTTCATGCTGAAGAACCTGCTATTCTTTGGTTCCAGCTGGGAATGAGCTTGTCAGGTTCTGAGCCTGTGTATTTTTGGTGGAAATGGGTCTATGGACAGATGTGTTGGTTGGTTGGTTGGTTGTGTTTGTAACCTCAGCTTTCTGATTGGCTGCTATGGTTTAGTGCCAGGTGCTGGAATATGGATGATGACTGTGCAGCTGTTAGATGTAGTCAGGTGACAATGTGGATCATTAGCATGTTTTGAATCTTGGCCAGGAAAGTTTGGGGATAGCTGGCCATGTAACTCCTGGACTAAAAACCAGGTTCCACTTTGGCTCTGACGAGACCTGTAGTACTGCCCCGATGACGATGACTGGCAGTTAGATCATTTAAGGGCAGGTAGAGAATGGAAAGAGCAACAACACAACCATGCCTGAAGCTCTTGGCGATTGACCACCACTGCCCCCGCCTGCCCTGGACAAGAAACCGTGTAGTAGCTAAGATAGCTTACACCCAATAGTCTAAAACCCGGATGGCCAGACCTAGAACCCCAGGTTTCACTGGTTCCTGTTTGGTTCTAACAGAGCTACACACCTTTTAAGCTCATATGGGTGGAGGAATCCTGTCCCGGGGCCTGATCTTCGGGGGCTGGAATGTCAAACTCCAGTTTCTTCTCACCTGTAGAGAATGAACAGCTTACTAACGCCATTAAAGTGCAGTCAGCTCTGATGACTGTGGTTCTGTAGTTCTGTAGTGCGTCTTACTCTTCGCGTTGATGGTATGCTGTGTTTGGATGGAAACCAGTTCCCCTTCTCCCTGGATGTGGGAATCAAGAACACAGTTAGGAGCTGGAATACAGTGTTCAGGTATGTACATGTTTGATCGTTTATGTCTGTTTCAGATTAAAGCGATGGTTCACTGCACAAGCATATTAATACCCTACGAGGCTAATGTAGCTAACAAGCAATTTTCCACCCATTAGCCAATTAGCATCATGCTAACTACATGACTGAATAATTGCACACTTCTGTCAAACTAGGGAAACTACATGGGAAAACCAATCCCTAAAAGAAGCTTAGACACACACAAGACTCATTTTCCTTATCTGGGTTATTTTTCTTAGATATCTGCTGGATTTTTGTCCACAGTTTCTAAGATATCGACGGCACTGTAACTCAGGAAAGCGTGATTTGGGATACCATAGTAACCATATAGCAACACCTTAGCAACCAACTGGGATAACACACTGAAAACCGAACTCCCAGCATTTCCTTTAGGAAACACTTTACAAGACAAAAACAATCGAACCCTGTGAAACACATTTCACTGCACTGCAGTGGCTCCAGCTGCACAGCCTGAGTACAGGCCCTTACCAATAACCACACGGTTGGTCAGCACATAGTTGGTCAGTGTGTAGCTGGTCTGCGTATGTGTAGTTGGTCAGTATATAGCTCGCCGGTAGTAGTTGGTCAGCTTGTAACTGGTCAGTATGTAGTTGGTCAGCTTGTAACTGGTCAGTATGTAGTTGGTCAGCTTGTAACTGGTCAGTGTGTAGTTGGTCAGCTTGTAACTGGTCAGTATGTAGTTGGTCAGCTTGTAACTGGTCAGTGTGTAGTTGGTCAGCTTGTAACTGGTCAGTTTGTAGTTGGTCAGCTTGTAACTGGTCAGTATGTAGTTGGTCAGCTTGTAACTGGTCAGTGTGTAGTTGGTCAGCTTGTAACTGGTCAGTATGTAGTTGGTCAGCTTGTAACTGGTCAGTATGTAGTTGGTCAGCTTGTAACTGGTCAGTGTGTAGTTGGTCAGCTTGTAACTGGTCAGTATGTAGTTGGTCAGCTTGTAACTGGTCAGGGTGTAGTTGGTCAGCTTGTAACTGGTCAGTATGTAGTTGGTCAGCTTGTAACTGGTCAGGGTGTAGTTGGTCAGCTTGTAACTGGTCAGTGTGTAGTTGGTCAGCTTGTAACTGGTCAGTTTGTAGTTGGTCAGCTTGTAACTGGTCAGTTTGTAGTTGGTCAGCTTGTAACTGGTCAGTGTGTAGTTGGTCAGCTTGTAACTGGTCAGTATTTAGTTGGTCAGCTTGTAACTGGTCAGTATTTAGTTGGTCAGCTTGTAACTGGTCAGTGTGTAGTTGGTCAGCTTGTAACTGGTCAGTATTTAGTTGGTCAGCTTGTAACTGGTCAGTATTTAGTTGGTCAGCTTGTAACTGGTCAGTGTGTAGTTGGTCAGCTTGTAACTGGTCAGTGTGTAGTTGGTCAGCTTGTAACTGGTCAGTTTGTAGTTGGTCAGCTTGTAACTGGTCAGTGTGTAGTTGGTCAGCTTGTAACTGGTCAGTATTTAGTTGGTCAGCTTGTAACTGGTCAGTATTTAGTTGGTCAGCTTGTAACTGGTCAGTGTGTAGTTGGTCAGCTTGTAACTGGTCAGTATTTAGTTGGTCAGCTTGTAACTGGTCAGTATTTAGTTGGTCAGCTTGTAACTGGTCAGTGTGTAGTTGGTCAGCTTGTAACTGGTCAGTGTGTAGTTGATCAGCATGTAACTGGTCAGTATTTAGTTGGTCAGCTTGTAACTGGTCAGTGTGTAGTTGGTCAGCTTGTAACTGGTCAGTATTTAGTTGGTCAGCTTGTAACTGGTCAGTGTGTAGTTGGTCAGCTTGTAACTGGTCAGTATTTAGTTGGTCAGCTTGTAACTGGTCAGTATTTAGTTGGTCAGCTTGTAACTGGTCAGTGTGTAGTTGGTCAGCTTGTAACTGGTCAGTATGTAGTTGGTCAGCTTGTAACTGGTCAGTGTGTAGTTGGTCAGCTTGTAACTGGTCAGTATGTAGTTGGTCAGCTTGTAACTGGTCAGTGTGTAGTTGGTCAGCTTGTAACTGGTCTGTATGTAGTTGGTCAGCTTGTAACTGGTCAGTGTGTAGCTGGTCAGCTTGTAACTGGTCAGTGTGTAGTTGGTCAGCTTGTAACTGGTCAGTATGTAGTTGGTCAGCTTGTAACTGGTCAGTATTTAGTTGGTCAGCTTGTAACTGGTCAGTGTGTAGTTGGTCAGCTTGTAACTGGTCAGTATGTAGTTGGTCAGCTTGTAACTGGTCAGTGTGTAGTTGGTCAGCTTGTAACTGGTCAGTGTGTAGTTGGTCAGCTTGTAACTGGTCTGTATGTAGTTGGTCAGCTTGTAACTGGTCAGTGTGTAGCTGGTCAGCTTGTAACTGGTCAGTGTGTAGTTGGTCAGCTTGTAACTGGTCAGTGTGTAGTTGGTCAGCTTGTAACTGGTCAGTATGTAGTTGGTCAGCTTGTAACTGGTCAGTGTGTAGTTGGTCAGCTTGTAACTGGTCAGTATTTAGTTGGTCAGCTTGTAACTGGTCAGTGTGTAGTTGATCAGCTTGTAACTGGTCAGGGTGTAGTTGGTCAGCTTGTAACTGGTCAGTGTGTAGTTGGTCAGCTTGTAACTGGTCAGTATGTAGTTGGTCAGCTTGTAACTGGTCAGTGTGTAGTTGGTCAGCTTGTAACTGGTCAGTATGTAGTTGGTCAGCTTGTAACTGGTCAGTGTGTAGTTGGTCAGCTTGTAACTGGTCTGTATGTAGTTGGTCAGCTTGTAACTGGTCAGTGTGTAGCTGGTCAGCTTGTAACTGGTCAGTGTGTAGTTGGTCAGCTTGTAACTGGTCAGTTTGTAGTTGGTCAGCTTGTAACTGGTCAGTATTTAGTTGGTCAGCTTGTAACTGGTCAGTGTGTAGTTGGTCAGCTTGTAACTGGTCAGTTTGTAGTTGGTCAGCTTGTAACTGGTCAGTGTGTAGTTGGTCAGCTTGTAACTGGTCAGTATGTAGTTGGTCAGCTTGTAACTGGTCAGTGTGTAGTTGGTCAGCTTGTAACTGGTCTGTATGTAGTTGGTCAGCTTGTAACTGGTCAGTGTGTAGTTGGTCAGCTTGTAACTGGTCAGTGTGTAGTTGGTCAGCTTGTAACTGGTCAGTATGTAGTTGGTCAGCTTGTAACTGGTCAGTGTGTAGTTGGTCAGCTTGTAACTGGTCAGTGTGTAGTTGGTCAGCTTGTAACTGGTCAGTATGTAGTTGGTCAGCTTGTAACTGGTCAGTGTGTAGTTGGTCAGCTTGTAACTGGTCAGTTTGTAGTTGGTCAGCTTGTAACTGGTCAGTGTGTAGTTGGTCAGCTTGTAACTGGTCAGTGTGTAGTTGGTCAGCTTGTAACTGGTCAGTGTGTAGTTGGTCAGCTTGTAACTGGTCAGTTTGTAGTTGGTCAGCTTGTAACTGGTCAGTGTGTAGTTGGTCAGCTTGTAACTGGTCAGTTTGTAGTTGGTCAGCTTGTAACTGGTCAGTATGTAGTTGGTCAGCTTGTAACTGGTCAGTTTGTAGTTGGTCAGCTTGTAACTGGTCAGTATGTAGTTGGTCAGCTTGTAACTGGTCAGTGTGTAGTTGGTCAGCTTGTAACTGGTCAGTATGTAGTTGGTCAGCTTGTAACTGGTCAGTGTGTAGTTGGTCAGCTTGTAACTGGTCAGTGTGTAGTTGGTCAGCTTGTAACTGGTCAGTATGTAGTTGGTCAGCTTGTAACTGGTCAGTGTGTAGTTGGTCAGCTTGTAACTGGTCAGTTTGTAGTTGGTCAGCTTGTAACTGGTCAGTGTGTAGTTGGTCAGCTTGTAACTGGTCAGTATGTAGTTGGTCAGCTTGTAACTGGTCAGTATGTAGTTGGTCAGCTTGTAACTGGTCAGTTTGTAGTTGGTCAGCTTGTAACTGGTCAGTATGTAGTTGGTCAGCTTGTAACTGGTCAGTATGTAGTTGGTCAGCTTGTAACTGGTCAGTTTGTAGTTGGTCAGCTTGTAACTGGTCAGTATTTAGTTGGTCAGCTTGTAACTGGTCAGTGTGTAGTTGGTCACACGGGACTGAACTTTATTGTTAAAATTAATCACTTTAATACACTAACGGTTTTGAAGAACAAGGCTTTAGAATGCCCGGGACCTAGGACTTTTACTCTAGAAAACGACCCCACTTCTGCCCAAAAGGAGACTTCTGCCTGTTCACCTGCCTTTTTCCCCAGCCCCAGGCTCGGCTGCGGCCGGATAATACCGGGCAGTGGTATTCCTCAGTTGGGAATATTGGAATACCGTGTATACATGTGACGGTCCCTGCGCAGACTCTCATTCTTTCTGAGAACAGAGAGGTCTGGTAGGCTTTCGCGCGAGATTTTATGTCACGTGCTCATACGTGCTGACGTCAGACGTACAGGCTCTAAAATAGGATCCGACGTCTTTCGCTGAGCAGCTGCGGCGATGCTGACCAAACGAACCAGGTTACAAATGGCCGTACCAGAACTGCCAGCACAGTCGTTATCTGCTCATTCACCCGCAGCTAAACCAAAGAACCAGAATTAGAGACTCGTTAACTCAATTTAGTTTTTATATAGAACGAATTAGTGTTTTATAAATGGCTTTAAGACACTTCCGGTATATATTCTCATCCACGCACAACGGAAGTAGCTCAATCCCGTCTGGATGTGTGTACCCCAAACCACAATACACAAATCCAGTCATAACCGATTCAGCATTGCCAATAACAATATAGGTGGGTGTTAGAGGCTGTAGTGTGAAATATTTCAGAGTATGTACAGCGTTTACCTCCGTTTTCCATCTTTCTAAAGCAAGTAGAGCTGCTGGATTAGCCTCACTGAGGATCCTCTGTGTATGATAACGTTAGCAGCTGAAGCTAATCCCAGTTTAGTGAACCCTTTACTCTCCAGATGGAGATGAAGTTCCACCAGCACGATGATACTCCAGTAAGAGCTCCAGAGTGTAAACTAGGACGGGATGATGATGTTCTGATCCATATGTGTAGAGTTATTACTCTGTAGAGGGCATTACTACATCAGGAGACCAGCTAGGAGAAGCTAACGCTGTTAGCGCTTATGCTAACAACCACAGAACGACTGATACTGCTCATATAAACACTCGACAGAGAAAAATAAAAGCTGGGTTTGGTTCTCCACAAGGTTCTGTGTACACGAAGGCGTTTGTGTGAGTCTACCTGCAGTGTAGAACAGAACATCGACTTACTGAAGTCCATGAGCTAAATGGGAAGTAAGTGAGCTAACGCTAGCTAATTGGACTAACGTTAGAATCGTAAGTTCAGTTGGTTCATATTTGGGCTCTTGTGTTTATGTGGGGAAACATATTTATGAAGTAAATACTTAATTGTGTTATTGATGTGGGAAGATGTTTTCCCGGTGTCCTGGTTAATAACGCTCAGGATGAGTACACAGCGCCCTGTAGTGTCCAGGGCAGGGTTGGCTGGGATAACACCCGGAAGTACATTCCTTGCTCTTCTGACCTAACGTGAATTTATCCTGTACAGCAGATTAAACAACTTTAAGGCACGTTTGAATAACGAAAGGAGGAAAATTCTGCTTATTTCTGGAAAACCAGACTGTATGGAAAAGGTTTTTGCAGAGTCTGTGCTCACAGCGGCTCGCAGTTCAGATTCAGAATCGAGGAGTCGGCTCCCTAGAGTCACTCATTAGGAATCGACCCCGAATCCCTACGCGCTACAGTCGAAGAATCGACTCTTTAGGGAATCTACTCCCCATGACCGGGATATTCATCTGCTTGGCTTTGAAAGGTGGCGAGAGCTCCGTGACCTGACACAGTGTAAAGGTGATCCTGAGTGGGCTTTTATTTTTTTTTTTAAAACCTGCTGAACAGGTGAGCTGCTTTAGTTTGTATGGCTGAGCCCCAAAACAGTTAGTTATCACTAATGTGGATGGTGTCACCTGTAATCTAATGTACCTGTGTTACAGTGCAGTACAGTTGTAGCTTCTGTATAGCAGATTAGCCTGTTAACACTGTTATTCGGCTGTAGCTAGTCAGTGTTCTGAAACCATGTCAGTGCTATTTCCACTGTCGCTATGTAAACACAACATATACAACCATCTAAATAGATCTCTGACTGAGTGGATACTTTATATAACTACTGGACACATACAGACTAGCTATACATGGCCAATTTGTTTGGATAGAGCCCTAAAACCCACTCATGTATTGTTCTAGATCTTTCCTGGTGGTGAGGAGAGGAGGAGAGTCTGTAGCTGATGAGTTACAGTTCTTACACCAGTGAGGCAAAAACAAAAGTTCTTAGGCTCTAATGTTAGCTAGCTAACGCTAGCACCTGCTGACAAAGCTGACATTTTGTGGGGACCCTTGATACAGTTTGTGGATTTTATAAGGTGTTTTCTGCGACTAACCCACACGTCTGTATTTCGGTTGTCTGACTTGTCAGTCAGCATAGCTGACGAAGACGCCTAGCTAACTAAGGCTAGCAAGCTAGCTGAGTTATAGCGATCTAGCTAAAGTTAGCTCTCTTCGCTTTAGCTTAGCAGCACATAAACACAGCTGACCACCTGAACATGAAGATGTGGGTTCATAGCAAGAAACACCCTATTAAACCCACATACTGTATCAAAAGATCCACAAATGGCTCCTTTGAAGTTTGTCACTAGGTGCTCATGTTAGCTAGGTGAGCTAGCTCGCTAACATTAGGGCTCAGGAGCTCCAGACTGTTTCTACATTGGTGTAAGGACTGTAACTCAGCTGATCACCTGCAGACTGTCCTCTTTCTCTTTACAAGGACAGAGCTAGAACGGTGACCGAGTAGGAACACGGAACCCCAGGTGGCCCAGTACAGGCTCAGACCTGAACATGTTAACAAGCAGACTAGAGCTGAAAGAATTGCGACCCCTTTTAACCCACAGTGGTGAATAAACGAGGAGGCGACTGTGAGAAGGTGTACAGGTTCTGTGATTATTTGTTTTGGGGCTTTATGGCACACACATGTCCCTGCACTCCAGTCTGGCTACTCATCAGATCAATCAACCGTTACACCTGTTCTAGAAGTGTTCTTCCGCATGCTCAGTACATTTACAGTTTAGGTTTAGGTTGTTAAGTGCCCAAATCCATATCACTTATAGACTATGATTTAAAATTTTGTGAATTTATATGTATTTCTTGAATGAACCTGCTTTCTGTCGCACGTCTTTCCTATTGGAACAACGTTTTAAACTTTTAACTCAGACTGACAGTGACTTTAGGTACTGACAATATCAGTACCATGCTCAGGGAAACCCACTGTGTATCAGGTTACCACAGGTTATCCAGTGCCGACACTGTCCCAGCTGATGGATGACATGTGGAGCCAGGACGTTTTGGGAAAGGGGTTTGCCTTCTGCTGATCTATCGATCTAACCACCTCTGATTCAGTGCCGTGTCTCTGAATGATATGTTTTCATTACCACCACTCTCAGCTCTTTCTGTATCCTGTCTTTGACGGTGTCGGAGGCGTAAGCCAGCACGCTGATGGGGATCCTCCCGATGATCAACGGCACCACGGTGAAATAAACAGCCACTGCAGACTGTCCCGGCACTGTGACCTCCTGCACCACGTCCCCTTCGCCTGCACTGCACAGACCCTCAGCCTTGTGCATCTTCACCTTCACCTGCTGGAGAGAGGTGCCGACATGTCAGCGGTGAGTGACAGGTGAGTGCTGATACATTTAGCAGCCCAGTATCTGAGACTGAGGATGCTTTCACACATGTCTGATGTGTAGTAGGTGAGTTCGGTGAGGAGGACTCTGTAATCTTTACAGCCCTTAAGTGCAGGGTTTGCTGCTTGGCTCAGGAAGTAGGAGGTCCTCTCCAATCTAGCTAAACTTTCAGATGACAGGAGGTTACCTTCAGACGTGCCTACACTCTCCATTGATATGTATCTGATTCCTGGGCACACGACATGAACGCTGATGAATATGAATGTTCAGATCGGATTTTATGTGAGATTTTTTTTACTGCATCACTCAGCAGTAACATGGCAGCAGAGCCGATTGTGAAGTTAGAGCCATTTTCATCTCCATCCCTCCAGTAATCAGGAACGGAGAGCTGATCAGCAGGAAAGGCTCACTCTGCTGGTTCATTGGCTGTTCCTGACCCATGTGGTTCACCTTCAGGTGACGTTACTGATCTACATGTCTGCATACGGGTTGTTTCAGGATGTTAGTCAGTTCACATTAATGACAGATCTGAGTCACTTTTTACCAGAGCAAAAGTTCAGATTTAGATAGTGAGGCTTGGAATGGGAACGCAGCCCTTATAAGACCCTGATAATAGCGATAGACAGCTCTGGAGTAATGTAAGAGCCCACCTGTACCTGATCAGCGTCTCTAGGTGTGCAGGTTCTGGGTTTGTGTTGGTTCTGTTTGGTTCTCTACACTACTGGAACCATGTCTCCCAAACTCCAGATCAGATATTGTATTAGATCTGTGTATTTAGAAAATCACTAATGACCTCCAGAAGCCTGTTTTTAGAACCATGCCCGCTGTGCGTTTCACCCCAGCCACCGCTCGCCCGTCTCTCTGTAGGTCACTCGAGGTCATCTTACGGTGGGTAAGGGACATTGGAATGAGGTGGCGCTCATCACGGTCAGTAGAGAGGGGGTTTGGCCCTCTGCCAGTCTGTAGCTGTGTTGTCCTGTGTGTTTGCTGTTGGACCTTGTTCTTATGGACCAGACGGTCACTGTATCTGCCAGTAAAGCTAGAACCCAACCTTCGGTTCCTCACTGAGAACCTGCTGTACATGTGGAGATGCTGATTTAAGAAGAAACTGGAGTGCTCTCTGATTTATTTCCAGAGCTGTATATTGAATGTACTAGGCTTAAATGTGTAAGTTCATCCGGAACAATCTGCAGCAGGGTAAAAGCTGTTACTGATATTTGATCTGGCTACATATGGTAAGTAGAATGTTACGTAGGGTCTCCCTTTTTTAGTGTGAATGAATTATCGCCCGAGTTCTGCTGTTCTAGGTCAATGTGAGCATTACCTCTAAGGTCTCTTGCCTGTAGTTGTACACCACAGCTTTGAGCTCCAGCTGCTCGTTCCTCTTCACCGTGTAGGGAAGTTTAACAGATACGAAGAAGTCCTGGAAGACTCTCAGTGGCTTTGGATCGGCTATGCAAAATCCTGAAGGCATGGAGTAAGTACATTAGAGCTCGCTGCCCAGCGTATATAAATTAAAACACAGTGTTTAATGTCTTTGCTTTTGTAAATACAGACTCGATCCGGCACATTCCAGAAGTGTTGGGACAGTGGCTCCAAACTGGGAATACTGGAATGGGTGTAAAAACCTCTTAAACAGGTGAAGCTGCCGTGATTTAATGTAAGAGTGGCACTGAAATGGTGTATGGAATTTAAAATTTGAGGTCAGGATGAAGAACAGGAACATTTCATGGGGCTTTTTCTTTTTTTTTTTTGAGCAGCAACAAAATGCATTGATAATGATTGTCAATGATAATGGTGATACGTCTTCGAAAGAGCACTTTTAAGCTCCGCCTCACTTTCTTGGCTCCCTAGCAAAGATTTCTATCCATCCTTCAGCCAGTCCGGCCTTCAGTTCAGCCAGCGCCTGAGAAGTTTATCCCACTTAGGTAAACGAGTGGGGTCCGGACAGTCTGCCTAATGGATTCAACCCTCCAGTTGCGGTCGTCCTTGCTTGCATTTCCTCTGTGGCAGTGCGCCACGACCGGCTCAGGTTTGGCTTGGAAGGGTTTGGCTGTACAGCGCCCTCCTGGCCCGGCTTACCCCTGGGCTGCGTGAGAGTACCTCTGACGCACCTGTCGACTGGGCCGGACTGTCCTCAGAAAGGGTGCTTGGGGTTAGCGACGATGCATGAAACTGTTATAAGGTTATCTTCTTTAATAAACATTTCCTGTTCCCGACTGACAGAGCGAGGGATGATGTTTTCTAGTAGGGATGCACCCAGTGTTCACCAACCTCGGTTAGATCCTCAGTTTGATGGAAACGTATCATATGGTTCTTGACATCACGCCAATAGCAGAACGTATATTCAATAAAAGATCTGTTTATGTTACTGTTGTGTTCGTCTTGCTAGCCGGAGTGGACCAGAAGAGGATGGGTTCCCCTTTTGACTCCTCTTGCTCTGAGCGAGTTTCTCTTTGGCTTGCTCGTCGTGGGCTTGGAGCCGGATCTCTGTAAAGCAGCTTTGTGAAATCCGACCTTGGCGTAACTATATATAAACCTTTTCAAAGAGGTTCTGTATAGAACCATGGTCAGCTTTTTATTCATCTTAGAGTGGGAACCCTGAGCTTATGACGTGCAGAATACCATGCACACCTGAAGACTTGCATGACAGAAGAATAGAAACAGACTCCAAATCAAGTGTTCAGGAAGGGAAGGTGCTTATGGCCATATTTCGGAACACGCTGCGGTTGTTTAGTCTGGAATGAGTCTGTATTTGAGGCAGAGCATCAAAAAACTTGACCCTGTCCTGTTCTTAGTTATACACATGTCAAATAGAGTGCTTTCAGCTTGAAACACTGAGAATGGTCACTGAGCTACCTCTTGTCGGAGACATGCCCGTAGCCTGGACCTCCCATGTTGTTATAGAGTCAGGAGTGACCGTGGAATGTCTGGAGTAAGGAATATGAAAGGTGAGTTCGTCAGAGTATGCTGTACATGGCAGGGTATTGTAAATACACATCAGAATCACATCCATTTACACCGTGCTAGAGCTTCACATCCCCAGCGGGCTGAACCTCAACGTACCTGACTTTCCCAGAGGCGTCTGGCTCTAGGAGCACCCACATCCACGTCTCAGGAAAGTAACTGCGGAGGTGGATACTAGCCTCATCGATCAAATCGTTCTCCTCGGTGCTGCTGGATGCTGCACAAAGCGGGGGAGAGAAAAGAAGTCTGTCAGGATGATCTGTTCCTCTTCATCTCCGTTTCAGGGCATACAATAGCGTTCGGACTGACAGGCGGAGACGGCCTACGGAAATACGAGGGGGAAGCTGCATTGAGGATGTCAATCAGCAGGGACAAGTAAGCATGGCAAAACTTTTATTCCCACGGTGGAACTTTAACAATGCCGACTTCTACTTTGTACATGCTCAGTTTAACAAGTACTTTCTAAAGCTGGACAGCTTTATAGGGCAAACTGGATATGCATTAAGACCATCTGTGTATTCTATATACACTACCCAGTTTAGATACGCCCAACTAAATGGACTTATGGATTTAATGTTTTGCTTATCTTAAAGACTCTACAGGCTTAACACTTCTACACTATATTGACAAAAGTATTCAGAGCTTTACACCACTGAACTCCACACTCTGCACTGCGCTTGGTGATGTAGGCTTGGATGCAGCTGCTCGCCATGGAAACCCATTCCATGAAGCTCTACACACTGTTCCTGAGCTGATCTGAAGGACACAGGAAGGTTGGAGGTCTGTAGTGATGGACTCTGTAGAAAGTTGGTGACCTCTTTGACCTATGACCCTCAGCATCCGCTGACCCCACTCTGTCATTGTACGTGGTCTAACACTTCGTGGCTGAGCTGCCTGTCGTTCCCGATCCCTCCCACTGTGTTCTAATCCCACTGACAGTGGACTGTGGAATATTTAGTAGGAGGGAATTTCACCACTGGACTTGTAGCACAGGTGGATCCTATCACGGTACCATGCTGGAGTTCACTGAGCTCCTGAGAGCGACCCGTTCTCTCACTAACGTCTGTAGGAGCAGTCTGAATGTCTAAGTGCTGGGTTTACACACCTGTGGACATGGAAGTGACTCAAACACTGGAATTCAGTGATTAGGATGGGGGAGTGAATACTTTTATAACTTTGCTGAAGGAGCCCGACAGATTATGATGTATTGGTATAATGACAAAGCTGGATTGAATTTTTTAATTCTGAGTTTAGGTTCATCTCTGGTTTAGAGTTCAGGATAAACTATAGTAACATGGTATTGGTACAGATCGTTTCGCCAGGTTCTCGCCCATACACAGCTCCAGGATCTAATCGGGTGGACTGTGACTCACCTCTCACCTGTCTTTACTTAGGGATACCTGCAGAAAACCATCGATAACTCTTAACTACAGAGGAAAGAGCTTCACCTCGTCCCAGGTTGAGTCTCATTCTTTGCAGCATCTCCTTCTTCCTCCTGGCTGTAGCAGCCTCACAGCACCTTTTGAAAGCCTGGCGGCAGCTGTCAGGTTGGTGGGTTGTTTGTTTTAACCTCTCCGCACACGACTTCAACATCAGGCCCAGCTTCCTCCCATCGTCACAGCACTTTCTATCTGGATGCTTGAAGCTGTTGACTAGACATACCAGCACCACCGTGTCATCACCATAATCACCATAGTCATCTCATTGTGTGTGTGTATATCATAGCCTGTAAACAGAACCAGAGGGCTCTTACTGAGTTTGCTGTACTCCACGTCCCTCTTCAGCCGATGGGGTTTATTGTAACACTTGTGTTCTGTTCAGGAGAGAGTGACGGGATCACGCTGATTAAATTGCTGTCTTGTTGAAGAGTAAGAAAGTTATCGCTCTAGTCTCCTAATGCATGAACATGTGAATGGTACCATGTAACCGTGGTGTTACAGCTCCACTGTTGCAGATGAATGTGAGCCCGACCCGTTGCAGTACAGACAGGGAGTCTTCTCCACCGCCTATAGAGCAGGCCAGGTCATAGGAGTTCATGTACTCGAACATCTGTGAGGAGTTCACAGTGAGGTCAGTTGGTTTGCTGGAATTCCTAGTTTTGAATTTTAATGTAAGTGAAGTTTACACAAACTGGCCACTATATTAGAAACCCCTGGTCTTATATCTCCACCTTGCTGGTTGTGTGGAATATAGGCTATCTGTCGATGCACAGTTTACTGGCCATCCTCTAGTTCCCTGTCCTCTAGTGGACCACCCTCAGCCTTGCAGTGAAACCACTTTGCCTGATACACTCTCCTACTCACACTACTGTCACCACCAACACTACAATGCCTGGTGAATAATGTAGAGTGTACAAAGTGTACAGTTTAATTTCTGTGCATTGCTGTGTTGCTGTGATGTTGTTGCGGTGCTGTAGGAGGAGTTTACTGTGACTGTGTAGGAGGAGTTTACTGTGATTGACTGTGTAGGAGGTGTTTACTGTGATTGACTGTGTAGGAGGTGTTTACTGTGATTGACTGTGTAGGAGGAGTTTACTGTGATTGACTGTAGGAGGAGTTTACTGTGACTGTGTAGGAGGACTTTACTGCGATTGAGCCGCGCTGTAGGAGGAGTTTACTTTGACTGTGTAGGGGGAGTTTACTGTGATTGACAGAAGCATGTGGAGCCCATAAATTCCAAAAAGAATTTTGGATTTTAGTTTTTAGGAATTTTCCACTTCTCCATTTTAAATGTACTCGGCTCCACAGACGGCAGCAGCACAAACCAGCTAACCAGGTTAGTTGCCAGATGTTGTTTCTCCCGTCCCAACTTTTCCGAAACGTGTTGATGGGATCTCGGTCTAAACGGGCAGACGTTTGAAACAGCAGGAGCATCTCCGTATTTGATTTGTTGTTTTTGTCCTAGTTTCATCTCGGGGAGTTTAATGATGTATATTGCCCTGTGCTCCGTGTTTATCGACATGGCACAGCGGCTCAGCTCCTTTTGGAGACATGGTTGTCCCTTTAGGCTGATCTGAATGGACATTTAACAGATGAAACGGTTCTCCTTACACGGCACGCCTAAGAACCTGGTGACCCTCTGGTGGCCAGTAGTGAAATTACAAGGTAGGAGTTTAGAACCACGTTAAGGACACTCTATATAAATCCCTGTACATGTTAATAAGCTGTATTAACCTGCCACCTCATTACTAAAGCTTTACCTTCTGAGGGCTCAGTTTGTTCTTCTTATTCAGGATGTACACGGCTGAATCCACTGCAGACAGCGCCACCCTGCTGTCCGGTTCGGTATTGACCAGCACCTCGAATTGCTGTGCAGGTTTCAGCTCACCGAGAGGAGCTATTTCTATCTGCAGGTCCAAGAACACCGTCAGGTTAGGGGTTAATACACCAACAGTACTGTGGAGTAATAATAAAAAGGTGTTTTGACGTCATGTAGAGCATGTTGGTAGAACCCGTGCGGTCAGTACCTTGCCTTTGCACACGTCTTTCACGTCCACCCACACCGAGTCAGCCACTATTTTGGTTCCCTCAGGTTCTATGTAGTAGTAGCCCACCAGGCGGAATGAGGGCACCATATCCTCAGAGAAGGGCAGGCTTACGGTGGTCTGATCAGTTCTTTCGACCCGGCTGACCTTCAGCACTTTCCCTTTACTCACAACCTGCAGACAGAAGGGAGAACAGAGCTAGTACACGCAGAGCCAGCCATATCGGAACCCTCGGGGTCCTCTAGCCCTTCAGAGAGAACCTAATGATGTACTGTCTTCAGGGCTGACTGAACCAACATCAGGATCATTACAGTGAAAGCTCTTTTACAGAAGCATTACTCTAGGCTTTTTAGGAGGTTCTAGATACATCCCATAACCAGACAGCACTAGCAGAGCCTGTGAACCTTTTCAGGATCACCTCTCGTATTGAGACATCGCCGAGGGTCTAAATTCCAGGACTCCAGTCTACAGGGCAGTCTCTACAGTGTCAGCTGAGGTTCTCATCTTTTTAGAACGCTCCAGTTCTGTGTTCCGTGTTGCTTGAATAGATCTATAAAAACTATAAGAGGAGTCCATACTCCTGTTATGGTTCTAGATCTTTCCTTGTGAGAAAGGGAAGATTGCAAAATGTCTACTTTCCGTGTTCAGCCGAATAAGTGAAAAGAGACAACGAGTTGAACCGGACAAGCGTTTGATTGACACTGTTATCTTTATCTAGTTCCCAGGTGACAGGAACCCGAGTAGAACCTTTACTCATTAGCTCCAGGGCTAGTGCTTATTGCTCTAGGCTAAGACCCACTGTAATGCCGAATTGCTCCACTGCGAGTCTCTGTCTGTCTCCCTCTCTGTCTGTCTGTCTGTCTGTCTCTCTCTCTCTCTCTTTCCGTCTGTCTGTCTGTCTGTCTGTCTGTCTGTCTCTCTCTCTCTCTCTCTCTCTCTCTCTCTCTCTCTCTCTCTCTCTCTCTCTCTCTCTCTCTCTCACCCTCTCTCTCTCTCTCTCTCTCTCTCTCTCTCTCTCTCTCTCTCTCTCTCTCTCTCTCTCTCTCTCTCTCTCTCTCTCTCTCTTTCTCTCTCTTTGTGAATGTTGTTGGTGTGTCTGTTGGGATGTGAAGATGTCCAGTGATCAGTAAGTTTGTTTAAACTGCTGTTTAGTATCAGTTTTTTACTAAGACGTATATTTAGCCTATATCATTTATGCAGCAGTGAAAAATGTGGCAGTATTAATGAATCACTGAAAGACACGTCCGCTATTTGGCCTTCAGCTAGGTCGTTGTAGTTGTACCTCATCAGCTGCACTCTTCTGTTTCTCATCCCAGGAAAGAGCTAGAATAATAAGCGAGTAGTTTTTGGACTCAGTCCTGCGACTCTCTATCTCTCTCTCGCTCTCTCTCTCGCACTCGCTCTCTTGCTTGGTTTATCTTGTGCACTCTCAGTCCTGCGACTTGTGAAAGACTGAAGGGCGTAAGGTTGATGTGTCGGATCTTAGCCGGCGTATGTGGGGCATAAAGCCACTGAACAGGTAAGCACACGGCCTTTTAGCCGACTCAGCGAATGTGTAATAAACCAGGTAGACCTGTGTTTTCACAGGTACAGGTAACCTGTTTCCAGATCATTACCATGTAGTAGATGTGTGAGGGCTTTGCTGATCCAGGTGGTGTGATATCTTTGAACTTGACTCGCAGGTTTTGTCCAGGCTGCAGGACCTGATGCTGCACCTCCACGCTCAGGTAACTGTTCTGCTCAGGGTTGATAGCAGTGGATGTCATTTGAGCTGCTTTAGCGATGACTGGCGCGTCGTCTTCCATCACGGACACCTGCCGGAAATGAGACATGTTTACCCCGCTTAGCTGGACAACAACGGCTATGCCAGGTTTTCCAACAGAACAGTGAAATGTCCGGTTCCAAATTTGATACATATGAGAGTATAAAATGCCCTGATCTATAAAGGGTGCGTATGCAGAACAACGGGTCACACAGAAACCGGGATTTAAAGAAACGCACAAGTAAAAGTGAGAGAGCTGGGAGTTGGACACCTTGTGGCTGAACGGGGGACTGCAGCTGAAAGCACGAGCTGTCCACACACTTCAGAATGAACACCTTGTGTTTGTGTGTTTACTGGTTTATCTGGGTTTACAGGTTCATTAGCATGTTTGTGCTTTTACTTTTGCTACACTGTCCACAGCACACCTGATACTGCACCTTACCTCTATAGTCATTTGTCTCGTCAGCTGTGGCACCGGAAAGGTGATGACTATGTCCCCCATCTCATCCCCCCAGGTCTCCTCTGTTAGGGGTCTTTTTCCTTGTTCAGCTGGAGTCATGGTGACGGCGGCCTTGACTTTGACTAACTTCACCCTGGAGCCGTCTGGATGGGTGATGGTGCCCTGTGCAGTAGCAAGAAAGATTAAGTCTTCAGAAGAAGAGAGAACAAAAACTTTCTGCCAAACTCAAATAGACTGGCAGCCTGTCCCGGGTCTAAGCCGGGACTAGGCCTAATTCCTGTCTGGACAACTGGCATGAAAATGCCAGCACCAGTCAAAAGTTTAGGTGCACCCCTCTAACTGGATGTAGTTGATGATATTATAGACTCTACAGTCGTACACTGACCAGCTCCACCTGATGAGAGCCTGAACCAGTCCGTATCCTGATACACCACATCTACTCCTGATATTCCGTATCCATATCTCCACCTCTAATATACACCCCAGGTGGTCAGCTGACCCCATTCTTTGGGCACATGACGTTGCTGAACCTGGACCTGACCAACTGCAGCACCCCAGATCAGAGCACTGCCCTCACAGGCTGGTACGGTAGGCACTGGGCATGATGGGTGCTTCACTTCAGCTGCTCTCTTCTTACCCTGATGCCCCATCACTCTGGAACAGGGTAAACCTGGACTCATCAGACCACATGACCTTCTTCCATCGCTCCAGAGTCCAGTCTTTACGCTTCCTAGCAGACTGAAGCCGTGTTAGCCGGTTAGCCTCACTGACGAGTGAGTGGTCTTCTTAAGGCTACGCAGCTGTTTAGTCCCGACCCCTGGAGTTCCCTTCGTACTGTGCATGGAGACGCTCTTCCTCTCACTGTTAAACACCTCCCTGAGCTCTCCTGAGGTTCCTCCACCATCTGATTCACCACACGTTTAAGAGATCGCCCAGCACCGTCACTCAGGGTTTATTCCCCCCACATTCCTTCCTGGAAGATGATGTTCTTCCACCGTCCTTCCTCTGTTTAATAATGTGTAGGACGAGTTAACCGGAGTTTAGTAGTTGTAAAGGTCCTTTCTGGAGGGTTTTAAGGTGGACTGGATAATTCCATGAGGGCTGGTTTGTAGTTTAATGTTTCACTCTTATTCTACAGTAAAGCTTTAAGATGAACAGGAGGAGAACCTGCTGTGAGGAGAACCTGCTGTAAGGAGAACCTGCTATGAGGAGAACCTGCTATGAGGAGAACCTGCTATTAGGAGCGTCTGTAAACTATTGACTGGTACTGTAAGCATGTGTACTGCACTATAGCCCGGGAGCAGAAGTGCCAGTGATCTCTTTGTTGTCTTTTGGTTCTTCCCTATGAACATCTGTAGAACCTGATTCGAACACACGTACCAGGATGGAGAACAGGCCACCGGGAGTGAAATACGGCTTCGTCTTCGACAAATCAACAACATACGGAGAAGCCGCGATCTTCACTGAGGAGCTCTCTGCTTCCTCCAGATCTCCACCTGTAGTAACCAAGCAAGGGAATGGGTCTGCTGTTTCACCACTGGAATTTCAGTGTCTGTACGTATAAAGTTATTATAATTCCAATATAATTTAACAAGGTGTTGAGGACCCTGCTCTCAGTGGATTGTGACGTGCTGTATTCACTCTGAACTCTCAGAGGCTGATTTTGTTAGCACCCTAGCTTTAGGGCTGTTAGAATAATAGCAGGCTTGAAGATGACCTCTACCTTCTCCTCTCACCAGGTCCACAGATACCCAGAACCATGTTGAGCACGAATAACATTATCGTAAAGCCTGTTCTTTACCACAGGTTACAGTTAGCATTAGCCTTTAACTAACTTGTTTGATACGACTTGGTAGTTATTGAAATAGTAAGCATTAGCTAACTAGCATTCATTTTTGTTTGTTTTTTATTCTGCTAGTTAACTGTGTATTGTAATTGTGGTTCTGGTAAACTGAAGTTAGCTTAATGGCTTGTTTTATGTTTTATTGTATTGGGGATTTGAGCTAGTTGTTAACCCCAGTGTTATGTTTGAGCCACCATTAGTGACCATTAGCTAGCATTAACTTAGTTCATATATTTAGTGAAGTATCCGCACACTGTTCCGGTCTATGTTCTGGTGGACTTAGTGGTCACGTAGAAGTGGTGGGTGACCTTATCATCGCCTGTACTGTGAGGTAAGAACTTGGAGAGCGCCCCTTACTGCCTCCGGCCCCATATGGAGTTTTTTCCCTAAACCAGTCCCCTGTGGTGGGCCGGTACTGAAACAGTGCTCTGTGGTGGGCCGGTACTGACCGATATGCAGTCCCGGTACTTCTACATTTTCCTCTTTGGTTTTTCTAATTGGCTTTTACTCGTTGCCTTTGGTAAATCAAGGGTGCATCGCTCAACTCCTAGCATTCAGTTGCGAATAATAAAATCGGCTTGGGCGACGATGATAGCCTTTCAGTACTTCTTCTAAAACCAGGCAGACTTTGAGATGTGCTTGGGATCATTGTTCTGAGGTCCAGTGGCAGTTTAAATACAGTACACTTCATATAACACCTCACCACAAACTTCTCCTTTTAATGGCGTCAGAATTATTCAACCTCCTGAACAGACGTCTTAGTAAGAGAACACATTTGCAAATCAGGTGTTGTCTTAAGCTCACCTGATGCTACTAATCTGCTGATTCCTTAGTTGCTCCAGATGGGATTTGTTTTGACTGCATGTCAGAAATATGATCAGAGTTGATCAAGAGGTTAAGAGACGAGATTATTTACCTGCTCAAAAGAGGAAAAGGATAAAAGATACCCAGGAGATTCAGTCGGAGGCGCAGTTTACGCTGCAGCTATCTAACACCAACGAAGATATTAAGATGTGAGTAAAACTGCGTTTATTTATTAAGCTCAGATGTATATTAGCAAATTAGCCCATCAAAAAGGGGTTGATTGTGTATGTTTATGAACGTGGGCCTGTATATCTACAGACATGCTAAGATAATAACAGACTGCTGTTAATCTATAAAGTGTCCTGAAAGGCTCGGTAATGAGATTAAACTCAGAAACCAAGTTACTGGTTTAGACCTAATAGCATGTCTCGGCGTATCAGCTTGACCTTTATTGGATGATTACGTCTGTTAATGTCCTGGTTCTACAGGATACATGATGAGTTTGTCTGAGCCCAGGTAGAAGAAATCGTCTGGTTAGTTTAACAGACGGATCAAAGCTGATGATCCGAGAAAGTGACACAGCCACATGAAAAGTGTTTTTAGAGGTAATATATATGCATAGCACGTTAATTTAAAGAAAGGGGTTTAAAACCTAAAATGCCTCGCGAGGTTAAACCTTCCGGTGTTAGAAAATAAGTGAGTCTTGCTATTCACGGTCAGATGAAAAGAATTGAACTGTTTAATTGAACTGAAGAATAAACTGTTTAATAAATCATCCTAGCACTGTCACTCTTCCTGGAAATGGAAGGGGCGGAGCCACAGAAGCAGCATTTCCTGCTGGAGCCACAGGAAGGAGAGAGACAAGATGGCGGCAGAAGACAGAGGAATGTTTGGTGTGTTTTGAAAACTTAAGGGAGTTATAAACAAAATCCACCAATTTTCTGTCCTTAAATCTTCTACCTGTGAACGGGCAGACCGGGCGAACCAAGCATGTTCCAGATCTTGACTCTCAGATCTGTGGATTAACCTACAGGGTTCTGAGTGGAGCATGTGGATAGGCCTGCCATTGTCGGTGAGATCCAGCTGGTTTTTATTATTATTTTTTTGTAGTTGGTTGCAATGCAGTGCTAAGGACATTTAAAAATGGTTTTATGTATTGTGTTTTGGTCAAATACACTTGGATATATAAAGCATTTTTTTTTTGGGTGGCAAGTTACACAGGGTCTGTCGTGGTTTTTTGTGTGCACGAGTTTACGTCTGGATACTGTATTGGCTTTAATGTGTAAATGATGTATCCTCGAACTATAATGTGACCCCTAAACTTAACAGGTCTAGGTGATTGTCACAAGGAGACAATATGAAACTCACTTGCTTTCTCCAGAACAGTCGCGGCGATGTACAGGTACATGCCCTCGATATCCGGCATGCTCTGATTAGCTGCAGCGCTCTGTAGTTCTGCGGTGAGGACTTCCAGGTTCGCAGTGCCGTTCATGACCTACGGAACAGGATGGAGTCGGTGATCCTAACGCTAGGTTAGCCGAAAGGCTGTAAAGGCATGGCATTTCCAATCAGAATTCCAAATGAACACAAACATCTATCACAGAGTGCCTCTGAGGTCAGAAACGAACCCCTGAGGAAGGGTTGGAGAGTGACTGCATCAGTGGCCGCTTTATTGGAAACATATCCTTTGTTGCATTCCTGGTGTGTTGAGACTCATAATAATAATAATAATAATCATAATATTAAATAATAACAAAAATCATATGTAAATAAAATTATTATTGTGTACTGAAGACAATTGCTGTTGTTGTGCAGCTTTAGCTTGGTAAACTGTTGCTACATGGCTTGTATGTTTTCCCAGGTGGTTGCTAGGTGGTTAGCATGGTGTCCCTTGGCTACGAAGGTTTTACAAGGTGGCTGCTAAGCTGTTGTTAGACCTTTGCTGTTGCCATGGCCACCGTCATACACCAGGAGGGTGAAACTACATGGGAGGTGTTTCTAATAAAGCGGCTGCTGTAGGTAGGTAAATTTGTTTAGTGGCTCCTTGGTTCAGAGTACAGAACTGGCTAAATGAAATCAGAGACGCTTTATAACATGTTTATAACTGTTAGTGTGAATGTTGGTAGTTGTTTTCCAGCTCGAAGCCTGAACACCAGACTCCAGACCCCTAATAAAAGCCTTCACTTTACTCACTGCGGTCTGTTTCTCGATCCCGGGCAGGTACGTTCTCTCTCCTTTCCTGTCTACTAGTCCAAATCGCACGTACGCTATGCCGCTCACTCCCTTTCCATACGTGTATCTGTGGACACCAAGCATTAGTGAGGAAAACGGCATGCGGAATATTAAATCCTGATCCTAGTTTTCCGAGCTGTCTGAGCGACACATGGTGTGTGGCGTACCTGGCCGAGACAGTGAAGGGGAACCGGTCCGTGTTCAGGGTGTGGTACGGTTTTGAAGCCTGTATATTGACCTCAAATAAAGGCAGAACTGAAAACAACAGGAGATCAGTAAGTGATGGGATATGGGTTTGGTGTGAGCAGCTCCACCTTAATTAGCACCACCACCCCAGTAGCAGCCATGCTGTGTGATTGTATCCGTGTGTGCCGTTTGGAGCAGATCATCTTAAACTGAGAGCTCCATAGTGAGGATCAACTTTAATCTACTGTGTGTTGGTGTCCAGATGGAGCCAGTAGCTAGTACAGGGAACGTTAGCTACTAGCATTAGCTTCAAGTAACTAGCATAGCTAACTACATAGTATGAGGGCGGAACTTATTTACACAGAGGCTCATTTTATTTAGTCTGTTTCCACATGGTGCTTCTGTGTGATCATCATAGATGGGGTCTCCCTGTAAACCAGCCAATCAGAGCAGAGCTCATCTAATTATTCATATATATTCTAATAAATATTCTAATTATTCTAGGACCATATCATAGGGGGTGTATAGAACCACATCTGGACTTTTTGGTTTAAATAATGAATAGTTAATTATGTCCATAATTAATATACATTGGGGAAAATAAGTATTTAGTCAGTCACCAATTGTGCAAGTTGTCCCACTTAAAAAGATGAGAGAGGCCTGTAATTGACATCATAGGTAGACCTCAACTATGAGAGACAAAATGTGGAAAAAAATTGAGAAAGTGATTTTGTCTGATTTTTAAAGAATTTATTTGCAAATAATGGTGGAAAATAAGTATTTGGTCAATAACAAACAAGCAAGATTTCTGGCTGTCACAGACCTGTAACTTCTTTTTTAAGAGGCTCCTCTTTCCCCCACTCATTACCTGTATTAATGGCACCTGTTTGAAGTCGTTAACAGTATAAAAGACACCTGCCTACAACCTCAAACACTCACACTCCAAACTCCACTATGGTGAAGACGAAAGAGCTGTCGGAGGACACCAGAAACCGAATTGTAGACCTGCACCAGGCTGGGAAGACTGAATCTGCAATAGGCAAGCAGCTTGATGTGAAGAAATCTACTGTGGGAGCAATAATCAGAAAATGGAAGACCTACAAGACCACTACTAATCTCCCTCGATCTGGGGCTCCACGCAAGATCTCAGCCCGTGGGGGTCAAAATGATCACAAGAACGGTAAGGAAAAATCCCAGAAACCACAAGGGGGGATCTAGTGAATGACCTGCAGGAAGCTGGGACCAACGTTACAAAGGCTACCATCAGCAACACACTACGACGCCAGGGACTCAGATCTTGCAGTGCCAGACGTGTCCCCCTGCTTAAGCCAGTCCATATCCAGGCACGTCTGAAGTTTGCTAGAGAGTATTTGGATGTTCCAGAAGAGTATTGGGAGAATGTCATATGGTCAGATGAAACCAAAGTAGAACTATTTGGTAAAAAACACAACTCGTCGTGTTTGGAGGAAAGTGAATGCGGAGTTGCATCCAAAGAACACCATACCAACTGTGAAGCATGGGGGTGGCAACATCATGCTTTGGGGCTGTTTCTCTGCAAAGGGACCAGGACGACTGGTCCGTGTACATGAAAGAATGAATGGGGCCATGTATTGTGAGATTTTGGGTGCAAACCTCCTTCCATCAGCAAGGGCAATGAAGATGAAACGTGGCTGGGTCTTTCAGCATGACAATGATCCCAAGCACACTGCCAGGGCAACAAAGGAGTGGCTTCGTAAGAAACATTTCAAAGTCCTGGAGTGGCCTAGCCAGTCTCCCGATCTCAACCCCATCGAAAACCTTTGGAGGGAGTTGAAAGTCCGTGTTGCCCGCCGACAGCCCCAAAACATCACTGCTCTAGAGGAGATCTGCATGGAGGAATGGGCCAACATACCAGCAACAGTGTGTGCCAACCTTGTGAAGACTTACAGAAAACGTTTGACCTCTGTCATTGCCAACAAAGGATATACAACAAAGTATTGAGATGAACTTTTGTTATTGACCAAATACTTATTTTCCACCATTATTTGCAAATAAATTCTTTAAAAATCAGACAAAATGACTTTCTCAATTTTTTTCCACATTTTGTCTCTCATAGTTGAGGTCTACCTATGATGTCAATTACAGGCCTCTCTCATCTTTTTAAGTGGGACAACTTGCACAATTGGTGACTGACTAAATACTTATTTTCCCCACTGTATATAAGATTTAACATATTGCATTGTTGTAGATGTATGGTTAATGTGTAAATACAGTTATAGCATAAATCCAGGCTACGTTACAAGGTCACAAGATAAAAAAAAAAAAAAACATAAACAAAGAAAAAGACATAGCTGTTAACCATGCTACCCACCATACTCCCGGACCTCGAATGCTGTTGAAGTTATGGACTCTGGATAGTTAGAATATGAAGCTGTGATATTCCAGTGGCCGGCCCTGAAAAATAAGAACTTCAGCTCTTATGTAGAGAGATTGGCAGGTTAATCACTCTGTACAGGTGAATATAACATTAGGAGATCTGCCCAATGACAGTATTGGTGAAGGTTACCCATCCTACTGCGAAGAGGGCAGTCGCGTGTCACTGGTACCTGGTATGTGTAGATTATTAGTTGTGCACAAATACAAAACATCTAATAAATACATGTTTAACTTACAGCTCCACGTCTGGAATACTCGTACTGCTTTCCAGGATTTGTTTCGATTGAATCAATCTGCTGTAGACGACCAGGCCTTGGCAGTTCTATAGAGAATCACCCGGATGTGTTATTTCATTTATAAACTCAAAATCTGTTGGAATGTAACACAGCACTGTGTAAACGACCATCCTTCATTTAGTTCATCCCCAGGTAAAGGGAGTCATTCATTCATAGCTGAACTATAACAGGAGAGTGGATTACTAAGCATTCATGTTCCGGTTCTTTACAGTGGACAGTGGACTGGATTTTCACCCTCCAGATAACCCCTGGGGTGGTCAGTACATTGTTCTGAGAAAGTGAGTGATGGATAAAAGAATGAAGGAACAGTGTTGGTGATGGATAAAGGAATGGATGAAGGAACAGTGGTGATGGATGAAGGGATGAAGGAACAGTGGTGATGGATGAAGGGATGAAGGAACAGTGGTGATGGATAAAGGGATGAAGGGATGTAGGAACAGTGGTGATGGATGAAGGGATGTAGGAACAATGTTGGTGATGGATGAAGGGATGTAGGAACAATGTTGGTGATGGATGAAGTGGTGAAGGAACAGTGTTGGTGATGGATGAAGGGATGAAGGAACAGTGGTGATGGATGAAGGGATGAAGGAACAGTGTTGGTGATGGATGAAGGGATGAAGGAACAGTGGTGATGGATGAAGGGATGAAGGAACAGTGTTGGTGATAGATGAAGGGATGAAGGAACAGTGTTGGTGATGGATGAAGGGATGAAGGAACAGTGGTGATGGATGAAGGGATGAAGGAACAGTGTTGGTGATAGATGAAGGGATGAAGGAACAGTGTTGGTGATGGATGAAGGGATGAAGGAACAGTGTTGGTGATGGATGAAGGGATGAAGGAACAGTGGTGATGGATGAAGGGATGAAGGAACAGTGTTGGTGATAGATAAAGAATGACAGACAGCTACAGACAGGAGATCTATCTCGCTAGCTTTCTGTTATGCTGGTTTAGCTCGCTAAGTTTCTCCTGGCTAACTAAACTTCTCTTCTTCTAACTGTTCTGTGTGGGCGGGCCCAGAGACGTCAGCCCGTGATTGGTCAGAGGAATGCATACGGACGCGGTGCCCAAGCTAAGGACTGCCCAGCCGGTTGAGATGGTGAGGTCAGAGGGTTTACTGTTTACCTGCAGCAGTAGGATTCCCCTCAGGGGAAGGACCACCCTGAATTAGGGTCCCTGGGGCTGTAGTGACTAATGAATAATTCATTACTGCCCGGAATGTACCGGAACTGATACTCACAAATATCTGCACATGGATCGCTTCATCCACAGGGAGCAGGTAGTTGTTTAGAGTGTAGATTCTGAACTTCACTGCAAAACAGCGCACCAGAGAAGAGATCAGATCCTACCAGTAACACACATCTCTAATCCATCCGTCCGAGAAGGCGGGGCGCTCTCACCGTGCTGTCCTGGGTTATAGATCGGCTTGTCCGTCTGGATGAAAATGTGCCCCCTTCTGGTGGACAGGAGGATGTTTGCCAGCCTTACCTGTTTATCAAACAGGTCTGCGCTCTGGGCAGCGAGTTGGACATACCTTTCAGAAGGGCGTCTTTTGTGCAGTTCAGTCTGGCTGTATAACCCCAGCTGAACCTGAGGAAGAAGATAAGGAGATTATGGAGATGGCCGGTGAGTATAGAATTGGATTTTAAGGAGCGATGGATGCTTGGGCGTGCCTTTAGGGTCACCACGGCTTGGTACTGGTTATCACCATTCAAGGTCACGGTTTTCCTGTCCGATAACACCTTCTGGTTCTCGTGTCTGAAGTACAGGACCACTGTGACAGGCTTGGTAGCTCCATGGAGTTGCACGCTCACTGTCTCCTCCTCTCCCAGATGAATGATGTTTGGTGCAGTGATCAGACACCTGGAGTATGAGTGGCATTCAGACATCTTCACAAATATCATTGGTGCATCATTCACCTTTACTCACACTCATATTTAGTGATGTTAGTATGCAAAGTTATATTTTATTAGTCTGTATAAATAAATAAATATAAATAAAGCCCTGAATTTATTATTTTAGAGCGAATATTAAACGCTCAAAGTGGCCTCTGCAGGAACTTGGGCACATGCTATGCAAAATGCACGGTCCGATTCTGTTCCCTCTTGAGGACGTCAATTTATTTTCACTCAGCACATCAACAAAACATGCAGTCTGATCAAGCGTGCACTGCCTTTTCTAAACTAGAGATGACTCTTAATTAAATAAATCTGTGTTCAGAGTTACTCACGTGGGCTTCTTTGCCCCCACGGCCAGGTGAACCACAGCTCCGAGCAGCAGGAGAAAGATCATCTTTTTGTTTTCCTGGGTGTGCAGTCGGGTCTTGACTGGGTTTAGAAGAGGTCCACCATTATAGAAGGACAAGTCCCTCCACCGCTTCAGCAAAGTGAGCTTATACCAGTCATGGTGCTGAATTTTATAAAACTGGAAAAAAAACAAAAAACCTGGCACGAGTTTGGTTCAGGAGAAGTCACATGACTTCCCAGAAACGGGCCTCTTTCTGAACTGGACACAGGAGGGAGATGTTCCCTGCAAAGACATTCAGCAAACACTTGTTGTGCAACAGACTGTTAGATAAGTGTGTAAGTGTGTGCAGAAGTCCCCAGGGGAACCGCACACAGCATGTTTGGCCTGCTTGCTGTGGGCCTTCACATATCACCCTGTGTGTTTCTGGCTCAGACCGGTTTCTGATCAGATCTCTGTATTCCTCATCAGGGAAGGGCAAGTCCAGTTGCTTTATGGTGTGTTTACATCAGAACCAGTCAGCTCCGGTCCTGGGCTAAACCCCTCCTGATTTAATGAAGCAGATCGGTTCTGCTGATCGGTGTTGATAGATGTGTGTTTGGGTTCTACTAGAATATATTTACACCGAGAACACAGTGTGTACCTGATACCGCGCGGAGGACATGCTCTGTTGGTGATCTTGTGTCTTGAAGCCCCCCCTCCTGATGAGCGTGGTGTGTTCTGATCAACCGGCGAAGCGCCATCCTCCTGCAAGCTCCGCTCCCGTACCGCTGTGGCTGTTTTCCGTGTTGTTGGTGCTGGTGTATGAGTTTGATCCAGAGTCTGAATCTGAAAGTCCGGTAGAACAAGCTCCACCTTCTCAAGCGAGACTGGGGCAGACTGGTTTCAGACTAGTTCAGCTCTCTGTATGATGTGTGAGGGTGCCCCTAGCTTCCCGGTAGGCAGGCAGTAAGGACTGTGTTACGAGATGACATTACTATAGAACATGGACAAGGGCTGGAATTCCAACAAGGTGTTTCATCCACCTGGGAAAGGTGGTGTCTGTGGGAGAGAGTTTCTCTCTCTGGTGTGTACTTTGGGATGCAGAACTTTTATTTTTACCAAAAAAAAAAAAAAAAAACACACACACTAAATGAGCCAGCATACCAGGAAGGCACAATAGACCCCCTCTAAAGTTATATCCAAACGCCCAAAGCGTAAATGGGAATGGATTCACATTCCAGTATCAGAAAAACAGGCCGTAGACATGTTGCTCTGTCCACTCTTCCTATTTACTTCAGCTTCTGTAGTTTTCTTGAAGACGCACCTCAAAAATTCAGTATTAGAATTAGGGCTGTACCCGATTTTTGTCAGGCGACTCGGATTCGCCCGTCCTGACCGATGATTCGACTGTTCGTTCATGTTTTTTCTCCATGTACATTATCTAGTAATCAGTAAATCAGTCTGCACACAGATCTGATCTCCTAAGAGTCACAGGAACATATTTCTGAACTAAAGAGGCGGGGCTTATGATGATCGATCTGAACTGGAGCCTGATTTAGTTACATGATACAGCGCTGGGCAGCAGGGCGTATTTATGCTAAACATTAGCACTTATAGTGTTTTTAATGTCACTTCTAACAGCTTCTTCAGTAGGAGGACCCTTCGTCTTTCATCTCTCATAAATAACGAGCTCCTAAATAAAACCAGATTAGTCCATATTTAAATTATTATAGATGAAAAGAAGAATTGTAAACCTGAAACAGTTTATTATATTACCCACACTGTAATAATTATCTCTCGTTTATCGACAGGCGTATCAAGTGACTGTACTCTTTAAATAAAGATAATCTTAGCTGTATACAAATAAATATAAATATCTGTAATTTAGGTTCTAAAATAATGTACTTGTAATAAAACAAACGTCTCCGGTCCATTTCTCCTTCACTCCTACAGCCGTTATGTCTAAAACGAAAGTCAGCTCCCTCGTTTGGAGCAGTGTTGGGTGTCTGACTGAATGAAGAGCAGGATTCGGTTTAACTTGTTCAGATTCTCTTCTTCAGAAGCTCCTCCAGACTTTCTCTGAGACATCGCTTCACCCGTGTTTCTCAGTCTTAGCTTCCTTCAGCGGTGAACTGCCAGCGCACGCCGTCACGTGGGTTTAATTTTTTAGCGAGCATGCGTCACAGCCCAGCTAGAACTTACATATATATTTATTATTCCCCTTTAATAATTATTAACATGTCTTTTTACATTCTTAAAGTTCTTGTGCATTTTTGTAAGCTTTAGTCTGTTTTACGGAAGAAAAAAAAAAAGGTCACTGTTGTCAGTCGACTTAAAGGGTCGCCGACTGACGATTCAAATCGTTGACTTCTAGAGGGCAGCCCTAATTAGAAGTTGGTTCAGGATTTTCTGGTTCTTATTATCCAGATAACCCCAAACACATCCAGTGGTCCTGAGGTTCTGGACTGGTTCTGTGTGGTCAGTCCATTGTTCTGAGTTCACCAGCAGCTTCTTTGTTGGATGTGTGTGTCACCTCCTTTCGGACCTCCATTATAGCGTTGAGGTGTCTACCCACGGATGGGCTGAAACACTTGTGGATGTTCTCAGATCTGAAGTTTGATTTTCGTGTCTCAAAGATAAATAATTTTAACGTATTACTTGATGTATGTATGTATGTATGTAATATCTTAGAAAATATTTAGAAAATATTGTGTAGAATACAACACTTTTTTGAACTAATTTCAATGTTTTTGTAGGAAAAGAAGTGCAGAAATTCCTCTAATTATGATTGTAGTCTGTTATTACAAAACTAGGGTTAGGGTTAGGGTTGGCTTTAGTAAGTCAATGAAATTCCATTGCATGACAAAATGTGCTTTATATAAAGACGTTTTTACACTTTTAAAAGACTTTTTGCATTAAATTTCTTTTTTAAATTTTGGCAGTGATTTGAAGGACTCTAGTACTGTAAATTAGATAGGTGCTTGAACAGAGAATCCCATAGGGATTCAGTATCCCTAGACAAAAACTTGATAGAGAACTGAAGAGCTGAATTTAAACATAGGATCATAGGATGCCACCTTTACCACAGGGCAGCCTGTGAAATAACAACAGCAGCTTAGCTACGAAGCGGTAAACAACTCAAATTCACAGGGTGAGTTCTGCAGTGCGTAGGTACAAAACCGCCTCCAGAAGGATCATTAGGACAAGAGCTGTGGACCAGGAGCATCTCTGGAGTGATGAATCACACTTCCATAACTGGCAGTCTGATGAAGGAAGCTGGGTTTGGAGTTCTGTGGTTCCAGGTTTGTGTAGCAGTTTGTAGAAGAACCTTTCCTGTTCCATTATAACCATGTCCCTGTGCTCAAAGCCAGATCCATAAAGACATGGTTGGAGGAGTTTGCTGTGGAGGAACCTGAAGGGAGCCTTGACCTCAACCCCTGAACACCTGAACACCTTCATGAGGAATTGGAAGAACTGTTCCAGACCCGACACAAGTGTTCTTTTGGCTGAATGGGCAAAGAACTTCCAAGAACAGATTCCAAAATCTTGTGGAAAGCAATCCCAGCAGAGGTAAAACACTAAACCCTCACTTCCACATCTACACTAAACCCTAACCGTTAAACGCACCCCCTACACTAAACTCCACCTCCTGAATTTCTCCTAAGATTCTCCTCACTTACATTTATAAAACTCACATCACCTAAAGTTCACTACAGTGAGCGGCTTTTAAATGAGCAAAACTTAGGAAGGCATGAGACACATGAACAAGACACAGAATTTTCCTTAGAAAATTAAATATATTAAAAATATCAATAATCAAAACATGTTTTGAGCTTTTTCAAAGGCACAAGAAATTGTCATTGTCAGCGTTTTTATCATTTTTATATGATGGTATGGTGATTTTTGTGACTGAAATAAATGATTTTACAAACAATAATCTTTGAGGTATAAGTAAAATAAGTGCTTTTGAAAATGATCCAAATATGCATAAAATAGTAAGGCTATAATGTATATTGACAAATTCTAATGAATCACAAATAGCGATTTTCATGAATAAATCAGATATTTGCTGTAAAAATTCTTCTTTTTTTAAGCATTTATTTTCATTTTAAAATTAGAAACAAATAACATCTCATATATATGTATGTGTGTGTATGTGTATGTATATGTATGTATGTATGTATATATAATATACACACTGGAGATAAAAATTAGGGAATGGTGTATGAACTCTTAATTTTTTCAGAAATAATATAATCTTCATTGCTCAGTTTTTGTTGTGGCTATACCATGCTACTAGAACAGTGTTTTATAAAATAATGAAGGCATTTCAACAAAAAAACTGAGGCACAGAGACAGATTATTGCTAATAATAACTAGAGGTTACAGCAGTCCACAATTAGGAGGATGTGTACAGGCTGTGGCTTTGAATGACTTGAGCACATCTGTGGCCACAGGACATCACTAGTCTCTCTCACTGCTCTGGTGTGATTTTGGTCCACTCTTCTCCACTCTGTGCCGGCCATTTCACTGTTTCAATGTTTTCAGTTTTAAGGAAGGGGGATTTTGTCCTGCATGAAACTTGCTGTCTGATTGGGTGATGAACGTAGAGAAGGAACCACATGTTGTCGAAGAAGGTTCTGATGAACATTTGCATTCACTCTGCCATGTAGCTGGAGCAGAGGCCCAACTCCTCCTGCTGAAAACATTCCCCAAACCATGACACCTCCTCCTTCACCTTTCACTGACTTCTTTACACACTTTGGTTTTTCCCCGGTTTAACGACAAACACAACGTTTCCCATCGGACCCAAATAAATTACTAACTTGCTTTCATCACTAGAGTCAAGTGTGGACCATTTCTCCTCCGTCCACACAACATGCTCCTCAGCAAACGTTAGTCTAGCCTTTTGATTCTTTCGGCTAATGAGAGGTTTGACTGCTGCAGTGTGGGTTTTCAGGCCAAATGCTACTAAACGTCAAGCCACTAAACTAGTGAGCAGTTTCAGCTGCAGTGTAAAACGATTGCCCATTGAGATTATCCTGTCCTCTCTTGCATTTGTCTTTCATGGACGACCAGCCTTCTTGGGGGACTCAAATGAGTTTGTGACATTGTAAAGATGCAATATTCGAGAAATCACATTTTTGGAACGACAAACTTCTCTTGCTATGGCTGGTGGGGTCATTCCTTTGACCTTCATCTAGACAGCCTGCTGCCAGAGGGTCTCAGTCACTTTAGGACGACTCATCATCTTGCAAAGTCAGTGAAAACTGTGAAGTTGGGCTTCCAGTTAAATAGGGTTTGTCAGATAATGATGGGAATTAGCACCAGGTGCCATATTAACACTAATAACCGGGAGGTATCTGAAAGTGTTCTCTAATTTTGATCAGTTTTTTATACTGCGCTTCAGAATATGTGACCCATAAAATCTGCTTAAAATACAGCTCTTTTACTCCTGTTTCAAATAAGACTATGGAGTGACCTTCAAACTTAGGAAATTGTAGGTTGTTCTTTAATTTTGATCTCCAGTGTATATAAACACACACACACACACACACATATATATATATATATGTGTGTGTGTGTGTGTGTATGTTTTTCTCTGTGTGTGTGTGTGTGTGTAGCTTTTAAATATACAATTACATATAGCCACAGGTATCTCACAAGTTGAACCAGGTTAGTCTTGGTCCCTTTCTAAATGGGCAACCAGAGGACCCCATGTTTTATCAAACAGCTCTGTTTATCAACAACTGTTCGTTGTTTAAAAATCGCAGCTTCTCCGAAACAACATTGATTTTTTGTTTAAAAATCGTCGCAGCATGTATCTCCATTTTTGATGATTTTCACTTTAGTACATTGATCACATGATCTTCTTTATGTGGACATTTCATTGAAGAATGGTTGGTAGCTTGGAAAGACTCTGGTTTTGACACATTCAAATTAAATGAGGTTTTTGGCCTCTCCTGTAAAGTTGACATTTTGGAGATACCTGTTTTTCTTTGGACAGCAACGATATGTTGGTTCTGACTCGTTTCCACATTTGTAGTATATATCTTTTGCAATAACCAACTAAAACGAATGGCCTGGCGTTCTTGTTTCTCCACGGTTACCAATTCATAAGTACCAGTGTACCTTCCATTGCATTACATTTGTTACATAAAGGGGAGATATTTGGAAAAGCCTTGTGAAGCTTAGTTTTATCCTATGCAGGCTTATATTTACAGAGCAATTATGTATATCTCCCAAACATCATTTTCTATTCATAACTCATTTTCCCTCTAAAGCTTAATTTACTCTGTTATGGTGTTCATATGTCTTAATAGTATTTGATAAAAATTGGAGACTGGCTTCTGGTCCAAAGGACTAAATCAGTTAATTTCTTTACCTGTATTATGTATATGAATGGTCTGAAAGTTAGTCAGATGTGACCTTGCAAAATTCCGTAAATATCTAAAGCAGTGTGAGACAGGGAGTTTGTACATTCCTTGAAGTTCAGCAAATTATGCAAACTTACCATCTGTATGTAAGTCCCTAATACGCATTTAGAGCAGGGGCCCAGGCATGGTTTCTACATATGGGGCTATACAGGTATGTATCTGGACTATCTATATGTCTTTTGATCTGTTTCCATATCTTAAGAGTACTGCGTATGATAAAATGCCCATCGTACAATGATTTATTCACTTTATAGTAAAGTATAGCAGGTAGTGTGGTTTTATTGCAGAGAGACCTTTCTATTGACAAACATGCAAGACAGTTAGCCGTAACGTCTGTCAGGCCTTGTTTCCACCATAAGGAAATATAAATAAAGTTTGCTGCCCAATAGCACAGTTTAAAATTAGGCAGACCAAAACCACCTTCTTATAGTTTACATACATGTTTTTTAGAAATCCGTGCTGTTTTATAATTCCTCAGAAATGGTGTTATCAGCGAGTCTAATTGTTTGAACACATTGAGTGGAATAAAACATGGGATGATCTGAAAAACATACAGTAATGGTGGGAGCACCACCATCTTAACTGCCCTAATTCTTCAAGCCAGTGACAGATGCTCTATTTCCCTCCCAATTTACCCTGAGCAAGTCTCCTGAAAGGTTTGTTACCCTAACCCCAAGATATGTGAGACTGTGGTAAGCTATGTTAAATGGGGTAGACGGTAAAAACTGCACATTCGCGTTAGGTGTAATGGGCATCAATTCACTTTTTCCCAATTAATTGTAAATCCAGAGAATGATCCATAAGATCAGAGGAATGGACACTGAAGGATTGGAGACAGAAACAATACATTCAGATGAATTCTGATGAATAACAAATCTTGATTTTTGTGAATTAAGTGAATAATTTTACAAATAACATGCGTTTTCTACATGTATTTTATAGGTGTAAATGAATATTCATTGATTTTGAAAATGGTCCAAATATGCATAAAAAGGTAAGGCTATAGCCTTATGTATTTTGACAAAATCTGATGAAACACAAATGTGAATTTTGTGACTGAAATGAATGATTTTACAACTAATAAACCATGAAGAGGCTTTTTTTTCTACCCGTCTTTTATAGTTTTTAATGAAAAATAAGTGATTTTGAAAATGGTCCAAATATGCATAAAAGGGTTCTGTCCAGGCCTGTTTCAGGAGTTTATTTTTTTAAATAATTCTTTTGAAGTATGGTTGAAAAGGAATATCTGACTTTTATTTGTTCATTTTTATAGAATTTTCATGAACTTTTGTCAGATCAAAGTTATTTCTGTTACCATTAGGGGTTTTTCGTTCATTAACTGAGGGGGACCAACAATTTTGTCCACGTGTGTATTCTAAGACTATAGCTGCATTCTGCTCAGTTAGGTATGACATGGTGATATTTTCCACTGTAAGTTGTAGACTGGGGCAGAGAGGTATATCCTAATCACTTCACTGATAAATGTCTTGACGTTTTGATGGATGATGTCTGTATTTAATAAAGAGTTTGTTTATCTACTAACGTTCACTGTAACATCGACCCGCTCCTGGAGTTGTAACTGAACAATACCGCTGATTTCAATTAAGCTGAACAGCCTTAAAGCCCTGAGCCCAATAATGCCCTGGCTGTCAGTGCTGATTTCCCAGTACAGGTCAAGTACAGTAGTCTCGCTCCCTTGACTTTACGAGAGAAACTATGCAAACTGTTTTCTTTGGGGGTTTTTTCCTCCAAGTCCTGAAGGGAGTTCTATCCTCATGTGTTAAACCTGTGCCAAGATTTACTAACACTGGAAGAAGAGGAAGGCTGAGCAGTATAATCCCACAAAATTCCAAGATACTGCCGATCAAAGTCTGGATGCCAGATGGGAGGCTAAAAGACCTTAGAGATGCTACAACCATCTTACTACAAACAAATCCATACAGCTATCGAACACCAAATAAAGTGTCCTATAGCACAAGAGTTCAGAACCCACACCTCCTTTAGACTCAATGCTGGAAAAAGCAGCTCCAGTGCAAAGCTTCTGCTACGAAGACTAAACTAAAATCCTAAAAGGTTAGGCTCGAGTTTAATCATTAGCTACTTGTAGTCTTCGGTTTGTGGTGAGGGATTTAGAGTTAGCATTAGGGTTAGAAGTTAGAATTAGTTTTTTAGCTGAGACTAAAGTAAACATTGAGCTACATGAGGTTAAGGTTGGAGTGAGTTTTAGATTTAGAGTTTGGGTAGTTTTAGGGATTAGATTATTGGTCATCTCAGTCCTAACCCTAGGTTCAACAAAAGGTTTGAAGTTTGGGTGTTAGGGTGGCGATAAAAGTTGGGTTAGAGTAAGGACTGGGGTTCTTATTTTGGGGTAAAGGTTAATACTTCGAGTGAGTGATGTTTTGTTAAGGTTAGACATGTTAAGGTTAGAGACGTTAGGGTGAGAGTTGGGTTTAGGGGTTAGGATAGATTTCAGGATTTAATGTTTGGATTCAGGTTGTGGGATTAAGATTAGTGTGGAGATTAGGAGTTCTCAGTTTACAGGTCATCACTCAGTTTTGCTGAAATATGAGAATCCCCAAACAGAATTCCATGAGCAGTAGCACAGTTAATGAAAGACACGCTTTATTTCCTTTAAAGAACACGAGATTATGAATACATACAGTCATTTATTAACACTGACCATTCCCCAGAAACATCCACAGTTCTATGCAAATACATATGTACATAGACGAGAGTAACAGCATCACAGGTGTGAAACACGTTCGGGATGATCATTAAAAAACGGCGTATAGAGGAAACAAAACCGTGACGCAGCACGAAGCAACAAAGAACGTGAGACGCTAAAGTTCACTGGGAATCTGATTATGAATTGCATAGCATTTTTGAAGTATGAAGCCGAGAACCTTTTACTGCATGTGATCACTGATTTCATCCGTTTACGATGAGCAGGAAGTAACACAGAGTGAATAACACAAGTGCATCAGTCTACAGTATGTGCGTGATTACTGGGGCGGGGTCAGAGCGGCGAGTACTCAGAGCTCACTATATAGGTGATAAAGAAACATGGGTGGAAATGTGGACGGGGGTGTCTCTAATAAGCCTGTGAGGTCAGTAAAAGGCATCAGTGTGTCCTACGCTGGCTGTCCCTTTCCGCTAATCGCTTCTACGTTTACACCAGTGTACGATTACATACAGTGCAGAAACACACAGCAGTGGAGAACCAATCAGAATCTTCCGAAAGAAGCATTTAGCCGAGCTCGGTTAGTCAATACTACAGAAAGCACGAGATCTACCACACGGATTACACAGGACTACTCGGTAAGGCAGTCCAGCTGTCTTAATGGTTAACGCACTACAGTCTCATTCAATTTGATTCGTCACCGTGAATAATAGGCCCCGACAAGCAGCGCTGTCAATCAGGGATCAAGAAATAGATGGTGAAACCGATGCGTACATGTATAAAATACACAGTTCAAATCCAAACACTTTTCTTACCCCAAATTTTGATATGAATTTACATTATAATACATTTTTTACACAGCAAATGGATTCTTGATTTATAAAAAACATAACCATGCAAAAAGACTAGAGAGCAAAAGATAGTGAACAGATATGAAACAAGGTTGCATTGCTTTTAGGACACAAAGCTGAAGTACAGACAAAACTAGAAATGAATTTACAACAAAAACTTGAATTAGGAAAAAAGTGAGAATTAGGGCTGGCCTGAAGCACTGAACACTTCCAATACTCAGGAGTGAGGAGCCATGTGCACACACACTCCAATAACTGTTAACTGAAAGCACTGTTCAGGTATTTGTTTGGAAAATAAACACAGCCGGCATGGGACGCCAGCGCGATGCTTTAAAAGAGCGATTTGTAAGAGTGACCCAATCTCTCAAATTCATTCCCCAAACGATAAGGGACAACACGTCAGCAGAAAGCTGTGGGTTGCACTGCTAGCACAAGAAACACGGAGATGGACACGTCCTCCTCCTCCGTCACCGTGTTAGCATCAGCAGCTGTTTAGAAGTAACGCTCAGAGCCTATCAGACTTCCTCCTTTACTCCCCAGGAGCGTCTCCAGTGGCGGAGAACAGCACCGTGTGCTCTTCTGTTTGGTGCTGAACGTGGTTTCTTGCCGAGAGCAGGCAGCGGCGGTTGCCAAGAGCTTCAGCCATCGCTCATCAAGAGCATCATGAACACCGTCCCCCTTCAAATGACCATGGAGCACCCTTGAAACGTGTCCTCCTAAGGCTGAGGTCCCAATAACACCTGATACCATGATAACGGAGATGATACGGACGAGTGTCCTGCTACGTACAGCCATGTTTTCCCTTGTTTCGCTCAGCAATTGGCGCATGCACAACTCCAGCTAGCGTCGGCTACTGCAGGTGGAATAGCTGGAACTGACTTTATTAGACAGCTGATTAACCCATCCTAAACATACTCGCCTCTGAGTGGTAACTCACCCATCTGGAATCATTACTCTGGTCAGAATTCCTTAAAAAAAATTTAGAGCGGTTTTTAAATTTGTTGCTGATTCTTTGAAAAGCAGGTGAATGTAATCTTGTTTCTCTTTCACCACATTAACGTGTCTGGGGTAGTCTATAATTGGGGTCATAGGGTGGAACGGATATCTGACTAGAACCGGAGAAATCAGGCTAACGTTACTAGCCTAAGCTAAATCCGAACAGCTGACTTTGGAGGGGTGCAGACGGGAAGGACACACAGTCCAAAGACATGCAGTCAGGTGAACTAGAGATGCTGTCTGCCTTCCTCTCCTCTAGTTCACCGCCCACCTCAAACCCAGCCTCACACCTGATCGGGGGTCAGGAGTCATGGCGCTGCTGTATATCTGAATAGTATCGGGGGAGCAGCATTACTACTTCCTCAGAGCAAAATTACATCTCTCCATGTTTCAGTTTTAACACAATTTGAAATGTAAATCTTTACATTGTGTAGAAACTCCCAGGATCCATAGACAGAAACCGAAACGAGCTAAAATGTGAGCGTCTGCTTTCAAACGTAAAGCGTGTTCACAGGAGGAGAAGTTCTTTGTTCACACGGCGGTTCTGGAGTCTGAAGAGAAACGGATACCAGCATAACGAACAGTACCTAAATCAGGCCAGCCCTACGATGTATCGTTCTCACAGTGATCTGATTCGAACCCCACAAAACGAGACTGGTAAACAATGTCCAATTAAACCACACTACTTAACCTGGACCGTAGTCCTTAAACATGTTCGGGTAGACAAACACATTCTATACAGTACAGCCCACCCGCCCGGACGGGGGGCTTCTAGCACCTTTGGATTCAAATGAAGTTCCTGTGTGTTGTTGATGATTAACACCATGGTCAAAGCAGTAGTACACAGTAAGTGCCTCATTTCCTCAAACTCGTAAAAGTTCCTGCAGGTTCCAGGCCTGGTCTTCCAAAACCAGCACGAGGCTGCAAAGCTTTGAGAGACCAGGCTGTAAAGGTCACTGACCCAACATTCACCAACAAGCACCAGCGGGCCTAACACCGCTCCTGAAGAACTAGTGTGACGTGGGAGAACTTCCTCAAGCAGTGTGACACTAGAGGAACTTTGGGAACTCAATGGAGAACTTTCTGGAAGGGTTTGAATGAATAGAAATTACCATTGTGTTACTGTAGTGTTAATGGGTAGAGACGTCTAGAACACCACGAATGCCTGGTTCCACAAAGTTTCTAGAGCAGTGTAAAAGAAGACAGCATTGTAGAAAACTGTGAATCTGTGAAGAGTCAAGAACACTGAACGAGTGGAGAGTTTTCCAGAGGAGTGTGAATGGAAAGAACGCTCTAAAACAGCCCGAATGGAGAGAAAACGTTCTATGAATAGAGAACTTTCTGGAATGGGTGGGAATTTTCAAGAGAATAATTCAAGAGAACAATATAGAAAAACGTCAATGAGTGCAGGAAAACTAGAACAGTGTAAATGGGTGTAGAAACCCTAGACCAGTGTAAAGGGGTGTAGAAACTCTAGACCAGTGTAAATGGGTGTAGAAACCCTAGACCAGTGTAAATGGGTGTAGAAACTCTAGACCAGTGTAAATGGGCGTAGAAACTCTAGGGGGTGTAGAAAACCCCTAGATCAACTGGGGCGTGTAACCAGGGGTGTAGAAACTCTAGAACAGTGTAAAGGGGTGTAGAAACCCTAGTGTAAAGGGGTGTAGAAACAAACAAAACCTAGACTAGTGTAAATGGGTGTAGAACCCTAGACCAGTGTAAACTCAGACCAGTGTAAATGCGTGGTGAAAGGGGTGTAGAAAAACCCTGTGTAGAAACCCTAGACTAGTGTAAATGGGTGTAGAAACCCTAGATCAATGTAAGGGGGTGTAGAAACCCTAGACAAGTGTAAATGGGTGTAGAAACTCTAGACCAGTGTAAATGGGTGTTGAAAACTAGGCTTTAACTCTTCAGGGTGTTGAGCACTGTTTTTGAACAACGTAAATCGGGACAACTCTAGAACTGTGTGACTGGGTGGAAACATTCCGTTCTGGAATATTTTCTCATTCACATTCCAAAACAATGGAGAACACCGAATTGTGGAGACCCTTCTAGAATGGTGTAAACAGGGAGGAGCTTTAGGAGCACTGTGAAAGAGAAGAACATTCTAGAACAGCGTGAGCAGAGGGGGAACATTCAGGAGCCTCCCTACAGTCACACCAGGCCAGGGTCTGGGTTTGTTGGTGCTTGTTGGAGAACGTTGGTGGGCTCTTCTTAGTCACTTCAAATCTTTCACTCAAAGTCCTGGTACATAAATAAGAGGCACTTGCAAAACAAAAGCGGTTCTAATGAGTGTCCACTCCGTGAAAAAAAGATCACACCTCGGAGCTGTCGCTACTGTCCAGGCCATGAGTCATCATGGGCTCTGTGCTGCTGGAGCCTTTTGGAGGCTCGCTGCCCTTCTTCTCCTGCCTGGACCGTACCAACAGAACCACGAGAACGAGCAGGAGGACAGTCAAGAGAAGACCCACCACAATTCCTATGATCGTGATGACGTGATCCTTGTCGGTGTCTCTTGGTGTGGACTCTGTAGGACGGACCGCGCTCTGGATGTTGATCTTGGGCCGAGGCTGCCGCTGGCTGCTGCGATCCAGTGCTATGTGCAGGATGTTGGTGCCCCGGTCGTTCTCCGCTCCGATCTCCTCAGTCAGAGCCGGTACGCCGGCGGACCTCCTGGATCGAGTCGAGCTGGTCTGAAGTGTCTGGCGGTGCCGAGTTACTTGGTGATATTCCAGACTCCTTTTCCCGATGCCTCGGTTAGCATTGTCCCTGGAGCGGACGGTGTAGATGGTGTGGATGAACCACTCCCTGCCTGCAGATACCTAGAAGGAGTAGCAGATGGACTCGGTCAGAGCTGGTCACTGTGTATTCAAACTAACCAGTATCAGCGGTCTGCTTGTTCAGTCTGACACCACACGTGCGAAACAGCCCTTTCCAACCGAGGGGCCGGATTAAAATCCCAACAACAATGAACAGTACGGGAAGTTAACCACAACCACTGAGGGCCAAAAGGGTCCAGTCCTTCACATTCTACCTGTTAGGATGTCCAGGTCCAGATGTCTAGTACGTTGGCTGAGAATTCTACAGGGGGCAGTAGAGAGCGTCCAGACAAACTGTCCCACTGTCTAATCTGGGACCTGGACCATCTCTGACTACAGCACCCTACAGCAGCTAAGAAGATCTTTGGGGTCCGGACCCACCATAAACACCCATCAAGTGCTGCATCTGAAAGGCTTCCAGCACCGCTCCCACCCCTCTCATTGAGTCTTTACCCCCAACCATCCAGCAGAGGGCAGTGAAGCATCCGTTCTATGCCCTTCAGACTATCTCACGACTTCTTCCTCTAGGTGGCTGAACTACTGAGCGCACAGACAGCACCCCCACCAGCATTCATCATATCCACAGCCTACATACCCCCTTATATTATTCTGTTGCTATAGAACCCCAACCCTCACGGTTAAGGCACCACCACTGCAGTGCTGAGAATGATCCACCACCCACATAGTACCTGCTCTGTGGTGGTCCTGTGGGGGTCCTGACCATTGAAGAACAGGGTAATACAGAGATGTCTGGAACTCCTTTCTGGTCAGTGGAGCTAATACACTGGACACTGAGTCTAGATCCAAGGAGGTGGACTTAATGACGGGTCCAGCTGGCGTAATGATACCCCTTCATGTAATTACACCTAAGCCCACTGGGCGTAGCTTGGCATTGGACCTTTAAGGCTAACTGCATGTCATTTGTGTTTGGGGGGACTGAGATGTACCCTGGCCATACACGGACTGACCAGGTCAGGTGTGTCTGTTTACCTGAAACAGGGCTGTGGAATCCAGCCTGAAGCCGTCTGATCCTGGCTGCCTCACCAAGGCCAAAGCCTGAGGGTCATCCACAGCCAGCAAGGCGTTGAAGCTTATGCTACCAAACGTCCTGGCCTGAGTCTCCGGCTGAGCTTTGTCCTGCAGGCGTAAGTGGGTTAGTTTGGCGTCAGACAGGTTTAGCATAATTACGATGTCCATGTTTGGAGGAGCTAATGATGAATAAGGCTTGCTTACAATGATCTTGAATCTGTAGAGCAGCGACGGAGCATCTGCCAGGCAGCCGTACTCCAAGTTGTTAGGGTTGTACTTCGGCACATAGCCATCTGTTCCCGTGCAGAGGAACACCTTCTCGATGTTACAGATGAACGAGTCTCCGAGGTTCTGTACGGGATCCACCATGACACGGGCATAGATGATGTCACCTGAACGAAACAAGGGTTGGATCTTAGTGCGTTCGGGTTCGCCGCATCCTCGGTTTACGGCAAGCGCGGTTATAATAGGATTTAACCGGAAGGTTGTGCGGGTTACCCTCAGAGAACGCGGTGTCGCTCTCTTGTCCGAAGCCCATGGAGCCATCTGACAGCCACAGAGTTCTCTTAGATAACAGCAGCATCTGTGTGTTCAGGCTGAACTCGGCTGCTACCGGGTCACTCACCTACAGACAGGCATATGGATATATTAATTGTCTGCTGTTGATAATTAATTAATGATTATTAATTAAAAGCCTCAGCATTAAACCCAACTTCAGTAGTAAGATTCCTGATTTGGATTTGTATGACTCCGTCAGGGCAGCAGCACTACTACATCCTCTCATGTTGGACTGATTCCCCTCCTACAGCACTACAGTGACTCACCAGCACCCCCTCAGGTACACAGTGGTACTACAGACAGGATGGCCCGGGGATTTGTATGATCCAACCTGTCCGATTCATACTTCCAAGAATGGAGGCAGCCTATCACTAGGAACTGCCCAGTGGCCCTCCTCTCTTCACTCCTTATTAAAAGTAGTAGCGTTCATCAGACTTCCTCCCTTTCCTCCCCAGGAGCATCTCCAGCGGTGGAGAGCAGCACTCTCCTCCTGTCTATATCACTCCTTCTGTACTGCCGAACGTGGAGTCTTGCCGAGAGTGGGCGGCGGCGGTGGTGGTGTAAACGGTCGCTCACCAGGATCTCCAGCCATGGGTGTGGGTCCTGCTCCTCTCATTGTCTACCTGTCCTTAACTGATCTAACCGTGAGCAGCTCCTTCACCAGGACTGATAGGAGGGTAGGAGACTCCGTCAGGGCAGCAGCACTACAACTTCATCCTCTCATGTTGGACTGACTCCTCTCCTACAGCGCTACAGTGACTCACTATCACCCCCTCAGGTACACAGTGGTTCTACAGACAGGACGGACCAGGGCTAGCTGGTTAGCATGCTAACTTCAGTAGAGATCTCTGTTGAGCACTTTAGTTCATTGGGCTGTTTAGGTCAGTCTAGCACCAAGACCAAGACTCAAATTCTTATTTCTTGTCTTTAAAACTTTTTTGGTTTGGAATTTGCAGACCCTTAGCTTCGCTCCCGCTAGCGCAGAGTCAAAATGTCAAGGCGAAGCGTCCAAAAAGGACTCGTCCTACTTAATCACAATAACAGACTGCCATGCTACCTTCGCGTACCAGACTGAGGTGAGGGTTTTCCTTCTCCTGTAAAGTTCCCGTTTCGGAGATGTGAGCCGTTCTGAGAATTATAGGGCTAGTAGACAAGGGCGCTACTTTCGGCTCATTGGTTTCTAAACTGTGGGTACCAGAAACCAGGAAGTCAGTTCATCTATTAATTTAGCTCAGAACTAAACCCACTGTCCTCTACAGAACAGCGAATCAGTCACGCTCATCTTTACGTCTGTGTAATGACCTGTTGGAAGCGTATGTCCAGGTCGAAGGTGATGGGCTCTCTGGGATTACACACTGGAGGCAGAGTGTACTCCAGATTTGGAGATGCAGTGCAGGGCACCAGCTTCACTGTGTAGGTTCCTGAGTAGTCTCTCACCTGCAGGAGAACAGATCAACAGGTAGACGTCAGAGAGGACAGCAACGAAATGCACACCTGCAAGTACACCTGCATGAAAGAGTTCGGGCACCTTTGGCCATATAGTGTGTATCCTGTGTATGTGTATATGGATTTCCTCAAATATTAAAACTTCCAGTTGATTAACTTTGGAAACCGTGGCACATGCAAACGACTGGACGTCCGACTCGTGGAGAGCCGGGAGTCTGTGTTTGGCTAGTTCATGGTGAATGTTGAGGCTTGTTTGGGATCATTGTCCTCTCGTAGACACCAGAATTTCTGAAATCTATTTTTGCTCCTGTACGTGCGGGATCTACTGTGCCACAACCCCAAAACAACTGTCCTGGTCATTATTATTGGCACCCTTTCCATCTCAGTCAGCCGCTTACAGGAGCCCGAGTTTGAAGAGTCATAGAACTGGTCATCAGCTAATGATTCCTAATGACAACCAGCACTAATGAGCCTCTTAGGAGACTTAAGCTGGATGAAACGAGCTACAGCCGCCAGTTTAGAATTTTTTTCACATTTTTTGGGCTAATTAGACACAACTGGGCGCTAATGTTTACAGGATACACTTTTTTTTAAACTAAAACAAAATTCAAATATTTAATCTTTTAAAAAAATCTTTATAAACAGTAGTTTGGTGTGGATGTTGTGTCAATTCTTCTCATCTCTAAAATCAGAACATGCATTTTGGCCAACAGTACACAAACTGTATAACCAAAGACAATCAACAACATGCCTAGTTTTAATATGCTTTAACACAAATTATGTTTATGTGTATATCTATCTATCTATCTATATATATATATATATATATATATATATATATATATATATATATATATATATATATACACACACACACACACACACACACACAATTAAACCAGAATATGGATCTATGTCTTCCACTGGAAATGCCCAGAAAATACGGTGGAACTGTTTCAAGTGGCCTCCCCCATAACATGGAATACATAAAGCTGAGTGGAGATGAAGTCCTCCACCCGCAGCTCATTAATCACAGCTCACTACTTCACAGCATCACATCAGCATGAGAATGAGGAAGACCAGGGTCTTTACTCACAGCGAAGTCGGAGACGAAGGTCCACTGCTGCATGGGCTGGTTGTAGGTGGGCTCATTTCTCACCAGGCTGAGGTTAAAGGTCAGCCCAGGGTGGTCCGCACACATTATCATGGAGGTCAAAGGTGAGGCTGGAGAGGCAAACGCAGGCGAGTTAGCACTGGCTGAACAAAGAGCAGGAACAATGACCAGCTTGGAGGAGTTCTCTCCAGAATCCCTAACCACATCTGGAGCACACGGTCAACCGCCATGTTATAAACTGGGATTAAAAAAATAACTTTAGTATTAAGACATTAATAGATTCTATAATAATTTAGAATTTCCGGAAATGCTCCTCTGTACTCTAAACAGAACAGAGGACCTGTAGACTAGAAACATATATCAGTTGACACTGGGCTGACGCTAGTTGACGCAGAGAAGAGTGTGTGTGTACATATATATATATATATATATATATATATATATATATATATATATATATATATATATATATATATATATTATATACACATACATACACACACACACACACACACACACACACACATACACACACACATACATACATACATACATACATACATACATACATACATACATACACGTTATTTTATATATTTTATTGTTCTCATTCTGCGTTTATGATAACATTCAGTGACTGATTTTGGTACAATATACACATTTAATACATTTAGTTGAAAAAACTAAAAATGTTAAAAAAATAAAAATAAAAAAATAAATAAATAAATAAATAAATAAATAATATATATATATATATATATATATATATATATACACACACACACACACACACACACACACACACCACATACACCCAATTTACAAATATAGTATATTTTAATACTTTATTATAATTTTTTAATTATTTTTAAGTAAAATATACTTATATACACACATATGTATGTATATATATTTCTGGATATATTACATAAATAACTGTCAGATGATCCCATAATAAGATGAAAGATCTGCCGGTGTTGTAGGACATATGGCATAACCCTAATGACATAACGTGGTCAAGCCCCAACACTCACCGGGATGGGAGGTCACAAACAGTCCCCGGAAGCGAGCCTCTGTCCGGAAATTAACCACCAGGCGTCCGTGTTCGTTAATGCGCATGCTGGTGGGATACAGAGCCCCTGAAAGACAGCACACACGGTTTAACAGCTCTCTCTGGGCACCAGGACGAGTTTCAGAACCTCTCTGTAGGACCTGCGGCTAGAACTAGGAGTCTAAAGCGAGCAGGTGCTTCTGGACTGTTCTAACTCTCTCTCCGTGTTTTTATTATTATACCCTCAAAATCCTTCAGCGCTGCCCCGCCCACAGGTTTAAGGCCACACCCATTAAAACTCAGCAGGTCTGTAGAGCATTCCACCAGTAGGATCCCAGCACCACCGCTCAGCTAAAGCCAGTACAACCTGTTAGCTTCCTGTTCAGAATTGGTACATACTGGAGCACCAGCTTCTTACCCAGACTCCACCTTCCACCTTAGATGGAGAATTCTGTCGTCTCAGACAATGCTGTGAAGTGTCACACCCTTTAAGGTGGAACATGGAAATCAGACAAGAAACTGGTGGTTAATGAGCAGCGGCTCGTCATCATTCAGAGGAGGGGGCAGGTTCTGAACCGGGGGAGAAGGAGCTGTGCTGCTTCATCCTCGTGCCATCTTGACCAAAGCATCAGTGTTTAGGCATTTCATTAAGAGCCCAGAGAGAGCTAGCGGTGGAGCAGCGGTGGAGCAGGCGGAGCAGGCGTCTGCAACAGGCCCAGCTTTGGAGGCATTGTTAGTCTGCAGTCTTCAGATTAACCAGAAGGGGGCGTTAATGAGATGATGTTTAGACTTTCTATTACAGCATGCCACAAATGTTTCTGATGTTCTAGGTCCCGGGTTCTGAGTGTGTTCTATTGGCTCCTGAGGCCTGAAACATACAGGTAGTGGCTACTGATTCCTATAAACTTTGCTCCTGGGTTCAGGTCAGTGATGTTCTGACAAGTTCTCTATTATCCAGAACCTCTAAAGTGTGCCGAGTAGACTTCAGGTAGCTTCTGGAACTGTGTGAACTCTCCAGAAGTTTATAGAACTGTCCAGAATGTTCTAGAACTTTAGAGAACTGTTAGAGACCTATCTAGAACGGTCTGGGTCTATCCAGTAGTGTAGACAGCAGTATAAGTACAGGTGTGTTAAACAGCCGTTTCAGGTGATGCTCCAGCTGAGTGAGGGATGGTGGATACAGAGCTACAGGTCATTTAGAGGTCATCAAGAGGCTCCAGCGTCCGGTAGACGGGTTCTGCTCCGTCTGTGGACCAGTTTATCCAGACCAGAGTGGAACAGTACTCTGGGAGAGTGTCCCCTGAGATGGGTGAGGTCTACAGAGCGTACTTCAGCATGCCTGTCGGGGGTCAGGACAAACTGGGGGCTCCTCATTTCAGGTGGGAGCCTGCAGGAGGACTCTTGAAGGTGGGGTGGACGAGGGCTGTTTTATTAGATGGCAGAGTTTTATTCTGTAGGGTTCTGAGGACTCAGATTAACAGCTGGTATTAATAACGCTGAGCCCGTCTTTAAGGTTCTAGTAAACCTACATTACAGTACAGTGTATATGTACTGCACTGTGTTCATATCTTACAATACAGAACCTTCACCGTCCTGCTCACAGAGACACAGTTTACGCTGTACCAGATAAGCCCCTGGAACACAGAGAGGCTGGAGCTGTGAGAGTAATCTGCAGGTAATGTAGTTAGGAGACTCAGGAGCGGAAGCGGCCGCAGCTCATATATAGTGATTAGATCTATACACGTCTTGCCTTGAAGCTCTGCCTCCGGCGGGCTGCCGATCCCGTCCCTCCACAAGATGGCAGTGTCATACACAAAAGTGAGCCTGAGCTCGGACTGCAGGTCGAAGTGCTGCCAGCCGCCCGCACCCACCGGGGAGTGGAACACGTAGGACACATGCAGTGGCACACGCAGGGTCACATAGGACTGCACCAGGTTCAGCACCTGGGGGGGGGCAGGGGAGAGAGAGGAAGAGGGAGAGGGAGAGGGAGAGGGAGAGGGGGAGGACATCAGTATCATACATCACATCATAGGGATCAGGTTCCTCAAACCCTGCAACACGATGTCTGAGGACTGGGCCCTCCAGAAGGTTACCCCAACCGCCGACTCAACATGAGGACAAACAGATCATCATCCCGGGAGGATTCCACACAGCAGTGCTTCCCAGTTACCCAGATATCGTAGCCCCGAAGTCAAGCAGGCCCAGTAGGAAAAGAGGCGAGGGACATTCTGATTGGACGGTCCTCTTCTGTAGGCTCAAGTATCTGACTAACTGGGAAGTCCCGCTTTGTGGAATACCCCTCTGGTCAAATGACGTATGTTGCTGATCCACTACAGAGACCACACAGGTATACGGCTGATTCTGTTTTAAACACACTGGGGGGAAATTAGCATACCATGTAGCGCGTCATAGAGCGTCATAGAGCGTCATAGTGCGTCATAGTGCGTCATAGAGCGTCACAGTGCGTCATAGTGCATCATAGAGCGTCATAGAGCGTCATAGAGCGTGTACAGGCCACGTTTGATGTTCAATTTCAAACCAGCTCACATCCAAGTGTGTCACATACGGAACATCATCATACACAGCTGCTCGATCACATGACACACTAAGAACATATGAAGATAGAATATCTCAAACAGAACAAAATTAAATAAACTCAATATTAAAACTATAATATAAACACTGAATATATTTAACATTCTATATAGAAATATTACAGTTATTAACTGGTTTATTTGTTTGTGTTAAACTCAGAATTGGGGGCTCATGAACTTTTACTAATTATACTAATTTAATAATGAATAATGTACCTAAAATTATGTATTTATTTATTGTTTATCATTTGAATCTGTAAAAGTATTTATTCATAAACATTCATGTATATAAATTGTGTTTATCATTATTAAGATATGTAAATTAATAGTAATTATTCATGTGTGTAAAACGAGGATTTCATTTCTTACTTTAACTCAAACTGAATTATTATTATTATTATTATTATTATTATTATTATTATTATTATTATTATTATTACTAACCTGAATGATCAGTCCGGGATCTGGAACTGTAAAATCTTATGGGTGAATAAGGTCAGGGTTGGTTTATATATCAGCTGTGCACACGTCACATTCTCCACCACTAGGGGGCGCACTTGTCTAACTCTTCATTTCGCTTTGAGCCCGTCGTCTGTACCACATCATACTATCAGCCACAGTTAGCATTCACAGTGCGAGTGTAGTAAGAGGTACACCTGTCCGGGTTGGATCAACAGATATTAGCTGATATCCCAACCTGGCAACCTTCATCAACCTCCCTATGCAGCCCATACTAGGCCCAGTACAACACGGGTTCACAGCCATCTTCTACAACCATGGATGTGGAACCCTAGTACCTGCTTCTTGACAGTGATGATCAGAAGCTCCGCCCTAATACACCAACTATACAGTTACTCTCATACGGCTGTGTCTGATCCACTCACATCAGCACCACCCACACTAACACACCACCACCATGTCAGTGTCACTGCAGTGCTGAGAATGATCCACCACCCACATACTACCTGCTCTGTGGTGGTCCTGTGGGGGTCCTGACCATTGAAGAACAGGGTAATACAGTACACAGAGAAACAGATGGACTACAGTCTGGACCTGTACACCTACAGAGTGTCCTGTACGGTCAGTGGGGCTGGTACGGTGGACAGTGGGTGGAGGTACAGGGATCTGGACCTTGTAGTGTATGTGGGCCGGTGAGTGTACGTACGGTGTATGGTAGGTGATAGTTCCAGAAAGTTCCTGACTGTAAATGTAATGTAGGTCGTGACCTGGAAGCAGCCTAAAGAGAAGACGTACACCCAGCACCGACGCTACCGTACACAGAAAACAAGGACAGGTGCAGAGCGTCCCCACCGGGGAGCTACGGTTAACAGGTCCTGTGCTGCATGCCCAAGGAGAGGCCAACCCCACCTTCAGCTCTCATCTTACAGTCCAAATACATTACCATAAAAACTTATATATAAACTATATATATATATACACACAGAGCGCCACACAGAGCGCCACACAGAGCGCCACACAGAGCGCCACACAGAGCGCCACACAGAGCGCCACACAGAGCGCCACACAGAGCGCCACACAGAGCCACACGTTACCTTCCATTAAAAGTTAAGTCTAAGTTTATTCATTATTTACTTTATTTTATTTTATCTCTCGCCCCAACAGTGATTATGGAATTTTCATACAACACAAAGAATTTTCCGGAAAAGAATTAAATAAATATGTGTTCTATAGACCTGCTTTATTATTGTCTTTTTGATAATATTACAGGGGAAAAAAAACATATCGGGAGTCAGACATGTTGTTTCCACTTTAACTGAAGGATTATACATTATTAATTATTAATTAGTGTATGAGTATATAACTGGAGGTCTGTTACACCATAATCACTGATATTACTACTTACAGTAATCCTCAATAAACACTGTTTAGCAGGTCAGGAAAATGACTGAGCATTTGGTAGTGTCTAATTTACATCTCAGAAATCCAGGATGGATCTTCATAGGTTCCGGATAGACTCCAGTTTAACGGATGAGAGCTGAGAGGTGATGAATACCGTGTTCCATATTGTGCAGGTAAATAGATTTTAGGAAATTTGGAGGTGGCATATGAAGTTTGAGTCAGTAAATCTGCGCTGGAGAACACGAACACATCTGAAGAATAAGAGACGATTAAAGTCGTATATTATTTATAATCTAAACGTCAATAAAGCGGCGAATAAACCAGACGCGGTCCGACGCTGCCACTAACACGCACGTTCAGTTCATTACTTAGATCGCATGTGCTGAACAATTTGTAATAACGGCGGCACAGAGCATACCTCTGACCACGCACAGACACGGGTCATACCTGCACACCTGGCTACCTCAACACACTGCACTCTCCTGCGGGTACAGTACACTGAGCTGTACTTCACTCTACCTCACATCCTGACGTTCAGTTACTGCTCCAGCACATTCCTCAGGGATACTGTTAGGGTTAGCGTTATGTAAACGCTGTTAAGTCCCTTAGTGTAAATTTAAATCCTGCTAGAATTCATATAACAACTGATCTGCCTAATATATTATATATATAGCATATAGCATAGCATAGCCAGAGATAGAGAAGCAGAATGAACTGGATGTTAGCTGATCTAACATGACAGATCAGTCTAGGGTGTATAATTTAGGCCATATAATTGATCATGGCCAATATTGGTGATACCGTTTGGCGCAAGTCCCAGAGGTCTGTGCGCAAGTCACATTCTCCACCACTAGAGGGCCTCTTTGTCTAACTGCTCATTTCGGTTTGGGCCAGTCGCCTGTACCGCATCATACTACCAGGCACCATGTGTATTAACGAGCACCAATGGTATACGTTAGCCGATATCTCTGGCAGTCTGGCCTCCGTCATCTTCATACGCTCAGGACTCGGGTTCATCACTGTGGTCTAAGACTACGGATATGAAAGCGTCTCAGACGTGACCTTTTGCTCGGCTGTGATGATTATGAGCTCCGTTCTCATCTACCGACTCCGCAGTCACTGTCGCTCCGCAGACGGAGTCTAAAGGTCTAGTGCAGAGCGGGATTCTAAATTGGAATGACTTCAGTGAGCGCACCAGGCAGGGGCGCCTACGGCATGAGGTCCACGCTCGGAGAACCTGGCCTTTGCACCCAGCCGTCCCTTTATGACACTTGTCTCCTTTAATTAACTGCAGAGAGAACTGCTAGAACCAGTTTCCATGGTGAGTGTGAACGAGCCGCCGACAGAGGCATGTGGGTAGCCAGAGCGGGGAGAGGTTTAAAGGGTGCCCCTGCCCACCGCGCGGCTATAAAACAAACGAGGCCTAAAAGAGAGAAACGGCCCCCTTTATGGTCCCACCGTGAATTTACACTCACTGCCGGAGAAAGGCAAACAGGGTGGGCCCCACAGGACGACACGGGGGTCCACAAACAGCCACCACCAGTAATCTTTAACAGACTGGGAAACTTTTACAAGAGGGGCTTTCCTTTCGCTGGCTGCACTGGGCCGTGCGCACAGGGTTTAACAGGAGCTGTGAACTGGAGCTTCATGAGCGGCCGGGAAACAGGAGGAGGGACCGGCTGACCTCTCATATGGGGACTTAAAGCTGGACATGGGCATCCACTCGTCTTCTGAATTCATCAGGAACCAGAGGGAGCTTCTTCCAGCTTTAATGAGGACGGTGAAAACCCGGAGCGGTTTACTCTACTTCACCCCGGTTCTTCACCGGGAGGCGCACCTTTAAACGCCCTGCTGCTTCTACATGAACGCTGGTGCTGCGGGAGTGAAGTCAGAATGCAAACGAAGCAGAAAACAAACTAAATAAACATAAAAGAATAGAAACCAAAGGACGGAGGGTCACGAGAGAGGCCACGCCTCACAGTGCTCCTAATACTAGTGCACAATCATGTGACGCAGAGTGGCCAAACCAGGAAACTGATAACACCAGACGTAGGGGGCGTATCAGTCCCGCTCCCGCCAGTCCTGGCCGGAACTCGTCTCGCCCCTATCCGCGCTGTAGCATGTTGTATGACGCTGTAGTAATTCTCAGAAACACAACCAACAATACAAACAACACCACCACCAACAAAAACACCACCAACACCAACACCACCACTAACAATACCACCAACACCACCACTAACAATACCACTAACAATACCACCAATACCAACAACACCACCACCAACAAAAACACCACCAACACCAACACCACCACTAACAATACCACCAACACCACCACTAACAATACCACTAACAATACCACCAATACCACCAACACCACCACTAACAATACCACTAACACCACCACTAACAATACCACTAACACCACCACCAACAACACCATCAACACCAACACCATCAACACCAACACCACCAACACCACCAAAAACAACAACAACAACAAAAACAACAGCACCAGCAACAACACCACCACCAACAAAAACACCACCAATACCACCAACACCACCACTAACAATACCACTAACACCACCACCACCAACAACAATACCACCAACAACACCACCACCAACAATACCACCAACAACACCACCACCAACAACACCACCACCACCACCACCAACAACAACAACACCAACAGCAACAACAAAAACACCAGCAACAACGAAAACACCAGCACCACCATCACCAGCACCACCATCACCAGCACCACCATCACCAGCACCACCATCACCACCACCACCATCACCAACAACACCACCAACATCACCACTAACAATACCACCACCACCACCACCAACAACACCATCAACACCAACACCAACAACAACACCATCAACACCATCACCAACACCACCAAAAACAACAACAACAACACCACCAACAGCAAGAACAAAAACAACAGCAACAACAGAAACACCAACACCACCATCACCAACAACACCACCAGCAACAACACCATCACCACCATCACCATCACCAACAACACCATCACCAACAACAACACCATCAACACCAACACCAACAACAACACCATCAACACCATCACCAACACCACCAAAAACAACAACAACAACACCATCAACACCATCACCAACACCACCAAAAAAAACAACAACAACAACAACAACAACAACAGCAAGAATAAAAACAACAGCAACAACAGAAACACCAACACCACCATCACCAACAACACCAACAAAAACCACCAACAACATCCCCCCACGCTGTGGATATTAAACCTGCAGACTATCAGCCTCGTGTCCAGTCACTGTACCCACTGTACTCCTGTAAGCAGTGACTGCACCTGGTGAGCTGATTGGCTGACCAGGTAGACTTCAGAACGGAGCCTCTTCGTCTTAAACTAATTATACATCACCGTGTAACTTTGGATTTAAGGGCTTGCGTTAATTTGCATACAGTGTAATCACAACAGGAGGTCAAGCCAAGGACACCCATCAGTCTCCCACCTGCCCGTCTGTGCCGATGGTCCCGCCGCAGTCGCTGAGCAGTTCGGACATGTCGTAATAGCTGGTAAACTCCCACAGACACGCCTCCAGGTGGAGGTTCCGGTAGAAGCGCAGCGTGTTCTGGCCCCTCAGGGTGGCGCTGTACTGGTAGGGCGCCGTGCCCCCGATAGCCTCCGGGTTGCGGGTGGATTCGGTGATGAAGCCGTGGCGGGTGCGCACCTCGCTGTAGTCCAGCAGGTTGGAGCAGCGGTGGTTACCCACCCGCGTCCCGTCCGGACTCAGAGTCAACTCGAAGTTGGAGAGTGGACGAGTGGACACCACGGGCAGCATCCCTGCCAGACGTAAAGATCAGAGACACCACGTTAAAGCCTTCAGGGCGGTGTCTGCTAGCACAGAGGACGTTCTAGATATCCATATGTTCTAAATACATTTAAACTGCACATGCTTAAATTAATAACAGATACATTCGCAGCCTGTAGCCATCAGAGTTGGAGCACTCTCAACCGGGGGAAGACACGGATCTCCAAACAGCCAGCTTTACACCTTAACCATTAGAGTCAATGGAACCAGACGTCTTCCCCCGCAGCGTTGGGTCTTTACTGATCCATTCACCATGAAATGTGTAAACAGCAGCTGCTGTGTTCAAACGAGGCATAGGAGTCAAAACAGACAAACGGAGATGTGTGTTTCTCATTGGACAGTGATGATATACCTTTACCTGTAACCAAGCAGTGAAACACCTTGATCTGACACCTTGTTCCAGGGTTCTAGGTGTGTTCTATTAGCTCCTGAGGCCTAAACTTTACAGTTAATGTTGTTAGGCCTCATAAACCCTGCTTTTGGGCTCAGAACCATGATGTTCTGATTAGTTCTCTACTCTCCAGAACGTCTGAGAATCATTCAGTGCTGGCTAGTAGTTCTGGAACTCTCCGGCCGGTTATAGAGCCATCTGGAATTTTCTAGAACTTTGGATATTTGTTCAGAACTATCTAGAACTGTCCTAGAGCGTCCAGTAGTGTACATAGCAGTATAAAGACAGGTGCGTTAAGGTGTGTCAGTTGATGTTCCATCTGAGTGAGTGGATAGAGGGTATAGAGCTACCTCCCCTAATCATGGAGAACATGCGCTTCACTGTAGAACGTTACAGCTCGTAATGTGAAGTAGGCCAGCTTGTGGCGTTAGCATTAGCTAGCTAGCACAACTACCTCACCGGTCGGATCGTCAACCAGTGAGCAGACATGTTCCCTCTACAGATGCTCCAACACGGAGGACGGCTCCAGTGCCAGCTACACTCGGCTTTACAGGTAGTACAGCTGACACTCCTTGATTTGGAGCTAAGCGTGAACCGCTAACACACTTTAGAACATCGTCTCAAACATTCCCAGCTTGGCCGGCACAGGAAGTGGTGACGACGTCACCAACTAATCAACAAATCTGGCCTTTGATTTTAGTCAACAGAGTCAACTGACCATTAAAATCCTCCCCCCAAAGTGGAATAATCGCCACGCCCAGTCGACTAATCGTTTCAACCCACCCCACAGCGGACTGCTCATTGTGCCCCCATGAGTGGATTAATCATCCACCCGTAGTCGGTTAAACGCTGCACCAAGTCAGGCCAATTAATCGCTACAGCCCCCCAAAATTGATTGACAGTTGCACACCACAGTCGATTAACCGCCCACCCAAGACAATTAATCAGCCGCACCCCCCGGCCATTTAGTCCTTCCCGTCCCTCAAACCTCATCCATCCTGTACTATACCTGAATAACCAAGTCGTGTTTCAGTATGACCAAAACGAACTCTGTTCAACTTCCTGCAGGTTTTCCCTATCGGCTACGGATAACTCCGCCCAGGCTCCGAGCGCTCCGGGAACCTAGTGCAGCCAGAAGAAGTCTTACCGTCTATGTGGGGCATGGTGACGGTCAGCTTGATGAGGTTTGGATGGTCCAGGTCTTCTGGTCCAGTGTAGCGGAGTTTGGCAGAGAACGGCTCAGCGCCCACTGCGCCCGGGACTCGAGGCTGGCACAGACCTGCCAACGGGCAACACAATCAGACTCCACACAATCCATCAAAAGCGAGCACAGCCACGCCAAAGATTCATTCCAGCTCGACTGTCGAGATCACTTTAGTTATCAAGACCTCAGAGAGCCGCACGATGAAAGAGCGCAGCCCAAACACGGGGTCGCTGTCTAAGACCCACATTAGTAGTCATGGTGTCGGAGCTGCAGCGGGAATACAGACTCATGGGCTGCCTTCCCAGGCACAGATTAGACCCACTCCTGGAAAGAAATGGATTTTCAAGAAAGAGAATCACCGCCGACACTGTACGCGAGTCTTACGGGGCCTTCACAAGGAGCTTCAGACGTCCGTCAGAAACCGCCTGGCCGTCAACTTCAGCCAGTTATTTACAGAGTTCTGACTGAATTATTCATACAGGTTTATGAGGATAAAGAACGACACGCTCGTCTTGACTCGAGCACACGGTGGAGCTAGAACGCTGGGCTTTAATACACATCCAACTCTGCATCAGCCAATAAGAAGGCAGGGCTTCAGTCAGTCACGTCCATACCGAGCACGATAATGGTCACTGCAGCCCCAATGCAACTTCAGGTGAATGCAACATGCATGAAACCAGGTTTCACTAGAGTTGCATAAGGTGAAGCAACCTGCAGCTGCGACGTCTCAAACCAATGTGATGTAACAGCCAATCCAAATGATGACAGCGCATCATGTGGTCAATGAAAGGAGCCATGTGTAACTTCTAGTGGTGAAGTTGTGAACTGCAACCTTTGACCTTTCTCTTGAACCTACGTAGACATCAGGTACCAGTTCTGTTATCGTCTTAATGTTGTTTCTCCATTACATTTTCGGGGGTGCTAATCAGTAAGCTCCACCCTCCATGCCACAAACTGGATTCTCACACTTACTGCAACACAGATTTCCAGCTCTCCCAGCTACCCATCCAGCAGTTCTACATTCTACACCTTCACCAGCTTCCCATCCCACCTTAAACGGTGCAGCACTCACGGACTGTCACAGACATTCACCTTTCAGTTCATATCTTCCTGATCCACCTTAAATGGAGACATTCTGTCACCTGAGGCTTTATTACAACTTCTGGACCATTTAAGGTGGAATGAATTAGTAAAAGGAGCCCCTCTTAAGGTGGAACCAGTAACAAAAAGCTGGAGAACAAGTACTGGTGGTGCTAGCGCTGGTATTGCTAGCGCTGGTGGTGCTTCTGATTACAGAAATTTAATCTATTAAAATATTCCACCTGGAGTTTTATGGGCGGAGCTACTGATATGTTCAGCAGTAGAACATTCCAACAAGGGTTCTTCCTCTTTCTGTCCTACTGTCTGTGCTATAGCGCCCCCTAATGGAAGTATGTATGTATGAAGTATGTAGTGGTGGTTTTTCATTTTGCCAATTCAATAAATCAAAACAAACAACAAAGTGTTTCTCCAAGATCACGTTCGTGTGAACAGCTGGATTACCTAGCCAGATTAAACTTTCATAGGTGCACTGTTTACTGTCAACAAAGCTCTGATTTGAAAAGAGAACCAACCCAGCCGAGACAGCACTGCTCTGCGTAGTGGTCTGTTAGAGGGACATCGTCCTTGTGAATGCTGCCCTTGTCTTGGCGACTGTGCTAATCTCACATGGTCCAGATTAGGGCTAGCACTGGATTAAACTGCACTGTGTACAGTGATCCTCCAGTGGAGCCCTTTTTTTTTTAAAAGCTGAGCACGGTATGTTTATGGAGCGCTTTCTCCACCCACCCTCCTCTATGCTGATGGAGATGATGGCACTGCTGAGCTCCAGACCCTCGTCCCCGTTGGAGTTGACCGCCCTGGCCGCGCACTGCACCCGTGAGCCGGCCTGGAAGTACACCGAGTCCAGCGTGATGCTTTTGGAGGTGGTGAAGAAGGTGTCGAAGTCCACCTCCCTCATGGGGCTGGTGACCCCGTCCGGCCCCGTGGGAGCGCTGACGAGCCACCGGTATCGGGTTAGCGTGTCGTTGATGTGTTCGCCCACACAAATGGAGCCGGTGCGGTCAAAGTCTGGGTACTTGGGGTTGCAGGCCTGGAGAGGATGAAGAGGAGAAGGTGGAGACGAGGGGAGAGAGAAGGAACATCATTAACAAGCAGCACTTCTACACCCACTGTCCTACACCTGCTGTCCACTCCATCAGCTCCACGGACCATACAGGACACTCTGTAGGTGTACAGGTCCAGACTGTAGTCCATCTGTTTCTCTGTGTACTGTATTACCCTGTTCTTCAATGGGCAGGACCCCCACAGGACCACCACAGAGCAGGTACTATGTGGGTGGTGGATCATTCTCAGCACTGCAGTGACACTGACGTGGTGGTGGTGTGTTAGTGTGGGTGGTGCTGGTGTGAGTGGATCAGACACAGCAGTGCTGCTGGACACCTCAGTGTCACTGCTGGACTGAGAATCCACCAACAGAAACTGTCCTGTGGGGCAGCGTCCTGTGGGGCAGCGTCCTGTGGGGCAGCGTCCTGTGGGGCAGCGTCCTGTGGGGCAGCGTCCTGTTGGGGGCAGCGTCCTGTGACCACTGATGAAGCACTAGAGGATGACCAACACTGCACTGTGCAGCAGCAGATGAGCTATCGTCTCTGACTGTCCATCTACAAGGTGGAGCAGCAAGGTAGGAGTGTCTAATAGAGTGGACAGTGAGTGGACACAGTGTCTCAACACTCCAGCAGCACTGCTGTGTCTGATCCACTCACACCAGCACCACCCACACTAACACACCACCACCACGTCAGTGTCACTGCAGTGCTGAGAATGATCCACCACCCTCATCATACCTGCTCTGTGGGGGTCCTGTGGGGGTCCTGACCATTGAAGAACAGGGTAATACAGTACACAGAGAAACAGATGGACTACAGTCTGGACCTGAACATGTTAATAGTGTTAACAGGTTTAGCTGTAGGGAGAATATGGGTAGTGATTAATATGGGTATTGATTAATATGGGTAGTGATTAATATGAGTACTGATTAATATGAGTACTGATTAATATGGGTAGTGATTAATATGGGTAGTGATTAATATGAGTAGTGATTAATATGAGTATTGATTAATATGGGTAGTGATTAATATGGGTAGTGATTAATATGGGTAGTGATTAATATGGGTAGTGATTAATATGAGTACTGATTAATATGGGTAGTGATTAATATGGGTACTGATTAATATGGGTATTGATTAATATGAGTAGTGATTAATATGGGTATTGATTAATATGGGTAGTGATTAATTTGGGTAGTGATTAATTTGGGTAGTGATTAATATGAGTACTGATTAATATGAGTAGTGATTAATATGGGTAGTGATTAATATGGGTAGTGATTAATATGGGTAGTGATTAATATGGGTAGTGATTAATATGAGTATTGATTAATATGAGTAGTGATTAATATGAGTATTGATTAATATGAGTAGTGATTAATATGAGTATTGATTAATATGAGTATTGATTAATATGAGTAGTGATTAATATGAGTAGTGATTAATATGGGTAGTGATTAATATGGGTAGTGATTAATATGGGTAGTGATTAATATGGGTAGTGATTAATATGGGTAGTGATTAATATGGGTAGTGATTAATATGGGTAGTGATAAACAGTGCTAGTAAAGGTCTGTATCCATAACCCTAATGATCCAAACGCTCTGTAAGCAGTGGAGTTCAGATTGATTAGACGACACCGATGCCCACCGTGACGCAGACGACAGGGTAGCCGGCAGCTGGCTGGGTGTCCCGGGCACTGCTGGTGTCGTCGTACTGCAGGAGGGATATGACCACTGGCACTGCGGGGAAGGTCACATCAGCCATGCTGTTCATTTCCTCAATGTAGACGATGGCTTTGGTCATCTGCATGAACACACACACACGACAGAGCTGCCCTTTAATAGGGACGAGTGAAGATCATAACATCGTGACTTCCTGAGGAGCTAAATTACTCATTTCATTTAATCCTTTGATCACAAGTTATTATTTTTAATTACTGTTGAAATAAAATAACATAACAGTGTAAATATTACTGTAAGGATTTATTCATTACATGGTTGCCGCTTTACTCCACACTATGAAAACATTATCTTACAATGTCGGTGGGCGGGGCGAAAGCTAATAAATAGATTAATATTAATACAACTACAATAATGATCAAATCTATTAAAATATGCAATTTATATAAACAAACAAATAAATAAATAAACAAAAATAAATACACTCTTTTTTTTTAAGCATTTAAGCATTTATTTCAATATTGAATTATATTTTACAATGTTATTTTAAAAATATTAATAGTTATATTAATAATATTAATAATTTTTTTGGTGTCCTAACAGTCCAAAGAAAAATGAGTGTCTCTGGAATGGTAACTTTACAGGAGAGGCCAAAAACCTCTGAAGTCAATGAAACCGGACGTCCTTCCGAGCAGTTTTGGGCCGTTTGAGACACGTTTTTCATTGGACAGCGATGATTGGACATCAAATAATAATTTGACAGACGTAAACGATGCATTTCAACTTCAAAAGAGTTATTTTTGACACCAACATTTTCTAAAGTGAAGGAGAACAACGCCACAAGTATAAATTAATATCGTGTTAATGAGGTTACTGATAAGACTAATATAGAACTGAACATGTCGATCAGCCAGTACCTGGATTTCAGCCACCATGTTCTCGTCCGGCTTCAGGTGGACCGTAAACGCCTCCCTCATCTCGCGTACGCCGTCATACAGAATCTCAACCTCCACCGTGTGCTCCGTCTCTCCTTCCTGGAACTCGACGTCTGCAGGACCAGGAAGTCAACAGTCAGTTTCCGGTTCACCCGATACGGGATCTCCCCATTCCACCTTAAACGGTGCAGCAATTGAATTGCCTCAGGCACCAGACTGCAACTGCTGCACCATTTAAGGTGGAAAGGGAAGATCTGAATAGGAAGCCGACTTCGTTTAGATCTGCAGAACCCAGGAACTAAACCGTGGATCTAGAGCCACGGTCGGTCGGTCGGTCAGTCACTCAGTCACTCAGTCACTCAGTCACAAAGCCTGTGGAGTCCAGCTGCCTCTAATTTAAGCAGACAGCGACTCGCTTCATTCCCAGTTTCCCGGTTAGAGCTCAGAACTGAGGAGTCAGTACTACAGTGGTGCTGAGCTGTGCTCACCTTCTGACACAGGGTGGTAATCTTCTCCAGAGGACGCCGAGCCATCTTTGGTGTGGACACGGACCACAGACACTTTGGAGGTGTCCCCTACTCGCTGCACAGGGATCTTCACCACGGTGACCTGTCCCGACTCCGTGGGCTCACTGACGCTGAACTTGGTCGCCCCGAACCTGATAATGGCCCCTGTGGGACAGCAGGACAGGAGGAAGGTCAGACCTACAGGCTGGACGTGAGGAGGACAGGCGGCAGCTGGGATTTCACATCTGTTTAGACTAAAGCAGAATCCGGACGGAACAGTCTCCGCCAATCAGGAGGCGCCACCTCAGCCATGACTGCCCAGCACCTTCTCTCGTCTGTGAAATGACCAGCGCATAGCAAATACAATACCTGATTCAGCAGTGTGCACTTCAGGAACACCGAGTACAGCGGTAACACACCCGTATGATATTAAACATCCAGCAAAGTGTAAACAAAAACACCAGGATAAACATCATACATCAGTTAATCAGTTAATCATCACTTAATATGGACACTACATTAAAAACATCTAAACAAACAAACAAACAAACGTCCAGACTAATAAATTGGTTTTGGTGATGGATAAATAAAAGAAGGGATGAAGGAAGTGATGTTGGTGATGGATGAAGGGATGAAGGAACAGTGTTGGTGGTTGGTCAGGGAAATGATTATGAAAGTGTTGCTTGAGATTAGGACCACCCCATTAAAAGAAGAGAGATTAGGACCGCCCAGTTAAGAGAGAAGACATTAGGACCGCCCAGTTAGGATGGAGAAAAGAGATCAACCCCTCCCAGTCAGGATGGAGAGGAGAGATTAACCCCGCCCAGTCAGGATGGAGAGGAGAGATTAACCCTGCCCAGTCAGGATGGAGAGGAGAGATTAACCCCGCCCAGTCAGGATGGAGAGGAAAGATTAACCCTGCCCAGTCAGGACAGAGAGGAGAGATTAACCCAGCCCAGTCAGGACGGAGAGGAGAGATTAACCCAACCCAGTCAGGATGGAGAGGAGAGATTAACCCCGCCCAGTCAGGATGGAGAGGAGAGATTAACCCCGCCCAGTCAGGATGGAGAGGAAAGATTAACCCTGCCCAGTCAGGATGGAGAGGAGAGATTAACCCCGCCCAGTCAGGATGGAGAGGAGAGATTAACCCAGCCCAGTCAGGATGGAGAGGAGAGATTAACCCTGCCCAGTCAGGACGGAGAGGAGAGATTAACCCTGCCCAGTCAGGATGGAGAGGAGAGATTAACCCTGCCCAGTCAGGACGGAGAGGAGAGATTAACCCTGCCCAGTCAGGACGGAGAGGAGAGATTAACCCAGCCCAGTCAGGATGGAGAGGAGAGATTAACCCCGCCCAGTCAGGATGGAGAGGAGAGATTAACCCCGCCCAGTCAGGATGGAGAGGAGAGATTAACGGAGGTAATCGGTGGTTCCAGTCGTCTCCTACAGCAGTGGAAATGGAGCCGTGTTCATCTTCCTGTTGTTGAATATTCCGAACGTGGCATGCAGGTTTAAAGGACACCATGGCTCAGTGTCGGTCTTACACTGTCCTGTTCATTACGCCTGACATTTCTCCTCCACAGTCCTCCAGAAATTATTCCAGCAGGACCTTTAGAGAGGATAAGAATAGACTGTGGGTAAACCCGGCGCAGGGACTCCAGGAGCTGACCGGTAAACCACTGTTTGCATTCAACCTCCGGCTCGTGCCATGGCCGCCCACAACCTGCTCCTTAATATGCTCAGCAAACAGAGGAATTCAAACCAGAGGCTCTTTTAGCTGTGAGAGGAAACTGGATCTCTGAGCAGGGAGCAGGTCTGGAGGAGACACGTCGTCTCTTCACACCTAACGCACCGGCAGAACACCGCGCTACAACACTGGCCCTTCCTCACTCGCTACACCTGGAGAGCACTGCTCAGTGAACCAACTGCACAACAGTCCAGATTTACCGGGGAACACCCCTGGTTACCTTGACTTTAATTAGAAGCCAAGCCGTTTTCCCTTCTCCCGGAACGTGACCGTTTTGGAGGTACGAGGATTTTTTCCTGCATATATAACCCAGCAGATCTGTGCAGGCCACGGGAGTTCCTCCACACCAGACTCCCCAGTCCATGTCTTTATGGACCTGGCTTTGTGCACAGGGACACAGTCCTGCTGGAACTGGAAAGGGTTCTTCCTCAAACTGCTGCACAAAGCTGGAGATGTAGAACTGTGTAGAACGTCTGTGTGCTGCAGCATTAACACCACCCTTCACTGGAACTAAGGGTCCGAGCCCAAACCCTGAAAAACAGCCCCTGGAGCGGGTAACAGTGGAACAGTGTGAGTGATGGATGAAGGAATGAAGGGGTGAAGGAACAGTGTTGGTGATGGATGAAGGAATGAAGGGGTGAAGGAACAGTGTTGGTGATGGATGAAGGAATGAAGGGGTGAAGGAACAGTGTTGGTGATGGATGAAGGAATGAAGGGGTGAAGGAACAGTGTTGGTGATGGATGAAGGAATGAAGGGGTGAAGGAACAGTGTTGGTGATGGATGAAGGGATGAAGGAACAGTATTGGTGATTGATGAAGGAATGAAGGGGTGAAGGAACAGTGTTGGTGATGGATGAAGGAATGAAGGGGTGAAGGAAGGGGTGATGGATGAAGGAATGAAGGGGTGAAGGAACAGTGTTGGTGATGGATGAAGGGATGAAGGGGTGAAGGAAGGGGTGATGGATGAAGGAATGAAGGGGTGAAGGAACAGTGTTGGTGATGGATGAAGGAATGAAGGGGTGAAGGAAGGGGTGATGGATGAAGGAATGAAGGGGTGAAGGAACAGTGTTGGTGATGGATGAAGGAATGAAGGGGTGAAGGAAGGGGTGATGGATGAAGAAATTAAGGGGTGAAGGAACAGTGTTGGTGATGGATGAAGGAATGAGGGGATGAAGGAACAGTGTTGGTGATGGATGAAGGAATGAGGGGATGAAGGAACAGTGTTGGTGATGGATAAAGGAATGAGGGGATGAAGGAACAGTGTTGGTGATGGATGAAGGAATGAAGGGGTGAAGGAACAGTTTTGGTGATGGATAAAGGAATGAGGGGATGAAGGAACAGTGTTGGTGATGGATGAAGGAATGAAGGGGTGAAGGAACAGTGTTGGTGATGGATAAAGGAATAAAGGAATGTCTTTATGGACCTGGCTTTGTGCACAGGGACACAGTCCTGCTGGAACTGGAAAGGGGGGATGCTGATGAGCTGGAGATGTAGAACTGTGTAGAACGTCTGTGTGCTGCAGCATTAACACCACCCTTCACTGGAACTAAGGGTCCGAGCCCAAACCCTGAAAAACAGCCCCTGGAGCGGTTAACAGTGGAACAGTGTGAGTGATGGATGAAGGAATGAAGGGGTGAAGGAACAGTGTTGGTGATGGATGAAGGAATGAAGGGGTGAAGGAACAGTGTTGGTGATGGATGAAGGAATGAAGGGGTGAAGGAACAGTGTTGGTGATGGATGAAGGAATGAAGGGGTGAAGGAACAGTGTTGGTGATGGATGAAGGAATGAAGGGGTGAAGGAACAGTGTTGGTGATGGATGAAGGGATGAAGGAACAGTATTGGTGATTGATGAAGGAATGAAGGGGTGAAGGAACAGTGTTGGTGATGGATGAAGGAATGAAGGGGTGAAGGAACAGTGTTGGTGATGGATGAAGGAATGAAGGGGTGAAGGAACAGTGTTGGTGATGGATGAAGGGGTGAAGGAAGGGGTGATGGATGAAGGAATGAAGGGGTGAAGGAACAGTGTTGGTGATGGATGAAGGAATGAAGGGGTGAAGGAAGGGGTGATGGATGAAGGAATGAAGGGGTGAAGGAACAGTGTTGGTGATGGATGAAGGAATGAAGGGGTGAAGGAAGGGGTGATGGATGAAGAAATGAAGGGGTGAAGGAACAGTGTTGATGATGGATGAAGGAATGAGGGGATGAAGGAACAGTGTTGGTGATGGATGAAGGAATGAGGGGATGAAGGAACAGTGTTGGTGATGGATAAAGGAATGAGGGGATGAAGGAACAGTGTTGGTGATGGATGAAGGAATGAAGGGGTGAAGGAACAGTTTTGGTGATGGATAAAGGAATGAGGGGATGAAGGAACAGTGTTGGTGATGGATAAAGGAATGAGGGGATGAAGGAACAGTGTTGGTGATGGATAAAGGAATGAGGGGATGAAGGAACAGTGTTGGTGATGGATGAAGGAATGAAGGGGTGAAGGAACAGTGTTGGTGATGGATGAAGGAATGAGGGGATGAAGGAACAGTGTTGTTGATAGATAAAGGTATGAGGGGATGAAGGAACAGTGTTGGTGATGGATAAAGGAATGAGGGGATGAAGGAACAGTGTTGGTGATGGATAAAGGAATGAGGGGATGAAGGAACAGTGTTGTTGATGGATAAAGGTATGAGGGGATGAAGGAACAGTGTTGGTGATGGATAAAGGAATGAGGGGATGAAGGAACAGTGTTGGTGATGGATAAAGGAATGAGGGGATGAAGGAAGTGATGTTGACTCAGGAGGCAGTTCGGAGCTCTGTTACGAGTGATGCTCCTTGGATAGCCTTTACAGCTGTGTCCGCTCTAGCAGGGTAACCGTTTCCCAAACTGGCTTGTGGTAAAGGTGGCATCATATAAACGTACCACCCTTTAAATCACGGAGCTGTTCAGGCGGAGACGGTGTACTGCCACTATTCGCCTATGGAGAGTGAAAGACCTGTACCTAACTACTCGTGTACAGTCCTCCTAACACAGCCAATGGAATTTAGAAAGCTCTTACTGTCCGCGTCGTCCTTTATCTTGATAAGCGTCTCGTTCTGAGCTCCGATGGACGCTCCAAACGGAGACTCGCTTTTGGGGCTTCCCAGCACCAGCCGCAGCTCCTCGACTTCCTCGTGCTCAGTATCATCAACCAGAATCAGGGTACACGGCTTCTCCACCTCTCCTACACACAGAACAGAAAGAACATGCTCTCTCTGACACAGTAATGTCCATCATATATTTACAGATGCACATCAGAAAAAACAGTTTGCAAACAGAAGGATGTTCAGATCTCATCATTTACCTTAACAAATCTGACAGCTACCACAACAATTACCTACACTACAGGTCCGGTAAGATCAGACAGACACACTCTGGTGACCCTAACGCCAAAACGATGCTATCTCTAGAAGACTGGAGGGTCTAGGTAGATGAGTGGAATGTTTGACTCTGATTTAACTTATAAATCACACTTTAGTAAAGTGACCGAAACGGCCTCCCTCAACCACAACCAGCTTCACTCAACCACAACCAAACCTTCCTTCAACCGAAACTGCCTCATTCCACCATGACCAAACCACTCTTCTTTCACCACGACCAAACCAGTCTCCGTCCACCACGACCAAACCAGCTTCCTTCAACCGAAACTGCCTCATTTCACCACGACCAAACCAGCTTCCTTCAACCGAAACTGCCTCATTCCACCACGACCAAACCAGCTTATTTCAACCGAAACTGCTTCATTTAACCACAACAAAACCAGCTTCCTTCAACCGAAACTGCTTCATTCCACCTCGACCAAACCAGCTTCCTTCAACCGAAACTGCCTTCTTCCACCATGACCAAATCAGTCTCCATTCACCACGACCAAACCAGTCTCCATCCACCACGACCAAACCAGTCTCCATCCACCATGGCCAAACCAGCCTCCTTCAACTGAAACTGCCTCCTTTCACCACAAACAAACCAGCCTCCTTCCACCACAACCAAACCAGTGTCCTTCCACCACAACCAAACCAGCCTCCTTCCACCACAAACAAACCAGCCTCCTTCCACCACAAACAAACCAGACTCCTTCCACCACAAACAAACCAGCCTCCTTCCACCACAAACAAACCACTTTCACACAACCAAACCAGCCTCCTTCCTTCAAACCACCAGCTCCTTTCCACCACCCTCACCTTTCCACACCACACAACCAAACCAGACCAAACCAGCCCTCTTTCCACCACAACCAAACCAGCCTCCTTCAACTGAAACCGCCTCTTTTCACCACAACCAAACCAGCCTCCTTTCACCACAACCAAACCAGCCTTCTTTTCACCACAACCAAACCAGCCTCCTTCCACCTCGACCAAACCAGCCTCCTTACACCACGACCAAACCAGCCTCCCTCCACCACAACCAAACCAGCCTCCCTCCACCACAACCAAACCAGCCTCCTTCCACCATGACCAAACCAGCCTCATTCCACCACGACCAAACCGGCCTCCTTCAACTGAAACCACCTCTTTTCACCTTCACCATAACCAAAACAGCCTCCTTTCACCACGACCAAAACAGCCTCCTTTCACCACAACCAAACCAGCCTCCTTTCACCACAACCAAACCAGCCTCCTTTAACCACAACCAAACCAGCCTCCTTCCACCACGACCAGACCAGTCTCCCTCCACCACGACCAAAGCAGCCTCCTTTCACCACGACCAAAACAGCCTCCTTTCACCACAACCAAACCAGCCTCCTTTCACCACAACCAAACCAGCCTCCTTTAACCACAACCAAACCAGCCTCCTTTCACCACGACCAAACCAGCCTCTCCTTTCACCACAACCAAACCAAACCACGACCAAACCAGCCTCCTTTCACCACAACCAAACCAGCCTCCTTCAACTGAAACCGCCTCTTTCCACCACAACCAAACCAGCCTCCTTTCACCACGACCAAACCAGCCTCCTTTCACCACGACCAAACCAGCCTCTTTCCACCATGCCCAAACCAGCCTCCTTCAACTGAAACCGCCTCTTTTCACCACAACCAAACCAGCCTCCTTCCACCATGACCAAACCAGCCTCCTTCAACTGAAACCGCCTCTTTTCACCCACCAAAACAGTCCCAAACCAAACCAGCCTCCTTTCACCACGACCCAACAGCCTCTTTCCACCAACCATGGCCTCCTTACAACTGAAACCGCCTTTCAACCCACACTGACCAAAACCAGCCAGCCTCCTTTACATCTTTCACGCAACATACCAAACCAGCCTCCTTTCACCACGACCAAAACCAGCCAGCCTCCCTCCACCTCGACCAAACCAGGGTGGTGCCTTCTGCTACATTTCACCTGAGCTGGCTATAAATTGGGGTCACGACCAAACACCAGCCTCCTGCCACCACGACAAAACAGCCTCCTTCAACTGAAACTGCCTCCTTCCACCACAAACAAACCAGCCTCCTTCCACCACAACCAAACCAGTGTCCTTCCACCACAACCAAACCAGCCTCCTTCCACCCATAGACCAAACAAGCCTCTCTTTCACAAACAAACGAGCCATCCTTCAACTAGACCAAACCAGCCTCCTTCCACCACAAACAAACCAGCCTCCTTCCACCACAACCAAACCAGTGTCCTTCCACCACAACCAAACCAGCCTCCTTCCACCACAAACAAACCAGCCTCCTTCCACCACAAACAAACCAGCCTCCTTCAACTGATACCACCTCCCTTTAACCACAACCAAACCAGCCTCCTTCCACCACAACCAAACCAGCCTCCTTCAATTAACACCGCCTCCTTCCACCACAACCAAACCAGCCTCCTTCAATTAACACCGCCTCCTTCCACCGCAACCAAACCAGCCTCCTTCAACTGAAAACCGCCTCTCTTTCCACCATAAACAAAACTGAAAGCCTCCTTCACTGTAACCACTTTCACCACGACCAAACCAGCCTCCTTTCACCACGACCAAACCAGCCTCCTTTCACCACGACCAAACCAGCCTCCTTTCACCACGACCAAACCAGCCTCCTTTCACCACGACCAAACCAGCCTCCCTCCACCACGACCAAACCAGCCTCCTTCCACCATGACCAAAACAGTCTCCTTTCCACACACCAAAAAACCAGTCTCCTTCCACCACAACCAAACCCGCCTACTTCAACTGAAACCGCCTCTTTCCACCACGACCAAAGCAGCCTCCTTCCACCATGACCAAAACAGTCTCCTTCCACCACAACCAAACCAGCCTCCTTCAACTGAAACCGCCTCTTTCCACCACTACCAAACCAGCCCCCTTCCACCACGACCAAACCAGCCCCCTTCCACCACGACCAAACCAGCCTCCTTCAACTGAAACCGCCTCTTTCCACCACTACCAAACCAGCCTCCTTTCACCACGACCAAACCAGCCTCCTTTCACCACAACCAAACCAGCCTCCTTCACTCGACCCAGCCTCCTTCGCCAAAAAAACCAGCCCTCTTTCCACCACAACCAAACCAGCCTCCTTTCACCACAACCAAACCAGCCTCCTTTCACCACAACCAAACCAGCCTCCTTTCACCACGACCAAACCAGCCTCCTTACACCACGACCAAACCAGCCTCCCTCCACCTCGACCAAACCAGCCTCCTTCCACCATGACCAAACCAGCCTCATTCCACCACGACCAAACCGGCCTCCTTTCACCACAACCAAACCAGCCTCCTTTCACCACGACCAAACCAGCCTCCTTTCACCACGACCAAACCAGCCTCCTTTCACCACGACCAAACCAGCCTCCTTTCACCACGACCAAACCAGCCTCCTTTCACCACGACCAAACCAGCCTCCTTCCACCTTGAGCAAAACAAGCCTCCTTCCACCTCGACCAAACCAGCCTCCTTCCACCTCGACCAAACCAGTCTCCTTCCACCACAACCAAACCAGCTCAGTCTCCTTTCACCACAACCAAACCAGCTCAGTCTCCTTTCACCAAAACCAAACCAGCCTCCTTTCACCACGACCAAACCAGCCTCCTTTCACCACGACCAAACCAGCCTCCCTCCACCACAACCAAACCAGCCCAGTCTCCTTTCACCAAAACCAAACACCAGCCTCCTTCCACCACAACCAAACCAGCCTCCTTCCACCGCAACCAAACCAGCCTCCTTAAACTACAACCAAACCAGCCTCCTTAAACTACAACCAAACCAGCCTCCTTCCACCACAACCAAACAAGCCTCCTTCAACTGTAACCAAAACAGCCTCCTTTCACCACGACCAAACCAGCCTCCTTTCACCACAACCAAACCAGCCTCCTTTCACCACAACCAAACCAGCCTCCTTTCACCACAACCAAACCAGCCTCCTTCCACCACGACCAGACCAGTCTCCCTCCACCACGACCAAAGCAGCCTCCTTTCACCACGACCAAAACAGTCTCCTTCCACCACAACCAAACCAGCCTCCTTCAACTGAAACCGCCTCTTTTCACCACAACCAAACCAGCCTCCTTTCACCACGACCAAACCAGCCTCCTTCAACTGAAACCGCCTCTTTTCACCACAACCAAACCAGCCTCCTTTCACCACGACCAAACCAGCCTCCTTCCACCACGACCAAACCAGCCAGCATGTGTGTATCTCCCTCTCTTTCTGTCCCTCCACAGGTGTGCCTGTTCTGCTATCAGAGCTTCTGACCAATTGGAGTCCTGGCTGGTATAATTGGGGGAGGAGCCTAAGTTTTAAAGGGAGAGCTTCAAAACTGCCTCTATCAACCAAAACAGCCTTCTCCCACCAAAACAGGCTTCACCCACCAAAACAGGCTTCACCCACCAAAACAGCCTTCTCCCACCAAAACAGGCTTCACCCACCAAAACAGACTTCACCCACCAACAGGCTTCACCCACCAACAGGCTTCACCCACCAAAACAGACTTCACCCACCAAAACAGGCTTCACCCACCAAAACAGGCTTCACCCACCAAAACAGCCTTCTCCCACCAAAACAGACTTCACCCACCAAAACAGGCTTCACCCACCAAAACAGGCTTCACCCACCAAAACAGCCTTCACCCACCAAAACAGAGAACTAGGAAAACTCCTTCGTCCACCACGATCCCAAACTATGGAAAACTGCTCCAAAGAATATCAGAGACCATCATTCCCCTTTAATCAAGCTCATGACTAACTACATGCTTTTATCGTTTGTAATTTATTATTTATCTGTGCACTCTTTTATCCATTTGTCTCTGACTTTATTATTTTATTGATCCGACCTTCCTCGTTCCTACTCCTCATGGTTTCAGTGTCGGTCCTTAGGTACTGGTGTTAATCTGATCTTGTGCATTTTAATTTTTAATCATTATTAATTTAGCCAGTGTTCTGTTTTAGCCTTTATCGCCTGGGTTTAGTTTTATCAGTTCTACCTTTCTGTCTTTTTTTTAACTTTTAATGTTATGTTGCACATCTGGGCACTTTGCAGCCCCACCACCTCATAAACCTTCTACGTACAACATCAGACGACAACCTGAATCGGATCAGTTATTTCTAAGCGGTCAAGTTTAGTGGTCATCTAAGCTGCTGAGTAGCTGACCTGGTAGGAAGGTGATGACTGAAGCGTCCGTGTTGGGTCTCTCGTTGAAGTCCATCATGACCTGGGCCGAACCCTGCCGGCTGTAGCAGCGCACGCTGGACCTGTAGCTCAGGTCACCACTGCGGTAGATGACGGCTGTAATCTTCCCATCGTTCTCGTTTCCCGTGTACGTCGCATCCCGGAACTGAACTTTGGGCACTGTGGGCACACAGGAGAGCTGGTGAATAGTCAGTGGGGCGAGTTATGAGACACTGTGTTGTGCAAAGACCACGTGGTTTTGTCCATGTCTTCAGGGACGGTACTGAAGTACTACCTTAAATCCGACCTACACAGCTCTACTACAGGTGGGAATGTTACCGTCGGATAACAGTTGTAACACCACATTAACACTACAGTGCTGCTTCAGAGTTTGTGAACCCTTTAGCACGTTGGGAGTTTCTATTTAAATGTGACCTAGAATAAGATCAGATCCTCATTAAACTCATTATAATACATAGAACCCAATAAAACACATAACACAAAGAATTATATCATTTTCATCTATACACACTCATCATCAAAGTAACTGCTGCACCCAGGAGGAGGTGTGGGAGTGCAGGTGTGTTGGGAAGGAAGATAAAGGTGACCAGGATCAATAACTGGTGATAAATTTAGACTGATATGATCAATATTTATTGAGCTACACATACAGAAGTCTGTCTCTCAGTATGGCGTCGGGCCGCCGTGTTTGCTAACCCAACACGCCAGACGTCTCGGTATGGAGGTTGCAGACATCCAGCAAACAGTGGTGTCCTCCATGAGTCATCCTGTTAGTGCAGCACCATCGGCAGACAGCTGCACCACGCAGGACTACATGCACACAGACCGTTACCACGACTGTCCTTAACACCACGTCACCAAAGACTGCAGTGGTGTCGTACCAGACTGTCATGGAGTGACTCAGAATGGCAGCGGGTCATCTTCAGTGACGAGTCCCGCTTTAGTCTTGGTGGAGACGCCCAACGAACCCGTGTGTGGAGGCACCGTGGTCAGCACCAAGATGAACGGTCTGTCGTCACACGTCCAGAAGGCCTGGTGTCCCTCCACCTCCACCCCTACCGCACCATCTGCAGGAACTGTGTGAGGATGTTCAAGCTGCATGGGATGGATTATCACAGGACACCATTAGGAACCTCTACAGCTCCATACCGAGACGTCTGGCGTGTTGGGTTAGCGAACACGGTTGCCCGATAACTGGTAGTGAAATGAAGATCTGATCATACTAAAGGCCACACTCAGGAATCACGATCGGAGCAGGGCCATCAGACGAAAACACATCCTGCCCGCTATCAGACACTGAAACCATCAGGAACCGTTCAACCCGTTCAGCTGACCAGTACTCACGGTCTGAGATGGAGTCGTTGATGAAGATGGTGGCTTTCCCAGGCTCTCCCAGGACCCCGTTCATAGGCATACGGAGGACCAGCTCAAACTTCTCCGGACCCTCCAGCACGGGCTGACCCAGGTCGTCCAGGATAGTCACCCGGAACGTCTGCATGGTGACTCCTGGAGCGAAGTCCAGGTTCTTACTGATCCCCACATAGTCCTCGCCGGCTGTGGAGACACGAGTGGAGGCATCAGCTGCAGTGACTTAGTGACGGAACATCACGTCTCCCCAAAGCGTCCCGACACCTCACCGCTGTGAGGACATCCCTTCACCCTCAGGTCTAACGTTTCTATTACACACGCCCTGGGAATATGATTTGGATTTGAAAGAGGAACTCCTAACACCTTTCCTGATAATTGGGCCAAACTGTGGAAAGCTCGGAGCTGCTGAGTTGTTACTTTGGAAACCAAGTGAGTCTGTCACAACAAGAGAACCTCGGAGGAACAAACCTCAGTTAGCTTCTTAAGATGTCTGTCACCACTGCTCTAATTTCAGCTGGAGAGAGGAGACCACTCTGGATGTGTTCCTAGTTTACTGGGCTCTGGTTCCAGCACCCCGATGGTGAAAGGAGGCTGAGCTTTTGGTATCAGTAGAGTTTACTAATGATAACAACCAAAACAACATATAAGAACGGTGATATCGTGACACACTAAAAACTCGAGCCCAGATGAAAGTTATTCTCTTTAATTCTCCATTTGTAGTCTTACAAATACTTGCAGCTCAACGTGGCAGTGCGGACTCTTTCTCTCGTCTGCAACTAGCACAACTCTGCACAACTAAGGCTACTGTGAACCCCTAGTGGACACTGAAGATACTACAAGAACACATACAGAACTAACAGAACAAGATGACGTACACCAAACTTCATGGTGTACTGGAGATCCCCGGATGGTGTTCTACTCCAGTCTGAGATTCTAGTGTACAGGTGGAGCTATCTTCATGGTGTACTGGTGATACCCGGATGGTGTTCTACTCCAGTCTGAGATTCTAGTGTACAGGTGGAGCTATCTTCATGGTGTACTAGTGATACCCGGATGGTGTTCTACTCCAGTCAGAGGTTCTAGTGTACAGGTGGAGCTATCTTCATGGTGTACTGGAGATACCCGGATGGTGTTCTACTCCAGTCCGAGGTTCTAGTGTACAGGTGGGGCTATCTTCAGGGTGTACTGTATCCCATCATGCAGTGCGGCCTCACCAGCTCTCAGCCTGCTCCACCCAGAGAAAGTGGCGGCGGGTAACACTGGGGAGCTAAACGCAGCCCACTCAGAGTATAACTGTGGGTGTAGTGATTGTAGTGGGTGTGTGTTCATCAGAATGAGCCTCAGAAAGTGAAATATACAGGTCTGAAGATTAATAAAAGATGAACTCACTTTAGAGGATCAGTTTTAGAGTGATTAGCAGAGGGGAGCTAACAGCTAGGCTAACCGTATCTCAGGTGAACTGAGCAGCGTTAGCAGCAGCTAGCTCTAAACAGTGGATACAGTAACAGCTCTGAGGTAAATGTGAGGTAACTGGTCATGTGACTGTATTAGTATACTACACTGTAGCTCAGAACTGGTTACTGTACTGTATACCACACACAGGGGCGTATACAGTGTGCGGTACATACTACTGTAGTGTGCAGTGTGCGGTATAGCAGTGTATCATTTTGAATGCAGCCTCAGTCTCCAAACTCTGAACAGTCTCGCTGCTGAAGTTCTGGAGTGGCTAATAATTCACATCATATTTGCACCTGTCACACACAGCGACACCAAAGAGATGAATGATTAATGTCGGCACCGGCTGGAAAGAACGAAACCATGTTCCAGAGAGCCGCCGGGCGCTCCTCGCTCACGGGAGATTAGGCCTTTCTTCTGATACTACAGCTCTGAAGTCACGACTGAGTTACTCATTGGCTCGGATTTGAGGCCCAGGCTGTTGATAAGTGCACCCTATACTCCCCGACGCTTCACCCGGTCTGCTGCACCGCTTCGACAGCACAGCTTTAGATTAGATAATACAACAACAGGGTCGGCTCCCACAGCAGAGCCTGCAGGTCGAGGACAGCTCGGGAGCAGATCCAGGAGATAGCAGCGGTATGGCGGTAGGAGACTCAGGGACATCAAAACCAGCCCCGGCAGACATGCTAACCACAGAGCTGTAGCTCATTAACCCCGGTGGTGACATCACACTCTACACTTAAACTCCAAACCTGTACTGAACACCCCCCCTCCCTCCTTACAATACCTCTTATGTTGTAGGAACAATAATAATATTTGTACAGCTGTACTGAGGCTACACCTCATCATCCATCCTATCAGCTCCACGGACCGTACAGGACACTCTGTAGGTGTACAGGTCCAGACTGTAGTCCATCTGTTTCTCTGTATACTGTATTACCCTGTTCTTCAATGGTCAGGACCCCCACAGGACCCCCACAGAGCAGGTATGATGGGTGGTGGATCATTCTCATATTCTCACAAAATGTACCTCTACAGCGTCTAATAGACACTGCCCACAGGACGCTGAGTACAGGACACTGACAGGACAATGTCCACAGGATATTGCCACAGGACGCTGCCCACAGGACTATACCCACAGAATGCTACCCACAAGATGCTGCCCACAGGACAATACCCAGAGGACGCTGCCCACAGGACAATACCCACAGGACGCTGCCCACAGGACAATACCCACAGGACGCTGCCCACAGGACAATACCCACAGGATGCTGCCCACAGGACAATACCCACAGCCCACAGGACAATACCCACAGGATGCTGCCCACAGGACAATACCCACAGGACAATATCCACAGGACGCTGCCCACAGGATGCTGCCTGCAGGACAATACCCACAGGATGCTGCCCACAGGACAATACCCACCCACAGGACAATACCCACAGGATGCTGCCCACAGGACAATACCCACAGGATGCTGCCCACAGGACAATACCCACAGGATGCTGCCCACAGGACAATACCCACAGGATGCTGCCAAAAGGACTATAACCACAGGATGAACAACAAAAATGTGTTCCACAAGGAATGCTGCAGCAAAAGGACGCACAGGCAGTGCTCAAGACGTTCTGGACACCCTCAGGTGCCAGACTGCTGGGACTGGAGAGTTTCATCCATGCTAAATCGAGCGTTCATCTGTAGAACCCACTGACCCATGCATAGAACCATTTATGCATGACATGGTTCTATATAGTTCTAAATACAACCATTGGCTTTACTAAAGAACTCTTGAAGAACCATCATTCCTAATAGAATGTATAGAATGTATAGAATGTGTTTCACGTTTAGTGAAGTTCTCCAGGGTAGCTGATCTGTGTGCATGTGGTATACATGGTTCTACAAGGGTTCTTTAGTAAAAGCAATTGTTCTGAACAGGTCCCAGCAGTATGTGTGTAGATAATGCATATGGTTCTACAAGAACTTATCAGTAAGAGCAAGTGGAACCATGAATACTTAAAGAACCACCTGAATGCAGTTGTCTACGTAGAACCCTATACAACAGATTCTCCATCAATCTGCAGAACCTTTTTATCATGCACAGAACAATTTAAGCAAACAAATGGTTCCATAAACGTACGATCTAAACTATACCACTGCCTACATGAAGAACCTTCTGTGTAGAGTGAGTTTTAGCACTACATAGAACCTTGTCTTGTTTGTGATAGAAAACCTATTGTTTATGGTTCTTTAAAGAACCTTTTTGAAATGGTTAGGCTGTTGAGTCATACATAGTTAAAAAAGATGGTTCCTTTAAGGGACCTTTAGGAAAAGCAATGGTTCTCTTAAGAACCATAAGTATTATATAGAACCACTTCATGTTTAATTGGTTCTGCGCATGGTGAAAAAGTTCCACAGATTAACGGAGAATATGCCGTATATGAATGCATACAGAACCGTTCTCAAAATGGCTTTAACTCATTTTTGGTGCTATTTAGAACCAATTATTTTAGAACCAACCTATATAAAACCTGTTACAACACAGTCTCCATCCATCTGAAGGGCCACGCACAGAACCATTTAAGCATGCCTTTACTGAAGACCCCTTTAAGAGAACCCAAAGAACCCTATACAACACACATACATATCATGCAATCATTTTCAAGAACCACTTTCAATGCAGGGAACCATTTAAAAATAAAATGGTTCTATGTAGAACCTTTGAAGAGCCATCAGTAGAACGTGTCTGAGCACTATACAGAACCCTTTTGCAAAGAAAGCAGTACAGTGGACCGGGAACTGTGTGGTTCTAAAAGGTTCTGTGCCTGGTGAGATGGTTCTACAGACTGATGGAGTACAGTATGTTGAACAAGTACTGTAGGAACCCTTTTCGCTAGAGAGCGGTACAGTGGAACTGGTCAGCGTTCCGCTGTGTGTCCTCAGCTGCGTAAGAGAACCTCCACACTGTCCTTATCACAGTCATAGTTTTAGAGCTTTGAGCTGAAATCCGGTTCTAGATAGACCAAGCGTAACGTAAGCTGACACACCTTCAGCGGACACAGGGTCGGTTTTCCTGGAGCGCACAGTAACCGTGCCCGTCTTGGTGAGGTCAGACCCCGTCCTCCAAACACGGACCTCCACATAGCCGTCACTCTCGTCCACGTGGTACTGGACGTCCCCAAAGTAGAAGACGGGAGCTGTGGAAGGAGAAGGAGGAGGAGTGGTGAGTCATATGATGCATCCTAACCATGCGGATCGTGAATTCAAAAGTCCGGATCTCACGTTGTTTACAGAGGTTCCTGATAAGCATCAGAACCTACAGAGCAGATATCCATGTACCCACAGCCCCTTCAACCTCAGATCGGATCAGATCGGGTCTGTGAGTGGAGATAGAGGCTGTGGTGGAATGTCCTACCACACGCTGCTCCGTACGGATCCAGCCTGGGAGCAGCCAGGGGGCGTGGAGTATCCTGAATCAGCACTGCGGCTAAAGTACCTACAAATAAAACTACCTGAGTAAAAGTCCAAACGTACCGGATCAGAAACACTACTGAGTACCGAGTAACAGAACCGCAGTGGAGCGTCTTGGAAACCTCCGGTAAATCCAGCTGGAGTTCCCATAACGCCATCTAAATCCATTTATCATTATCAGGGTCTAAAATGTGGAGTACATCACGTTTGGTCCCCATAAACTTTACTCCTGGGTTCAGAACAGTGAAGAAGAGTTCTCCATTATCTAGAACCTCGGAGATACATTCAGTACTGAGTACACTTCAAGTAGCTTTTAGAACTGTGAGAACTCTCCAGAGGTTTATAGAACTGTACATAATGTTCTAGAACCTTAAAGAACTGTTTAGAACTATCTAGAACGATCTGGGACTGTCCAGTAGTGTAGACTGCAGTATAAGTACAGGTGTGTTAAACAGCCGTTTCAGGTGATGCTCCAGCTGAGTGAGGGGATGGTGGATACAGAGCTACAGGTCATTTAGAGGTCATCAAGAGGCTCCAGCGTCCGGTAGACGGGTTCTGCTCCGTCTGTGGACCAGTTTATCCAGACCAGAGTGGGCAGAGCGTCCCCTGAGATGGGCGAAGCCTAGAGAGTGTACTTGCCTGTCGGGGGTCAGGACAAACCGTGGGCTCCTCATTTCAAATATTATAGAGGAGAAGAGGAAGAAGGAGAAGATGAGGAAAGAGACAAAGAAGAAGAAGAAGATGAAAAGGAACAAGAAGAAGAAGGAGTAGGAGAAGACAAAAGAGAAGAAAGAGAAGTAGGAGAAGAAGAAGAGGAAGAGGAAGGAGAAGAAGGAGAAGGGGAATGAGAAGAAGAGGAATGAGAGGGAGAAGAAGGAGAAGAAGAAGAAGGAGAAGAAGGAGAAGAGGAATGAGAAGAAGAGGAATCAGAGAAAGAGGAAGGAGAAGAAAGAGAAGAAGAAGAAGGACAAGAAGAAGAAGAGGAATGAGAAGAAGAGGAAGGAGAAGAAAGAGAAAAAGAAGAAGGAGAAGAAGGAGAAGAGGAATGAGAAGAAGAGGAATCAGAGAAAGAGGAAGGAGAAGAAAGAGAAGAAGAAGAAGAAGAAGAAGAAGAGGAAGGACAAGAAGAAGAAGAGGAAGGAGAAGAAGAGGAATGAGAAGAAGAGGAAGGAGAAGAAAGAGAAAAAGAAGAGTAAGGAGAAGAAGGAGGAGAGGAATGAGAAGAAGAGAAATGAGAGGATAAGGAAGCAGAAGAAAGATCAGAAGAAGAATAAGAAGAGGAAGGAGGAGAAGGAGGAGAGGGAGGAGGAGAAGGAGAAGACAGACATACACATGTGGAGAAATGTAAAGTGTAAAGAACCCCCACATGAGGTATAGTTTCCTAGAACCGTATACCCAAGCCTGGAACTTTCATTTGTAACCGTGCCTGAAGACTGAAGTAACACTTCAGCAGAACCACACCATACATGTTCTGCATCTGAGGAACCTTTTGTAAAGGTTCTAAGGGTTTTGCTAGAACCATACACCCAAACCCGGATCCTTTATTTTTAAGAGTGACCTAAAAAGATTATTTGGAGTAACGCTCCAGAAGAGAAACTCTGAGTACCTGCTGGAACCGCAGTAGCCGGTTCTGTGCCACAGTACTGAGTACTGAGCACCTGAGGTACTGATCCAGCTGCAGCCTGAGGGCCCGGATTATTAATACAGGTGACTCTGAAGCTCAGGGCGGAATTCCGCCTCTCTCTGAGCTCCCAGGCTTCGGCTCTGACGAGCTGGAGGCGATGAGCAGGTACGACAGAGGGTCCGGGGGCTGAGGCAGACGCACTAGCCCGGACCTGTCCGCTCACGGCCCGGCGCAGCTCGCCTCTCCGCTAACACACTGGCTGCCTGTGAAAAGGCTGAGTTAACACCCGGCTTCCTGTGTCTCCTGAGAGGCGTGCTGTGATCTGCTGGAGCTGACGGACGTGGTGTTGATGGACCGCGGGCTCATATACGTCCACCGCAGGAAGCGCCGCTAAACCCAGAGAACATACCCCGCCTGCTCGTCCTCCATCCGTCAGAGCGCTCCGGGCGGCTCCGGGCGGGGCCGGGATGTGTTTTTCTAGGAGAGCGCTGAAGCTGTCGTCATCTCAGGAAGGAATGCTCTAATGAGGTCGGGCCAAGGGTCAGCGGAGAGACGCGTTCGGTGTCATGAGCCTGTTCTAGATATTTCTGCCCTGCGGCCTGCGCGGGTGACCCTGACTAACCCCGCCTTCCGGAGTGAGACCCTGACAGGTCCTACAAGGTAGGTGCCGAAACGGGTTCTTTAGTGAGATTCCCGAACCGCAGTTCGCCTCCCTTAGGCCCCTCTCTGGGAGGTTCTTAAAGGTTCTCATAGCACGTGTGATTGTGAGAAAGACCCTCCAGATTATGTGAATGTGGTTCTACATGTGGTTCTACACTGATCCAGGTTCTCTCTCTCTTTTGACCCACACAGGCCTCCCTAACATTGATACGCTAACATGGCAGCTGCAGTCGGCCCACAGGTTCTGCGACCAGTCGTAGGGTGCTAGCTTGTTTGACCCTCTGAGTTTCCAGATTGGTACAAACCAAAGTAGGTGAAAGGAGCCTCGGACCACAGAACCAAAACCGGATCCAACAAGAATACCCACCGGTACCGAAGGGGTCTCTTATTGGCTGGCTATTCAATGTTTGGTTTTACGTTTGGTAGACGTGTTGGGTTAGCAAACGCGGCAGCCCGACGCCATACTGAGAGACAGACTTCTGTACGTGTAGCTCAATAAATATTGATCATATCAGTCTAAACTTATCACCAGTTATTGATCCTGGTACCCTTTATCTCCCTTCCCAACACCACCGCACTCCCGCACCTCCCTCTGGGGGCAGCTAGTGTATTTCAAACCACGCTTGGCATTTTCAGGATGTGACACAGATGCACTGCATGCTAATCTCACTCTTAGCCAGTCTACGGCTAGAACTCCATACGAAAGCAGGAACCGCTCCACTTCCCTTGAGGTGGGAATTAGTTTACATTTTTGCAAGGTGTGTAAAAGTGAACACCCGGGGCGAACGGATCCTTCAGCGCAGCCTGGAGGCGTGCGCTCCACACTGGCGGTACCAAAGTGCCCTTGCGGTGGCAATTATGTTACCAAGTGCGCACGGCGGGGAACGCGAGCCTCCCTCTCCCGGCTTTGCGTAAGTGGAGGTGATAGACTTGCACGAGGCTCCTTGGCAGTGCCGGAGTCTGTCCCTGCAGACAAATCAAACGGCGGCCTGCGGGAGAGCTGAGGTTGGCGGGTACGAGCTGCTGACTGCCTCTGGCACGGAAAGGCTTGGTGTGTGTCCTGAAGCTCTGTAATCAGATACGGTTAATTCACCCAGAAGACAAACAGCAAACTTTCCAAGGGACACGGCACATTAACTCGGAGGCAGAGCCGTGCCCAAATCCCCACCTTCCCTACCTGTACAGAGCTACCTGTGTGCTCTGCAAACAGGGTCTCGTAACTGCCATTCACTCTCGGGATCGTTCTAGTAAAGGAGCTACTGAACGCCGTCACTTCACGTACGGCATTTACGATCCTGATCTAGTAAAGCCAGAGAGATACACCTTCTCTCTTTCATAAAGATCCTTATCATTTCTTAAGGTGGAACGGAACACTGGATAGAGAAGCTGGTGATTAGGAAGCAACCTCAGCCTGGGTTAGAGACGAACGCCAACCACGTACCGCTATCAGTTCGGTTCCCTGGAGTCGGTGTGGAACGTGACGACAACGCTAACCAAGCACATCGTCTTAAACTGAGGGTTCCATAGTGTTGGTGTCCAGATAGAAGGCCAACAAGCTCCGCCCTGATATTATTTTGTTAGCTATGCTAGGTAGCTTGCTAATAGCTAACTGGCTATGGTAGCTATGGTTAGCTACTAGCACGCTACCTAGCATAGCTAACAATTAATATCAGGGGCGGAGCTTATTTATATATTTGATATTTATGCAGTCTGTTTCCACATGTTGCTTGGTGTGTGATAATTGCGAGCGGGGTCTCGCGGTAAGCCAGCCAATCAGAGCAGAGCTCATTTGAATATTTATGAGCTCCCCAACAATTTGGGTGTAGGCCTGTTTCTACATACCTTCTATGTATAACATCAGAGAACCGTATAATCACCGTATATGTGTGTTCTGTGGTGTATTCGTGATCAGCTGGCACATCTGTTGTCTGTGTTTACCTGTCCCAGGTGTAGCCTACCATCCTGCTTGCTATTCCTAACTGGTTGGACCCTTGATTCCTGGCTGGCTCTTTTCCGTAGTCCACTTCCTGCTCTCTCGTTCCAGAGCTGTGTGCTTTAACCCTGGGTGTCTGTCTGATCACCTATGTCGACTATGATTTCTGAATAACCCCAAATAAACGCGGTGACCGCTCTGGGGTCTCGGCATTACAGGTGAAGAGAAGATCAAAGGACAGGTATAGGTGCTTTTAGGGTTAAAAGGCTTTGGAATATTTCCACACAAGCCTCCTTTCGCATCACGGCTTCCTGACCGCGGACCATAGCCGTTCACACGGTCACTTTAACGCTGAGTTCTGTGTGTTGGGCCGTTCCTTCCCTGATCTGTAAGACTGAGACGCTTCCACTCACAACAAAGGGGCCTTGTGGAGTCTGAGGGGCCATCCGGAATTCTCTAGGAGTGTGTAAAACCCTTGGCTCTTCCTCTTGGCACACGCATCGCATTCTGCATTATGCTGCACAGCTAGTTTTCGTTTCGGAACCAGGTCGCGCTCTCATGCTCTTAAAAGCAGCGCTCGCCTACAGTTCATCTGCTCCTGAGAGACGGGAGCCGGCACCGCGCTGCCTCTGGCTCTGCCCACCCCCTCCCCACCTCACCACTTTGGAATGAATTCTCCTGATGAAAAAAGAGATGGAAGAGATAGGAGCAGGCCAGGGAGGTGTCAGCATCTTCATTCATTTCAAAGACGAACAGGAGGCGAGGAGGTGTATGTGTGGTGGTGGGGGGTTGAGGGGGGTGGTTATAGTTGCCAGCGAGTCTCAGAGGAGTGCAGGGTGTTGTTCACACGTTCACACTCGCTAACAGCACGAACGTCCCCCAGCTTTCCCACCGAGCGATGGCTTTTTGTCAGGAGCAGCCCGAGACGCGCAGCGAGGGGAGAACGCCAGGGCAGATTAGCCCAGCTGTAAGTGCTCCTTTGTCACACCGAGGTGTTCACCTCCTGACAGGACTCCTCCCCATCAGGTACAAACACAATCAGAGCCGTTTTAGAAAGAACAAGCAGAAGAGCGACACATCTGCGCCAAGTAGGAATCGCTGCTGGGTAAAAAGGTGCTTGGGCGTCCACGGCCTGCAGTTAGGTCCAGAGGGACTGCTCAGTGGTTAGTGTTCAACCAAACATGCCGTCTCAGGTGCAAACGTGGGATTTGATCCACAATGGGTTCTCATTATGGCTTCTCGTTATGATGTCACCCGATGGACCAAAGAATACTGACACATGGTGATGAATAAACACCGTCAGGTTAACTAAGGTTACAGGGTGAGACAGAACTACACACAGTGGACGCCACACATCAACGTCTAGAAACACCGCTGACCTCGCTGGACTCATCTGAAGTGGGCCGATGCTGGTTGCAGTGGGTCAACCACCATGTGCTCTGGGCCTCAGAAGAAAAACATCTTCCAGAAAGTTCTAAATCCCTCCCTCTGACCCTAACGGCACCATAAACACTGCTGCCTTCTAAACGCCGTCTTCTTCAGAGGGCAGAATCGGCTCCTACTGAAACCGTGTGCCACCCCGGCCACTGAAGGATGTGAAGAAATACGACATGTTGCAGGAATCAAGTCTTATAAAAGTATATATTTAAATTAAGTATAAATTTACCTACTTTAAGTTTAAATAAAGATCAATAAAGTTCTAAAGCACTGCATTTCTGCACTTCAAATGAGTACAGGTCAGACAGAGTTTCTGAAGTTATTAGAATCTGCCCTGACTGTTTTAAAAACTGTCCTGAATTTGTAGAACTGGGTCTGTTTTACCACGTCACCGCAAAAATCAAACATTAATTATTAGCAAAAATGTAGTAGTATTATGTATAATTAAGAAGAAAAAATAAATATTACCTAAAAACAAGTCTTAAATATTAGCAATATTAGCAAAAAATAATTATTAACTACTAGCAAAAAATAATAAGTATTAATAATAAGTATAAATAAGTATAAAAAAACAAGTATTAGCAAATATGATATATAAGTAGTAGCAAATAACAAGGAAGTATGAATTACTAGTATTGTTTTGTTGCTGGGACTAAACAAAATATAGTTTAGTCCCAGCAACATTCAGACATTAAGTATTAGAATATATAATAAATATATATATTTAAATAAATATTATTAATTATGAAATATTAAATATTAGGAAAAACAAGGTCAGCAAAAAGTGATTATTAAGTGGAAGCAAAAATGAAATATTTACTATTAGCAACAATAAATATATGAATTATTGTAATAATATATATCTCTATCACTTCATAATGAGGACATAACGATAAGACTGTACTGAATATGAAATACTGAGTTAGCGGAGGTTATGTTTGTACACAGGACACTGTGCTTCCTGAGAGGGGTCAGTTACGCTGACCTCCCCACTGTGGCGGTCCTAAATAAGACCCTGTGTCCAGCCCACACGCTCTGGCTGCAACCACACAGGCAGCAGCTTAGCTTCACCAGGAGCCCAGGATCGCTCCCAGGAAGCCGGTACTGCCATCAAACCCACCACGTCCTACGCTAATGCGTCTGCACCTCGTGCCCCGCGAGGAGCGGCCGGCAGGTTCATGAGGTAAGGGTTCTAGGAGCAGCACATCTGCTCCAGGTCTGACTGGAACGACTCGGAGGAGAAAGCTGTAATCACAGGCTGACGACTCCCTCCATCTGCTCCAGCTCACTCCCCTCTCCCGGATGCAAGCTACCGCTAAGGCACGACTCCGTAATCACAGCATATTATCCGCGGCACGCTCGCCGGTGATTGACATCAGACGGTCTATTAGCGTGTCTGATCCTGAAGTACAAGCGTTCTCATGTTTTACAGCTTCCATAACCGGCATGCTGCTCTTTCTGGAGGCAAGCAGAGGCGGCATCTGGTAATTACCGCGGCATGAAGGGGCCTGCAGTCTTCGCGGACACACGGGTTCACTGTAAATATACAGGAATCTTTCTGCAGTATGGAATAACAGGATGTGAGGGGAAGCCGGCTGTGTGCGTTGAATGATGCTTGTTGCACGTCTGGTTCTCTCCGGGACCGCGTGTACCAACAGACACATTAGCAGCTATTTTCAAAGCGCCGCTTGTTTTAACGGCATCGCTGCTCCGCACTGTCAAAAGCCTGTCTGAGGTACTCACATCGATTAGAGCCCGGCTGGTAGGACCGGGCTCAGCTGCTTTCAGGGCCTTATTGATGGGAGCAGCTGCTGGAAAACACCCCCACCATCACATCCCTCACTTTTACAACACCAGGATGCGGAACAGGCGGATGGATTAGCCGCTTTACACTCCCATCGCTTCTAGGTATGTACATGTCAGGGAGCTCATTTATAGCCCTGTATAGATGCCAGCCTGTAGTACCCTACTCAGGACATTACACTCTACCAGGGAGACTGTATGGCCAAAAGTATTCACTCCCAGGTGTTCCAGTCACTTCCATGACCACAGGTGTATAAACCGAGCACCTAGACGTGCAGACTGCTCCTACAGACGCTGGTAAGAGAACGGGTCGCTCTCAGGAGCTCAGTGATCTGATAGGATGCCACCTGTGCATTCTGAGTCACTCCATGACAGTTTTGTCTGACACCACTGCAGTCTTTGGTGACGGTGACGTGGTGTTAAGGACAGTCGTGGTAACGGTCTGTGTGCATGTAGTCCTGCGTGGTGCAGCCGTCTGCCGATGGTGCTGCACTAACAGGAGGTCTCATGGAGGACACCACTGCTCGCTGGAGGTCTGTAATGGTGGTGTTGGGTCAGTCAGGTACGTCAGCATGTCTCATGATGTCAAACCTACACACCAAGTTTCAGCCCTGTGGGTTGACTCCTTCTGTGATGATGCGGTATAAGTGGTTCTATGCTGCCATTAAAAGACGAATGTTGTCCGCCACTTCCTTCATGGTGGTGCTGTGAAGCTGACAGGAGGCCAGGAAAACCAAGCCATGGTGAAGGTGCTGCCAGAAAAGATGGAAGACGAGCCGGAGGAGAGCCGTAGCCGCCAGTGGTCTTATAAACTTCTCTACAGCGAGCAAATTCCCTTCAAACCTCTTCGACCAACTTTGTTTACGTATCAGCGACTACATTATGCAGAATGTCGGAAAGGCTCGGCGGAATTCCGCTTCAGTCTGCTCTTTCATTACAGCGACATGACCTGAAAAGCTAGCGCGGGCCTAAACCCCTTTGGAAAGAGAATCCGATTTTGATGCTTCCCGAAAAATAGGATAACTGATGTCACTGTCAACTCCACAGTTAGAGGGGAACAACACCGACATGTCAGCTCAGCGCTTCCCCGTTCTCAGAGCCTCAGCCGTGGACTGTCAGCGGCATGGCCCGTCACCATAAGCACCGGACTGCGGACTGGAGGCGGTGGTCCAATAAGCTGACATGCGCCTGGATTCTTTAAAAACAGTCGATCAGGTTTCCAGAGCATGCGTCATCGGCGGAGCTGAGGAACATCACTGTCAGACAGTAGCTACAGGCCATGTGTCTCTCCCTCTCTCTCGCTCTCTCTCTCTCTCTCTCTCTCTACCCAGCACCAGCCAAGAGTCAAGATGGGAAAACAAGATAACAATAGAAACGTGTACAAAGAGCGTCTCCCACAAAGCAGCGCTGTTCTCCGCCCTGTGTATTCATTCCAGACAAAATCATCCGTACCAGACAGGATCAGGACGCCAACTGATACGCCTAAGAGGCTTCCGATTGTCACTTAGCACCTCCAGCACGACTTCAAGGAAAGCCCTCTGTTCCTGATAAGAGACACCTTTTTGCTAAGTTCTCTCCTTTATCTGGCAGATTAGTCATCGGGGGGCTGCCGCACCGAAGACAGGGTCCTCGTTAAGGGGGAGTTCCACTTAGCTTTCATTACTTGTACATAATTAAACTGTTAAAGTGTAAACAGAGTCGATCAGAGCTGTCTGATGTGGAATGCCTGACACCCTCTGAAATCACATCATAGAAAACCACTGCAGGAAGCAGCTACGAACACTCTGCACACTTCCCCAACAGCAGATTCAGACACACACACTCACACACACATCTACACACACACTCACACACACACACACAGACATACACACACCCATCTACACACACACACACACACTCACACCTATACACATACACACACACACACACATCTACACACACACACACACACACCTATACACATACACACACACACCCATCTACAAACACACACACACACACACACACACACACACACACACACACACTTACACTCACACAACCATCTACACACACTCATCTATACACACACACACACACACACACACACAGACACAAACACACAAACCTATACACACACACACATACACACACACCTATCCACACACACACACACCCATCTACACACACACACACACACACACACACACACACACACACACACACACACACACACACACACTAACACCTATACACACACACACACACACACACACATACACACACACACACACACACACACACCTATACACACACACACACACACACTCAGACACTCTCACACACACACACACCTATACACACACACACACACACACACACACAGACACTCTCACACACACACACACCTATACACACACACAGACACTTACACACACATACACACACACACACACACACTCAGACACTCTCACACACACACACACACACCTATAGAGACACACACACACTCAGACACTCACACACACACACACATCCTCACACACACACACCTATAGACACACACACACACTCAGACACTCACACACACACACACATCCTCACACACACACACCTATTCACACACACACACACTCTCACAAACACACACACACACACATACACATACAAACACTGCCTGTATGTGCTTGATGTTGGTTGGATGGGCGTGGCTAAAACACCTGAAGTTATCAGGGTGGGTGTCCACATACTTTTGACCACATGGTGTACATAACCCCAAAGATTTATTTGCGTTGTGGACATTGTGTCCTTGTGGCCTATCGCCAGCACTGTGGAAAATCTGTCGCTGATTTCGATTGGGTGATTTATGCATAAATTACAAAACTAAATTACTAAATGAACAGAGAACAGAGGCAGAGAGAACTCGCTTGCTGTTTTAATTGAAATTAATATGATCCATGAAATTTATCTGATGTTATAATGCCGAGTCATTAACAGTCACAGCAGTGTCCAATCAACAACGCCGCATTAATCAAAGCACCAAACTAAAACCAGTGACGTGGGCAGCATGGCTAACCCTGCTGTGTGTAGGGGTACTGTGAGGGTCTCTGACTCAGCGTGGACGCAGCTCTTACTTTAGTAAACACGGAATGTTGCCTCCAACAGGGTCGTAAAGGGAAACGAGCTGCCGGCTGGATTACTCCGAGCCTCGAAGATGTCCAGAGAGGTTTATTACCTAAGTGGTAAACTCCACCACCCCAGCTTTTCCATTCACAACACTGCGAAAGCTGAGAGCCTGGACGACTAACTGCACTCTGGCGAAGCAGCAAACCCATTTTACCTCCCGCTCGCAATTAGCGTGTGGTTCTACCTGCTTCCCCTGTAACTGGGAAACAAGGACCTGGTTTTTCATTTTCCAAAAACAACTTCCATTTCAGTATTCAAAACCAGTCAGAGCGGCGCATGGTCTAACGGTAGAGCGGCGCATGTCTAACGGTAGAACGGCGCATGGTCTAACGGTAGAGCGGCGCATGGTCTAACAGTAGAGCGGGGCATGGTCTAACAGTAGAGCGGCGCATGGTCTAACAGTAGAGCGGCCCATGGTCTAACAGTAGAGCGGCGCATGGTCTAACGGTAGAGCGGCGCATGGTCTAACGGCAGAGCGGTGCATGGTCTAACAGTAGAGCGGTGCATGGTCTAACAGTAGAGCGGTGCATGGTCTAACAGTAGAGCGGCGCATGGTCTAACAGTAGAGCGGTGCATGGTCTAACAGTAGAGCGGCGCATGGTCTAACAGTAGAGCGATGCATGGTCTAACAGTAGAGCGGCGCATGGTCTAACAGCAGAGCGGGGCATGGTCTAACAGTAGAACAGTGCATGGTCTAACAGTAGAACAGTGCATGGTCTAACAGTAGAACAGTGCATGGTCTAACAGTAGAGCGGTGCATGGTCTAACGGTAGAGCGGCGCATGGTCTAACGGTAGAGCGGCGCATGGTCTAACGGTAGAACGGTGCATGGTCTAACAGTAGAGCGGCGCATGGTCTAACGGTAGAGCGGTGCATGGTCTAACGGTAGAGCGGCGCATGGTCTAACAGTAGAGCGGCGCATGGTCTAACAGTAGAGCGGCGCATGGTCTAACAGTAGAGCGGCGCATGGTCTAACAGTAGAGCGGCGCATGGTCTAACAGTAGAGCGGCGCATGGTCTAACAGTAGAGCGGCGCATGGTCTAACAGTAGAACAGTGCATGGTCTAACAGTAGAGCGGGGCATGGTCTAACAGTAGAGCGGCGCATGGTCTAACAGTAGAGCGGCGCATGGTCTAACAGTAGAACGGCGCATGATCTAACGGCAGAGCGGCACATGGTCTAACACCAGAACGGTGCATGGTCTAACAGTAGAGCGGTGCATGGTCTAACAGTAGAGCGGCGCATGGTCTAACAGTAGAGCGGTGCATGGTCTAACAGTAGAGCGGCGCATGGTCTAACAGTAGAACGGTGCATGGTCTAACAGTAGAGCGGCGCATGGTCTAACAGTAGAGCGGCGCATGGTCTAACAGTAGAACGGTGCATGGTCTAACAGTAGAGCGGCGCATGGTCTAACAGTAGAACGGCGCATGGTCTAACAGTAGAACGGTGCATGGTCTAACAGTAGAGCGGTGCATGGTCTAACGGTAGAGCGGCGCATGGTCTAACAGTAGAGCGGCGCATGGTCTAACAGTAGAGCGGCGCATGGTCTAACAGTAGAACGGCGCATGGTCTAATGGCAGAGCGGGGCATGGTCTAACAGTAGAACAGTGCATGGTCTAACAGTAGAGCGGTGCATGGTCTAACAGTAGAGCGGTGCATGGTCTAACAGTAGAGTGGGGCATGGTCTAACAGTAGAGCGGTGCATGGTCTAACGGCAGAGCGGCGCATGGTCTAACAGTAGAACGGTGCATGGTCTAACAGTAGAACGGTGCATGGTCTAACAGTAGAGCGGCGCATGGTCTAATGGCAGAGCGGGGCATGGTCTAACAGTAGAACGGGGTATGGTCTAACAGTAGAACAGTGCATGGTCTAACAGTAGAGCGGTGCATGGTCTAACAGTAGAACAGTGCATGGTCTAACAGTAGAGCGGCGCATGGTCTAACGGCAGAGCGGGGCATGGTCTAACAGTAGAACAGTGCATGGTCTAACAGTAGAGCGGGGCATGGTCTAACAGTAGAGCGGGGCATGGTCTAACAGTAGAGCGGGGCATGGTCTAACAGTAGAACAGTGCATGGTCTAACGGTAGAGCGGGGCATGGTCTAACAGTAGAGCGGGGCATGGTCTAACAGTAGAACAGTGCATGGTCTAACAGTAGAGCGGGGCATGGTCTAACAGTAGAGCGGGGCATGGTCTAACAGTAGAACAGTGCATGGTCTAACAGTAGAGCGGGGCATGGTCTAACAGTAGAACAGTGCATGGTCTAACAGTAGAGCGGGGCATGGTCTAACAGTAGAGCGGGGCATGGTCTAACAGTAGAGCGGGGCATGGTCTAACAGTAGAGCGGGGCATGGTCTAACGGCAGAGCGGGGCATGGTCTAACAGTAGAGCGGCGCATGGTCTAACGGCAGAGCGGCGCATGGTCTAACGGCAGAGCGGCGCATGGTCTAACAATAGAACGGTGCATGGTCTAACAGTAGAGCGGCGCATGGTCTAATGGCAGAGCGGGGCATGGTCTAACAGTAGAGCGGGGCATGGTCTAACAGTAGAGCGGGGCATGGTCTAACAGTAGAACAGTGCATGGTCTAACGGTAGAGCGGCGCATGGTCTAACGGCAGAGCGGCGCATGGTCTAACGGCAGAGCGGCGCATGGTCTAACAGTAGAACGGTGCATGGTCTAACAGTAGAACGGTGCATGGTCTAACAGTAGAGCGGGGCATGGTCTAACAGTAGAGCGGCGCATGGTCTAACAGTAGAACAGTGCATGGTCTAACAGTAGAGCGGGGCATGGTCTAACAGTAGAGCGGCGCATGGTCTAACAGTAGAGCGGTGCATGGTCTAACAGTAGAGCGGTGCATGGTCTAACAGTAGAGCGGTGCATGGTCTAACAGTAGAGCGGCGCATGGTCTAACAGTAGAGCGGGGCATGGTCTAACAGTAGAGCGGTGCATGGTCTAACAGTAGAGCGGTGCATGGTCTAACAGTAGAGCGGCGCATGGTCTAACAGTAGAGCGGGGCATGGTCTAACAGTAGAGCGGTGCATGGTCTAACAGTAGAGCGGTGCATGGTCTAACAGTAGAGCGGCGCATGGTCTAACAGTAGAGCGGCGCATGGTCTAACAGTAGAGCGGTGCATGGTCTAACAGTAGAGCGGTGCATGGTCTAACAGTAGAGCGGGGCATGGTCTAACAGTAGAGCGGCGCATGGTCTAACAGTAGAACAGTGCATGGTCTAACAGTAGAGCGGTGCATGGTCTAACAGTAGAGCGGTGCATGGTCTAACAGTAGAGCGGCGCATGGTCTAACAGTAGAGCGGGGCATGGTCTAACAGTAGAGCGGGGCATGGTCTAACAGTAGAGCGGGGCATGGTCTAACAGTAGAGCGGCGCATGGTCTAACAGTAGAACAGTGCATGGTCTAACAGTAGAGCGGTGCATGGTCTAACGGCAGAGCGGGGCATGGTCTAACAGTAGAGCGGGGCATGGTCTAACAGTAGAGCGGTGCATGGTCTAACAGTAGAGCGGCGCATGGTCTAACGGCAGAGCGGTGCATGGTCTAACAGTAGAGCGGGGCATGGTCTAACAGTAGAGCGGCGCATGGTCTAACAGTAGAACAGTGCATGGTCTAACAGTAGAGCGGTGCATGGTCTAACAGTAGAGCGGGGCATGGTCTAACAGTAGAACAGTGCATGGTCTAACAGTAGAGCGGTGCATGGTCTAACAGTAGAACAGTGCATGGTCTAACAGTAGAGCGGTGCATGGTCTAACAGTAGAGCGGGGCATGGTCTAACAGTAGAACAGTGCATGGTCTAACAGTAGAGCGGTGCATGGTCTAACAGTAGAGCGGGGCATGGTCTAACGGTAGAGCGGGGCATGGTCTAACAGTAGAGCGGCGCATGGTCTAACAGTAGAGCGGCGCATGGTCTAACAGTAGAGCGGCGCATGGTCTAACAGTAGAACGGTGCATGGTCTAACGGCAGAGCGGGGCATGGTCAAACGGCAGAGCGGGGCATGGTCTAACAGTAGAGCGGGGCATGGTCTAACAGTAGAGCGGCGCATGGTCTAACAGTAGAGCGGCGCATGGTCTAACAGTAGAGCGGGGCATGGTCTAATGGCAGAGCGGGGCATGGTCAAACGGCAGAGCGGGGCATGGTCTAACAGTAGAGCGGGGCATGGTCTAACGGCAGAGCGGGGCATGGTCAAACGGCAGAGCGGGGCATGGTCTAACAGTAGAGCGGGGCATGGTCTAACGGCAGAGCGGGGCATGGTCAAACGGCAGAGCGGCGCATGGTCTAACAGTAGAGCGGGGCATGGTCTAACGGCAGAGCGGGGCATGGTCAAACGGCAGAGCGGGGCATGGTCTAACAGTAGAGCGGCGCATGGTCTAACGGCAGAGCGGGGCATGGTCAAACGGCAGAGCGGGGCATGGTCTAACAGTAGAGCGGGGCATGGTCTAACAGTAGAGCGGGGCATGGTCTAACGGCAGAGCGGGGCATGGTCAAACGGCAGAGCGGGGCATGGTCTAACAGTAGAGCGGGGCATGGTCTAACAGTAGAGCGGCGCATGGTCTAACAGTAGAGCGGGGCATGGTCAAACGGCAGAGCGGGGCATGGTCTAACAGTAGAGTGGCGCATGGTCTAACAGTAGAGCGGGGCATGGTCTAACAGTAGAGCGGCGCATGGTCTAACGGCAGAGCGGGGCATGGTCAAACGGCAGAGCGGGGCATGGTCTAACAGTAGAATGGTGCATGGTCTAACAGTAGAGCGGGGCATGGTCTAACAGTAGAGCGGGGCATGGTCTAACAGTAGAGCGGCGCATGGTCTAACAGTAGAGCGGGGCATGGTCACTAATCCTCACTAATAGGCGTCGTGTTAGGAGGAGGGACACTCAAAGCCACTCAGTCTCGTAACCGGCCGGACGCCTCCTGTCATGGTTTCACTTTGTTACAACACTGACATTCCGGAGGGGATCGAGTGTCTGCAAAGGATTCCCAAAGCCGGCCCTGCCATGGAACTCCACCCAGCGCAACAGCTGCATCAGCGCAACAAATACCAAAAGTGACGGCGCAGTCTGGAGCATCCTGCCTGACACAGTGTCTTGGGTTACAGCACTATAACCGAGAACGGTTAACGGTGCTCCGGTGACGCCCCTCCGCGCTGTGAAGCCTCTTCTCTCTCCTGTTTACCGGGAAAATGGATAAACAGGGAGGGGATCATTTCAGATACGAGCTGGTGAAGCACATGGGGGCACTAACCAGATTATTTGGTTAGTGTATGATGGCAGTGTTCTGGATCTGCGGTATTCCTCATGTGATTCCCTGCTGCTCCCACAATCCCACTGCTCGTCTCACAATCCCACTGCTAGTCCCACAACCCTACTGCTGCTCCCACAATCCCACTGCTAGTCCCACAATCCTACTGCTGCTCCCACAATCCCACTGCTAGTCCCACAACCCTACTGCTGCTCCCACAATCCCACTGCTCGTCTCACAATCCCACAGCTAGTCCCACAACCCTACTGCTGCTCCCACAGTCCTACTGCTGCTCCCACAATCCTACTGCTGCTCCCACAATCCCACTGCTGCTCCCACAATCCCACAGCTAGTCTCACAATCCCACTGCTGCTCCTACAATCCTACTGCTGCTCCCACAATCCTACTGCTGCTCCCACAATCCCACTGCTAGTCCCACAATCCCACTGCTGCTCCCACAATCCCACTGCTGCTCCCACAATCCCACTGCTGCTCCCACAATCCCACTGCTGCTCCCACAATCCCACTGCTGCTCCCACAATCCCACTGCTGCTCCCACAATCCCACTGCTAGTCTCACAATCCCACTGCTGCTCCCACAATCCCACTGCTGCTCCCACAATCCTACTGCTGCTCCCACAATCCCACTGCTGCTCCCACAATCCTACTGCTGCTCCCACAATCCCACTGCTAGTCCCACAATCCTACTGCTGCTCCCACAATCCCACTGCTGCTCCCACAATCCCACTGCTGCTCCCACAATCCTACTGCTGCTCCCACAATCCCACTGCTAGTCCCACAATCCTACTGCTGCTCCCACAATCCCACTGCTCGTCCCACAATCCCACTGCTAGTCTCACAATCCCACTGCTGCTCCCACAATCCCACTGCTAGTCTCACAATCCTACTGCTGCTCCCACAATCCCACTGCTGCTCCCACAATCCCACTGCTAGTCTCACAATCCTACTGCTGCTCCCACAATCCCACTGCTGCTCCCACAATCCCACTGCTAGTCTCACAATCCTACTGCTGCTCCCACAATCCCACTGCTGCTCCCACAATCCTACTGCTGCTCCCACAATCCCACTGCTCGTCCCACAATCCTACTGCTGCTCCCACAATCCCACTGCTGCTCCCACAATCCCACTGCTAGTCTCACAATCCTACTGCTGCTCCCACAATCCCACTGCTGCTCCCACAATCCTACTGCTGCTCCCACAATCCCACTGCTCGTCCCACAATCCCACTGCTGCTCCCACAATCCCACTGCTGCTCCCACAATCCCACTGCTGCTCCCACAATCCCACTGCTGCTCCCACAATCCCACTGCTGCTCCCACAATCCCACTGCTGCTCCCACAATCCCACTGCTGCTCCCACAATCCCACTGCTGCTCCCACAATCCCACTGCTGCTCCCACAATCCCACTGCTACTCCCATATTTCCACTGCTACTGGAAGCCGTATGGCGGTTGGCCAATCAGTACGGAGTGGACAGCACTACCTCTCATGGTGTTCAGGTTGCTTGTATAAGACCAGATTTGGTTAAACATTTCCTCGTGTCTGTGAACCGTGCGGTTAGAGCTGCCCCTAAACAGTCACGGATCGTAAGTGTTTGGAGTTTGGAGTCACCGGTTTTCCTCCTCTTTCCTTCAAACACAGCAGAGGAAACTCCAAGGTGATTAACCTGGCGCCTGTGCCAGGGAGGGCAGTAGAGACCAGGCCGATACAGTGTAGGGCGCTCCTGTAACCTCACACTTCCAGGTTTACCTGACTGGATTAAGAAGATTACGGTGTAGTCATGCCCAATTATCCCTCTTCAAAGAGGAAAAAGGAGGATTCAGCACTTGTGCCGGGTCGTCCAAATGTGGTCTGTGCTGGAGAGGCTGCGTCTCCTGAGAGAGTCAGGCAGACAGAAGAGCAGAGGAGGAGGAGGGGGGAGCAGGAGCCCGGAGGTGTAGCTCAACAAAAGAAGCTCCATGTGGGAGATACGATAGAGAAGAGCCCCCGTAACTACGCCTGGAGATGTACGATAAGGAAGAGCTTACAGGCACGCACACACACACACACACACACACACTCACACTCACATAAACACACACACACACACACACACACACACACACACACACACACACACACACATATATACACACACACACACACACATATATACACACACTCTCTCACACACACACACACACACACACACACACACACATACATATACACACACACACACACACACACTCACACACACACACACACACACACACATATACACACACACACACACACACACATACACTCACACACATACACTCACACACACACACACACACACACATATATATACACACAAACACACACACACATATATATACACACACACACTCACACTCACACACACACATACACATATACACACACACACACACACATACATACATACATACACACTCATACACACACAAACACACACACACACACACCCACCAACACACACACACACACATTCACACTCACACACACACACACAAACACACACACACTCACACACTCACACACATATATATATATACACACACACACACACACACACTTAAGTATGGAGAGTACCAGTACTACAGTATGTACCTTCAGATGTACTTAAGTATGGAGAGTAACAGTACTAAAGTATGTACTTCAGATGTACTTAAGTATGGAGAGTACCAGTACTAAAGTATGTACTTCAGATGTACTTAAGTATGGAGAGTACCAGTACTAAAGTATGTACTTCAGATGTACTTAAGTATGGAGAGTACCAGTACTAAAGTATGGCCCTTCAGATGTACTTAAGTATGGAGAGTACCAGTACTAAAGTATGTACCTTCAGATGTACTTAAGTATGGAGAGTACCAGTACTAAAGTATGGCCCTTCAGATGTACTTAAGTATGGAGAGTAACAGTACTAAAGTATGTACCTTCAGATGTACTTAAGTATGGAGAGTACCAGTACTAAAGTATGGCCCTTCAGATGTACTTAAGTATGGAGAGTACCAGTACTAAAGTATGTACCTTCAGATGTACTTAAGTATGGAGAGTAACAGTACTAAAGTATGTACCTTCAGATGTACTTAAGTATGGAGAGTAACAGGAGTATGGTTTATTAGGGCTCTAATGTCCTATTATCATTTCTGGAACAGGACTCTTCATCAGCTCAGTGTAGGTGAAGAGACTCTAGTGTCTCTCAGTCCACCAGTCTTTAATAGAAGCTCATTCATTAGTCTGACACTGACGTCTATTCACACCATCATCAGCACAGAACACTGAAGGAGAACAGGGAACATTAGCTAGAACTATAAAATAATAATTTCGGCTTAAGACTGATTGGCAAATTAGTAACAAGTTTAATAAAACCTTAAAACTTTAAACACAAGTACACAAACAAGTTTACCATCACTGTCCTGCACCTGTAGGTCTCAGTTCATAAACATAAACCATGGTACACACGTACCATACAGGAAACAGAGCTCATATAGATTCAGGAAGACGCTCGCCAGTCGGGAGGGCCTGTGTCTGTGTGTCCGCAAAGTCAGGATCAGTCTGTTTGATCTGTTTGATCTGGCTTTGATGTGTGATGGTCAGTCAGTGTTTGCATTAACCCCCTATCCTGCTTTACCTGCCCTCCTCCAGGTGCTCCTGGATCTACTCCAGGCCTGAAGTGGACGATTCCATGGATGCTAAGAATCAATAAATAAGCTTGTTTGGTTTGGACGTGTCATGTTTTTACACGTGAGCCGGAAGGAACAACAGATTTCCCATAATGCAGTGGGGATTTCCCATAATGCAGTGGAGTAAACAGTCAGATACTGGGGTTTGAACTGTGGTGGCTTTAAAGTACGATCACGTCCAGAATGGAATGCTTCAGTACAGGTACACAGAATAAAGTACAGTAACTAATTACATTTACTTCGTTACTGTCCACCCCTGGACCTGACGGAGTGGTTTGGCCCTCCCCTCAGCAGTAAAGATCTGGGATCAAAAGGAAGGCGTCTCGGAGCGGATAGAGACACTGGGATGCTCCCCAAGGTGGAGAAACAATGCCCTGGAGAACGAGCACCGCAACCAAAGGTCACCCAACATCAGACCGGCCTCCGTTGGTCCAGGCGGTGTGTATTTTGGGTCATGTTTATGCAAATGATCATGCAAATTCTGCCAGCGCCTTGATATTAACCGGCCAACAAAGTGTTCCGAACGCTCCGTGTCCCTGGTTCTCAGCGTTCTCTTTATACGGATGGAAATGATGTTAGTCTCTGAAGGATCACACGCGCTGCTCGCTGCTCACTCACACATCAAAACCGCCCAAAACACCGTTCTGGAATAACAACCGCTGTTCTCCTGGCAAAAATAATCTCTCCACCCTCAGCCTCAGGTGCGCCGTCTATTCTCTGCCTTCACGCTCGATGAATTATGGGTAGAAAATCGTTTCAAGGTTTGCAGTGGTGTTCAATAAATTCCATGAATTTAAATTAAACATTCAGTGTAATCTCCCCTTCATATTCCCGAGCTGCTCTCAAACAATGCCTCCAACAGCTCCTCAAATAGCTGCCGAGGAAGATAAGGAATGACAGAAAGACCCGTTTTGACATCGAGCACCCGGTGTCTTAAAGGGAATGGCCAATTACAGGAGCGATCATAACGAGACTCCAGACAACAATTAAACCGGACGCCTGGCATCCAGCGCTGCCTGATCCGGGTTCCCCAGGAATCTATTAGACTCTGAGGCTTGAAAATGACAGGGGGGGCTACACGGAGTCAGAACACGGAACAAAAGGGGCATGGCACACTTCCAGGACGTGGAACAAAAGGACCGGTTCCAGGAACTTTACTGGGTACTTGATCTGCTCCAAACGGCCGGGCCGTTCCTGGTTTGGCAGGCTGTGTATGTGGAAGGAGATGTGCTGGTCTATTCAGAGCTGACTGTGTATGGAATGTTGGGAATGTCGTAATATTGCCTAAACTCTGTAATGAAGGAATTGTCTAATGGGCTATGGTCAGGCTGCCAGGCCAGATCTGGGCACTGGCATATCCAGACAGATCTGACACACATGAAATTCAATGAATCCGATTCACACCTCATTTGAAAGTGGTTTGGAATGCGATTCCAATCATATTGGTACAGTGGCATGTCCCAGTCCGGACCCTCGGGTCACTCAAACTGTACCCTCTTTAATGAATCTATTCATTCACTGTGGAGTGGGCACTGCCAGGGTCTCCATCTCAGGACCGTAAACTAGCCACCTCACTGCTAGGTGAGGTACCTCTGTCTGAGGTAAGTGGAAGCTGAACATCAGTACCCCCGGATAAACAAGCGTCAGCGTAAGAGCCTCGGTGGCGTGAAGTGTGATTTGACTCGTTCCCCCTCCAGCCGTAGACCACGGGACGGACGCTTTGATGAAGTAACTTTTATATGAAGTTTTATTTTTGATGATATTTATTCGGTCACACTCTTCTGGAATGTTATACAAACCTCTAGAACACTCTTCGTGTTAATCTAGAATGTGCTCTGTCTTGATTCGAGGTGTCTCAGGCTTGACGTGATGTGTCTTGGTCCCAGTCTTGACTGAGACTCAATTATCCAAAGCCTTGGTCTTGACTCAACGTGTCTCGGTCCTCAGTTAAAACTCAACTATTCAAAAACTCTGACTCAATGAGTCTCAGTCTCAGTCTTGACATAGTCTCAACTAGCCAAATCTCATTCTTGACTCTATGTGTCTCAATGTCCATCTTGACAAAGTTTTCGTCCTGACTCAACATCTTAGTCTCAGTCTTGACCTAGACTCAACTATCCAAAGTCTTGGTCTTGACTATGACTCAGATTTAACTATCCAAAGTCTCAGTCCTGACTCAGCGTGTCTCTGTCTTCACTCAAGACTTACATAACTATCCAAAATCTTGACCTTTACCCTGTGTGTCTCAGTCTCAGTCCTCACTTGGGCTCAACTATCCAAAGTTTCAGTCATGACTCGATGTGCCTTGGTCTTGACTCAGACTCAACCTACCAAAGTCTTGGTCTTGACTCAACATGTCTCAGTCCTCAGTCAAAACTCAACTATCCAAAATCTCTGACTCAATGAGTCTCAGTCTTTACATAGTCTTAACTAGACAAATCTCATTCTTGACTCTATAAGTCTCAATGTCCATCTTGACTTAAACTTAGCTACCCAAAGTCTTCCTCCTGACTCTATGTGTCTTAGTCTCAGTCTTGACTGGGACTCAATTATCCAAAGCCTTGGTCTTGACTCAACATGTCTCAGTCCTCAGTCAAAACTCAACTATTCAAAATCTCTGACTCAACTGATCTCAGCCTTAGTCTTGTTATAGTCTCAACTAGCCAAATCTCATTCTTGACTCTATAAGTCTCAATGTCCATCTTGACAAAGTTTTCGTCCTGACTCAACGTCTTAGTCTCAGTCTTGACTCAACTTTCCAAAGTCTTGGTCTTGCCTCAAGGTGTCTCAGTCTTGAGTCAGACTCAACTATCCAAAGTCTTGATCTTGATTTGATGTGTCTTGGTCTTGACTGACACTCCACTATCCAAAGTCTCTGTCTCGACTCGATGTGTCTCGGTTTTGACTCGGACTCAGCTACTAAAAGTGTGGGCTATTGAGATCTTGACTACAACGCTAGCCTCTACTAAAGTTCCTGTCACTGTTACAACAACAGCTGGTACTCCTTACCGTCATCCGAGTCGGGCAGGATGGTGACTCTGGTGGTGGGGAACTCCTGGCCCAGCCGGCCACCCATGGGCATACTGAGGGTGACGTTAAAGCTCTCTTCCGGCTCGTAGAGAGAGTCGTCTATCACCACCACGCGGCACGCCTTCTCCGTCTCGCCCCTGTCGAAGCGCAGAACGCTGCCGTGCTCCTCGGGGCGCGAGATGTAGTCCGAGTAGGACAGCACAGTGGTGGGGACGGTGCCCGTGGCTGTGCCTGCAGGCAGAGGGGTTTGCCGTTAGAGAAACGTGCTTCATGAGAATGAGGAAGGCCTCGTCTAGATATGTGGTGGCGTTCAGAGTTCTGTTCTAGGCTTATCTAGCACTCCTGGAGGAGGCGCTGTAAGACCGGAGTACACCCAGTGACTCTACATTCAGGTGCTGGCAGGTGGTGCTAAACTGTTCCAGAATAAATACTGAGGTGCCAAATTAGACGGTTCTACAGCAGCACGAGTGTGAGGGAGCATTCTAGAGGAGAAGGTTCTAGAAAGAACACCGTGGAAAAGTGTGAAGTGGAGTGGGGAGAACGTTCTTAAGCAGTGTGAGTTAGAGAGAACATTCCAGGATAACACCCTTAGAAGACGTTGGGAGAATTTTAGAACATTCTAGAACACGGTGTATGTAGAGAGAACATTCGCGAACACGGTGTATGTAGAGAGAACATTCTAGAACACGGTGTATGTAGAGAGAACATTCTAGAACACTGTGTATGTAGAGAGAACATTCTAGAACACGGTGTATGTAGAGAGAACATTCGAGAACACGGTGTATGTAGAGAGAACATTCTAGAACACGGTGTATGTAGAGAGAACATTCTAGAACACGGTGTATGTAGAGAGAACATTCTAGAACATTGAGGATAGGGAGAACATTCAGAAGTACTGAGAATGGGGACATCATTCTGTATCCATGTGAGAGGTGGACAGACATTCTAGAACGATGTAAAAGAGGTGAACATTCTAGAACACTAAAAATGGTGGGTAAACATCCTAGAACAAGATGAATAGGGTGAGCATTTTACAGCTAAGCCAATGGGGAGAACATTCTAGAACAGTGAGGATGGGGTAAACATTTTAGAACAATTTGAATCGGCAAAAATGTCTAGAACATTCTAGAGCAGCATGGATAGGGAGAACATTTTGAGGTACTGAGAATGGGAAGATCATTCTATATCCGTGTCAATAGTGGGTGAACATTCTAGAACAATATAAATAGGGGGAGTAGTTTAGAACTAAGCCAATCGGGAGAACATTCCAGAACAGTATTAACTGGAGAACATTGTTAAACTGTATAAGAAGGGAAAACTGTCTGGAACAGTGTATTTAGGGTGAGCATTCCCGAAACAGGGCACACACGGAAGAAGATTCTAGAAAATTTAATAGACAGAACCGTCTAGAACATTCTAAAGCACCGTGACTAGGGAGAACATTCTAAAGTACTGTGAATGTGGAGATCATTCTATATCTGTGTGAATAGTGGGTGAACATTCTAGAACAAGATGAATAGGGTGAGCGTTTTACAACCATGTCAATAGGGAGAACATTCTAGAACAGTACTCATGGGAGGCCATTCTAGGATGGTATGAAAGGGATGGTCACTGTAGAACCGTGTATAAAAGATTAAGAACTCTCTAGAACATTGAGAATCTGTGAGAGCTTTCTAGAGCACCATAAATAATATTGGGGAACATTCTAGAACAATATGAATGGGTAAACATTTTAGAACCATGTAAATGGGGAGAACAGTCTTTAGCATTCATGACGGGATATTCTAGAACAGTTTGAATGACCCTTGTAGACGCTTGATGGTCACTCTTTGTAAATATCTCAGATCCAAGACGATGATGCGCCCTCCTACTTCAGTGTGTGAGACTTAAGGTGGATCTAAGAAGATCCTGCTTATCTAGAACGAGCTTCATATCCACACAGGAGCAGATCGCCTTCCAGCAGACACTACCACCACCATGTTTCTACAGCAGCCCAGAACACACACACCGCACACTGTCTGTAGAGAGAGACCCTAGACCGCTACACTGAAGCAGCAGCTCCATTTAAGGTGGACGGGGAGGTTTGAACAGACGCTGGTGAATGTTAAGGTGGACGGGGGGGTTTGAACAGACGCTGGTGAATGTTAAGGTGGACGGGGAGGTTTGAACAGACGCTGGTGAATGTTAAGGTGGACGGTGGGGGTTTGAACAGACGCTGGTAAATGTTAAGGTGGATGGGGAGGTTTGAACAGACGCTGGTAAATGTTAAGGTGGACGGGGAGGTATGAACAGACGCTGGTAAATGTTAAGGTGGACGGGGAGGTTGGAACAGGCCCTGGTGAATGTTAAGGTGGACGGGGAGGTTTGAACAGACGCTGGTTAATGTTAAGGTGGACGGGGAGGTTTGAACAGACGCTGGTAAATGGTAAGGTGGACGGGGAGGTTTGAACAGACGCTGGTGAATATTAAGGTGGACGGGGAGGTATGAACAGACGCTGGTAAATGTTAAGGTGGACGGGGAGGTATGAACAGACGCTAGTAAATGTTTAGGTGGACGGGGAGGTATGAACAGACGCTGGTAAATGTTAAGGTGGACGGGGAGGTATGAACAGACGCTGGTAAATGTTAAGGTGGACGGGGAGGTTGGAACAGGCCCTGGTGAATGTTAAGGTGGACGGGGAGGTTTGAACAGACGCTGGTTAATGTTAAGGTGGACGGGGAGGTTTGAACAGACGCTGGTAAATGGTAAGGTGGACGGGGAGGTTTGAACAGACGCTGGTGAATATTAAGGTGGACGGGGAGGTATGAACAGACGCTGGTAAATGTTAAGGTGGACGGGGAGGTATGAACAGACGCTGGTAAATGTTAAGGTGGACGGGGAGGTATGAACAGACGCTAGTAAATGTTTAGGTGGACGGGGAGGTTGGAACAGGCCCTGGTGAATGTTAAGGTGGACGGGGAGGTTTGAACAGACGCTGGTTAATGTTAAGGTGGACGGGGAGGTTTGAACAGACGCTGGTAAATGTTAAGGTGGACGGGGAGGTATGAACAGACGCTGGTGAATGTTAAGGTGGACCGGAAGGTCTGAACAGGTGCTGGTGAATGTTAAGGTGGACGGGGAGGTTTGAACAGACGCTGGTGAATGTTAAGGTGGACGGGGAGGTTTGAACAGACGCTGGTGAATGTTAAGGTGGACCAGAAGGTCTGAACAGGCGCTGGTGAATGTTAAGGTGGACTGGGAGGTCTGAACAGACGCTGGTGAATGTTAAGGTGGACCGGGAGGTTTGAACAGACGCTGGTGAATGTTAAGGTGGACGGGGAGGTTTGAACAGACGCTGGTGAATGTTAAGGTGGACGGGGGGGTTTGAACAGACGCTGGTAAATGTTAAGGTGGACAGGGAGGTTTGAACAGACGCTGGTAAATGTTAAGGTGGACGGGGGGGTTTGAACAGATGCTGGTGAATGTTAAGGTGGACGGGGAGGTTTAAACAGACGCTAGTGAATGTTAAGGTGGACGGGGAGGTTTGAACAGACGCTGGTGAATGTTAAGGTGGACGGGGAAGTTTGAACAGATGCTGGTGAATGTTAAGGTGGACGGGGAGGTTTGAACAGATGCTGGTGAATGTTAAGGTGGACGGGGAGGTTTGAACAGACGCTGGTGAATGTTAAGGTGGACGGGGAAGTTTGAACAGATGCTGGTGAATGTTAAGGTGGACCGGGGGGTTTGAACAGACGCTGGTGAATGTTAAGGTGGACGGGGAGGTTTGAACAGACGCTGGTGAATAGGAAGCTGAACTCTCAGAGTTAGTGGAGATGGTGATGAGTACTAGCACGATATCCTCCAGCAGTGTTTCACTCCTGAGGTGTCACTGACAGGTTTGGAGGTGTGTGTGAGTGTTCAAGCGTGCAGGTGCCAACGCACAGGTGTGCACGCGTGTGCATTATCACTCTGGGCTGAACGAGGTGCTAGTGCTGCTTTATCGTTAATCAGGAATATTATTTAGAGGGTGGTGCATTATTAAAGGTATTAAAGGGGTGGATGAACATCTCATCTAATACTCAGAGTCTGTTTCTCCTCACGGCAGTGTGCAGAGGTTCAAACCTGCTAGAACAGGAATTTTATTTTCCCTGGTAAGATTCCTTTAGACGTAGGAAATTCCTCTGTACAATCATATAGTAATATTTCAGTGGTGAAGTGTTGATTAGTGTAGTGCACTGATTATCTAATAATAATAATAATAATAATGAAAATATAAAAACCTAACCTATTAATCCCACTTCCAGTATCTCCAATGAAATTTCCTGAAATGGGAATACTTGCACACACTATAAACGTAATAAAGGTCAAATATACTTATATACTAAAAAAGTATATAATATATACTAATATATTTGTAAATATTAAGTTTAATATGCTTTGTTAACTTCAAAGAGATAAACAGGCTGGCCTAAAGATTTATAACTCAGCTGCTAATGTGGTGACCATGGAAACATAATAAAGACATTTTGATGTTAGTATTTAATATAACAATAATAGTAGTAAATATAATAATAATAATAATAATAAAAAAGCAAAAATAACAATAATAATAATAATAATAATAATAATAATAAACACTTAGTGTTACCAACTTCTCAAAACTGCAGTGTGTTTCACAATTCAATATTTTGACATTCTATAATTAAAATCATCTGTGTATAAAATCATAAAGATTATTTTTCTCATTTTTGTTGGAATTAAACACTGTGTGGTGACGTTGTGTTCTTGTATCTATGAGATTAAAGAGATGTATTAAATATTAAAGGTGAAATAATCCGAGTATGGTTTTTATGTTTAATCCAGTAAACATACGGTTTTCCGCTGAAGCTCATTCCCATCAAAGGAAACTTGCCCGAGGTTTTTCCTTGTTTTCTGTTTCTGGAGTAAAATATCGTCTTATCTTCTCAAAATATTGACTTACTATGACGCGTATTACTAGACATTTAAAATGATTACTTATTATTACAGTAATGATGGTATCTTCTAACAATGACTTATTATTATAATAAATAATCACTATTCTTATTTAAAAAAAGTCATAAATAAAAATAACTAATTTAATAAGAATTTGCTCACATCATTTTTTCAGGAAAAGTATTATTCACATTTAGTCAAAATCTAAAGAAATTAATTCAGCGTGTTAAATCAGTTTATCAAGATATTAAGTCACTTTCAGAGACTAAGTTTATATTTTTATAAAATATACTTTATACTTTCATTTCATACGGTTAGACTCATAACAGTTATATCCCACTTATAGTGGTGCTTATTATTATAATCATCATCATTATTATTATTATTAGAGTAGTTCTTGTTTTTCTTCTCTTTATTTATGTACATTTCTAATGTTGTATTATTGTTCTTTACTATCTATCTATCTATCTATCTATCTATCTATCTATCTATCTATCTATCTATATATCTATCTATCTATCTATCTATGGCAGTCTGGGATTGATCAGTGCGACCACACACGGCAGTCTGGGATTGATCAGTGCGACCACACACGGCAGTCTGGGATTGATCAGTGCGACCACACACGGCAGTCTGGGATTGATCAGTGCGACCACACACAGCAGTCTGGGATTGATCAGTGCGACCACACACGGCAGTCTGGGATTGATCAGTGTGACCACACATGGCAGTCTGGGATTGATCAGTGCGCCACACACGGCAGTCTGGGATTGATCAGTGCGACCACACACGGCAGTCTGGGATTGATCAGTGCGACCACACACGGCAGTCTGGGATTGATCAGTGCGACCACACGCGGCAGTCTGGGATTGATCAGTGCGACCACACGCGGCAGTCTGGGATTGATCAGTGCGACCACACGCGGCAGTCTGGGATTGATCAGTGCGACCACACGCGGCAGTCTGGGATTGATCAGTGCGACCACACACGGCAGTCTGGGATTGATCAGTGCGACCACACGCGGCAGTCTGGGATTGATCAGTGCGACCACACACGGCAGTCTGGGATTGATCAGTGGGACCACACACGGCAGTCTGGGATTGATCAGTGCGACCACACACGGCAGTCTGGGATTGTGACAGTGCTGTACCTTGCTGGGTGAAGCAGATGACCATCAGCTCCTGGCTGACGTCTCCAGACCTGCGGACGGGAATCAGGAGCTCTCCGATGTCCTCCTCTATGGAGTATGTAGCTGAGGGGATGAAGACCGTGGACTCTGGAGACAGGAAACAGAGCGTTACTGATACAGCCCACCCGCCTACACACAGCGCAGGACACAGACACCTGGAGCATCCGAAAATGAAGCTGGTCAGGCAGACTAGGGTTTTGGCATGCAACTGCTGCATCAGTTAAGGTGGAATGGGTAAACTGAAACGAGAAGCTGATCTCCAGAAGTGTAGCCTAACTGCAGCTTTATTTAAGGTGGAACAGGAGAGTCGGAAAACGAATCTGGTCTGGCAGACTAAGGTTTCAGCATGTAACTGGTGCATCATTTAAGGTAGACTGGGAAAATTGGAACAAGAAGCTAAGTTGCCAGATAGGTAGCCTAACCGCTGCACTATTTAAGGTGGAACTGTAGAGTTGGAATAGAAGCTGGCCTGAAAGACTGAGGTGGCAGCATGTAACTGCTGCACTATTTAAGGTGGAATGGGAAAACTGGAAACAGAAGCAGAGTCACCAGATATGTAACCTAACTGGGACGGTTAGTTGAGGTGCAGGATGTGTAGCCTGACTGCTGCACTATTTAAGGTGGAACTGGAAAGTCTGGACAACCAGACTGCACAACCTGAAGAAAGGTGGTCTTTGTTCTTCGTGACTAATTAACTACGGCCAATCACAGCCTGTCTTCTCCCCACTCGTCTTCTACCTCCCGCCTCTCTCCTCCCGCCTGTCTTCTCACGCCTGTCTTTTACTGGCTTGGTGGACTTTGGACTTAGCTGGAAGCGAAACCGGAAACATGTCCTTTTTGTATTCTCGTGTATTCCTGGCTTTTCCAGGAGGCAGGTTTTCCCGGTGCCCACTGTGAGCTTTATTGTATTTTATTAAATTTGTATTTTTATTTATTATCTAGAACATTCAGTTATTCAGTAAATTGTGTCATAGCGAACAGAAGCTTCGTTCTTTTGTTTTTAAAACCTGTAGCTATTTTATAGTTACATATTTATCCTATCTAGAACATGCTCCAATTTTCTAGCAGCTCTACTGTAAACAACATGATTGTATTTTGGTAACACTTTATATAAATCTGGTAATAATAATTCATAAATGATAATACATGTAATTATATACATACATTTATAGTGATCATTCATCTTCAGTGCTGCCTAAACCTAACACACTCTCAGACATCCTTCAGTTTATGTCTGTCTCTCTGTCTGTCTGTATGTATGTATGTCATTTTATAGATCATGTCAAGTATTATAAAGCATAATAAATGATTTATAGATCTCTATGAATTATGGATACCTGATTCAAGTGCTACCAATATCTTAACATAATTAAATAATAATAAAGTGCTAATAAACACTGGGAGTCAGTATTTAAACATTTCCACAATTACACGCCAAAATACCACACACCAAAATACCACACACCAAAATACCACACATCAAAATATCACACACCAAAATACCACACGCCAAAATACCACACACCAAAATACCACACGCCAAAATACCACACACCAAAATACCACACATCAAAATACCACACACCAAAATACCACACGCCAAAATACCACACACCAAAATACCACATGCCAAAATTAACTTTACCAACACAGCAAATGTGCCATGTTGTGATTTTCCTGCAGCTTTGGCCTAGAGTCTCCCATTTCCACCTGAAGTGAGTTTGGGTGGATGCTGTAGAGAGTTCTCTGGCTACAGAAACCTTAGATGAACCGTCGAGTCTGGACTGGGGGTGTTCTCCAGCTCCTACTCCGTGCTTGGGTCTGCTGGATTCCAGCCCAGGAACGCTGGGTAGTTAGGAAGCTATCTTTGGAGCCCATTATTCACCAAACAGCACTGTTTAGAGTTCACAGCTAAGCTCATTAACAGCCCTGACGAGGGTTTCGGATCCCGGGCGCGAAGAAGCTAATTATAACCTCAGCTCCAGGTATTCAGGCGCAGAGGTTTACAAACGGGAGATAAACAGCAGAGCCGGAGTCTAAACAGCTGCCCACTCACCATCTCCAGGGTCCACTATCTCCACCGTGGCTGCCTGAGGGAACTCCAGAGCTCCCATCACCGGCTCGGAGAGGACGATCTGGAAGGTTTCCGACTGCTCGTACAGGCTGTCGCTGAGGAGCCGCACCTTCCAGGTGGCGCTGGTCTGACCAGGGTTGAACTGGACTTGTTTCTGGGCCTTGCCTCGGAAGTCCCTGTCCTTCTCCGCCGTCCCGTCTTTGGTGCCGATGCCTGAAGGAGGGAGTAAGGTTGAGGAAGCAGGTTAGAGCTGGGTGATACGAGGCTGTGTCCAACGTCTTAGCGTGTTAAATTCATGTGATGGGTTTGTTCAGTACGTCTACAGCTGCTTCAAGAGTTCATAAACAACAACAACAACAACAACAACAACAACAACAACACTGTGCAGCATTTACTACATAGTAACAGCTAATTGGCACCAGTATGCTAGCATTATTCTAATTATCTTAAATTATTCAAATTACGTTCTATTTATTGTTGTAGCAGTTTTACCTCCTGTTCCTTCTAGCCTATTCTGTCTGTTCTTGTTTACATGTGAAACGAACTAAACTATAAATAAGAATAATTATATTTTTATTGTAAATAATGCTTGAAAAACCTTAAACATTTGTTCTGCTTCTACAGAAGTTCAGTCATCAACTAGTATGTACTAGTATACATATATATATATATATATATATATATATATATATATATATATATACACGCAATAAATACAATACATGACTGTATCAAATTACATAGCGACTATAGATATAAACTCCAGCATATGATCAGGACAGCAGGGCGGATCACTAGATGTAACCCACCAACGCTTCAGGACGTCTACACCAACCATCCATATACATATACAAGCCCAGATATTCATATACATCTCTCTATCTGCTCTCCTGCCTCCTTATTATCACTCTCTCTGTTGTATCTTAGTGTAACCCACAGGACACTGCCCACAGGACACTGCCCACAGGACACTGCCTACAAGATGCTGCCCACAGGACACTGCCCACAGGACACCGCCCACAGGACGCTGCCCACAGGACACTGCCCACAGGACGCTGCCCACAGGACGCTGCCCACAGGACACCACCCACAGGACACCGCCCACAGGACATCGCCCACAGGACACCGCCCACAGTACACTACCCACAGAACACTGCCCACAGGACACTGCCCACAGGACACTACCCGCAGGACACTGCCCACAGGACACTGCCTACAGGACGCTGCCCACAGGACACCACCCACAGGACACTGCCCACAGGACGTTGTCCACAGGACACCACCCACAGGACACTGCCCACAGGACACTGCCCACAGGACGGTGCCCACAGGATGTTGTCTGTACCTGTACACCTACAGAGTGTCCTGTATGGTCAGTGGAGCTGAATGAGTGGACAGTGGGCGTAGATACAGGGAGGTGGGTATGTTATTCGGCTGCTGTTGAAGCAACTTAGCCAGCACCTTTAGCCAGCTAGCTCCAAACCTGTTGTAGCCGACCTGTCTGTTTCTCAAGCAGTTTCAGGCAGTGCTGGTCCCCCGCCGCCCCGCTACAGTCTGGAACTGGAGAACTACAGAGTGTCCTGTATGGATGAAGTGCAGGAGGTGGGTTTAATGTTACGGCTGAGTCGTATATACACACAGTGAGAACGTCAGATACTTCAGTCCTATAAACTTTGGACCACCTGCTAACTATGCTAAACAGCGCACTCCACACTGTTTACTGTACCGCCGCCCAACAGGGGCGTCTCTCCTTGTTTGTGTGTCACAGCTGCCCTCTCAGCAGACGCCAGCCCCGAGGACCACATCTGTTCCAAACCAGCCGCCGTGCAGATAATATTATCAAGCAGTGACAGATCGGTTTACGTGCTTCCCCAGGATCGTTCCTCGGCAAGCTCTCCCCAGTCGACAGGAGACTCTGGCACCTGGTACAAAACCTTCACTGGATCAGCGCTTCACTGGATCAAGGTGGTGGTGCTTATGAAAGACGGTATAGCTGGGATGGACAGGCCCCGGTCCAGGCCCATGTGATGCAACTCGTCAGCAATAACGCCACTGTGGCTTCAAAGAAATCGTCTAGAAGTCCACTGTAGACGGAGCAAGATAATCAAGATGTGTCTCAGTGCCAAGGTTCCTCCACTCCCCGGCGGAGATGAGCTGTTTGTGAGCGCCGCCGCCACCGTCCACCGGGGTTATCAGCGTCTACACCGCACCAGCTGGATCATGGCAGGGGTGCCAGGCTTGTGCTGTCAACCGAGCAAGGCACCGCACAGCATGGGTGCCCCTGGTAAATAAAACATGGTCGCCTACAGACGTACAGCGGCGGTCATTCGCAGAAATAGACGCAGGAGAAGTTCAGGGGCGAGATGAATTAATAAGACGCTCCAGCCGAGGACACGTTCCGGGGGAAGTTTAATTGAGATGGGCAGAGGGTGGGAAGCGGGAGGGGGAGCTGTTACTACAGAAACATGAAATTTGGGAGGCGTGCTGGGGTGCTGTCGCGCAGACAGGGAAATAGGGGCCTCTAAAAGAAGGAGAAAAAAAAAAACAAGATTTGATACTTTGAAGCGAAGGAAGAAAGGAGCGCTTTGATATGGAAGAACAGACGCGGGAGAGAGGATCAGTCCTGCCTCTGCCTGCCCACACACGTGCCCGAATAAAACAAAATTAGCTCAACGGGGCCTGAAAATGTCCGCCTTCAAAGAGAGAGCGTACAAGAGAGGCAGGAAACAGCTGCTTTCAAGCTGGATCTTCTCCGCAACAGGAGGGAACTGTACCGCTTCAGAGAGCCGAGCAGCGGGTTAGCAGCCCAGCACTTCCAGGATGGTCCGCCGCCTTCTCTGATCAGTGCCGAGCTCCGATTCCATATGCAGCCGCAGCGGGCAGATCTGACCTGACTAGAACCCAGCGGAGGTGCACCAGCAGAGCTGCTCAACATCCCAACCCTGGATCAGGACCCGGTTTGCCACACGCCGGGAAGCTCTGATCCGTGACCACCCAACGAGAAATTTAATGGGATCCTTCCTCAGCCAGTCCAAACAGACTCGTGTTCCTCCTGGCATCTCATCCATCCAAGGTCATGACCTTCTAAACTAAGATCAAGTCGGATTTCTAGACCTTCTCACCAGCATCGTGTCTCTCGGAGGCAGGAGTCCCTGTTCTGGTTTATTCGGAATGAGTGAAGCACACTTTGTCCAGGCCAGCTTCCAAACACTCTGACCACCATCAACAACAAGCTTTTGGTCTCTGACCGGAGACTGGAAGCAAACGGGGCATAGCGCTAGTTCAGGAAGGTGGTGAAGTCGGGGGGCACAGTCACCCCACTGGTACAGGCTGCCCACTCCAACTCCATCCCATCTCCTCCTTCTCCTCACTGAGTGCAGTACAATACGACGACTCCAGAATCCCGGATGGGACGTCTGGGTGGGTTCCCTCCTCCGGGTGTTCCGGTTTCCTCCCGCAGTCCAAACACAGGCAAGCAGGTGAACTGGAGATGCTAAACTCCCCCATGAGTGTGTGATTGTGCTGCCCTGTGTTGGACTGGTGGTCCGTCCACTGTGTTTCCGGCCCACTGAGCCCTGGCATAGGCTCCAGGATGGACAACTGATGGCTTTCCCCATGTACCTGCTCACCCAACTGCTTCAGGAAGCACCGAGAGGAAGTTGAGAGGCTCCGTAGCATCCCAGAATGGAAATAATCCACACGAGAATCGTGTACCTTAGAAGTGGACTTCTTTAGGTGGCTCAGGTACCTTTGTTTTGTTTGATGTTCTGTTATTCATTTACAAACCATATGTTTGTAACATCACATCACGTTTACAACACTTATTCAGGTAACACTTTACTGTAGGGTACTGACGGCTACAGGACACCAGCATACGCTTGTTATGACAACTGACATAACCCTGCATGAATGTTTATGAAGGCGAACTGAACAGACGTCAGGTCAGACAGACAGGTTTACCAAGTAGTTTCCGGAATAGAGACACCTGTTGGAATGAGCATTTGGAATAACACTCCTGTAGCGGTATGCCAGTTGTCATGACATGCTTATGAAGGTGAGATGTAGCCTTATACCAAAAACTGCTACGAGATTTCACCTCCCCTGAATCACCTTCCCGCGTCCCCGGCCTTGGGCCATTAGAGCCACGGCTCAGCACTGGCCCTCCTCTGAGGACTGAGCTCCTCAGTTTTCCTTTCTGCACTGCAAATCGGAGGAATCTGGGAGAGAAGATGATCCCCAGCAGTTTGAGATTTTTGAGAATGGCAGTTTGAAGTAATGAACTCGTGTGTTCCACCTGGAGAACGTCTCGTACGCAGGTGGAGTGGGGGGTTACTCACCGGAGCTGGTCACTGATTATGAAAGGCTTTGTATAGCCAGGCCCACATATAGAGCTTTAAGTGCTGGTATTAACTAGCAGCGGAGGCGGTGAGTCACTGGGCCAGATCTTTAGACCACCTTTGTGTTTGAAGCTGGTGCTGCACATCTGTGCAGGTACCGGTTACTCAAGGCACCTGTACGCATTTCTTTGGGTTATTCTAGAAACTGTTCCAAAACAGGAACATACGGATACGTACCCTCACCAAACACACCTATGGTGTAATAAAGAGAGTTCAGTACCTAGAACCGACATACCGAGAACCTTAAACACTGTTGTTCCTCCTTCAAATACAAATCCTGCATTTCCAAAAGAGAACGGGAAAACGTTCCATTTCCTAAACTGTTACGACTCATTAATATTCACACCCCTAACATTTACATACACCCACACCGGAGCTACAGAACCAACATGGTGGACTATGTGGAGAACTCCAGCGTTCCAGGCTGGGAAGGGGATGGCGGCACTCTACATTTCCCTTCCCGAGGATCCCACCTGTCAGCGGTACATGGTGGATGTTCATCTTTAATCCAGGCTGGAGTTCTTCCTGTTCACCAGCTTCCTAATCCAATGTTCCGTTCCACCTTAAATACTGCAGCTAGTACAGGAACCGGAATGTCCTGCAGGACCGTTTAAGGTAGAACGGAAAATCCCCCAAACTAGCTGGAGAACAGGAACTCCAGCTCCACATCTCTAACAGGATCCCGGAACACCTTTAATCCTGCAGTCTGCACATTCCACTCCGGACAGATTCCCAAACCTCTCTGGACAATGGACAGCTTTCCGCTCAGCGTCTGACACTGAAGAGATGAAGAGAGGAGGCAGCTCCACCTTTTATTAGCACCACCTGGACCACCCCAACAGCAGCCTGTAAGTAGCAGCCATGCTGTGTGATTGTATCCGTGTGTGGCGGTTGGAGCAGATCATCTTAAACTGAGAGCTCCATAGTGAGGATCAACTTTACTCTACTGTGTGTTGGTGTCCAGATGGAGCCAGTAGCTAGTACAGGGAACGTTAGCTACTAGCATTAGCTCAGAGTAACTAGCATAGCTAACTCAATAGTATGAGGGCGGAGCTTATTTACACAGAGGCTCATTTTACTTAGTCTGTCTCTACATGGTGCTTCTGTGTGGGAGGAGTCTCGCTGTAAACCAGCCAATCAGAGCAGAGCTTATCTAATTATTCATGAGTTCACCAACAAAGGGGAAGCAGCTCGTTTCATTCTAGAACCAGATCACAGGGTGGAAGTTGGCAGTCTAGAACCACAATTATGACCCTTAAAAAAAGCCACATATCTTTTATCTAGAACATCAGAGAACTATTTAAATACTGTAAAAGTGTTTCTTCGACGCTCCAACAACATCACGGTGAAGACCACCTGAACCATTTCCCACCAAACCACTCTGAATCACTCTGTTTACATCTCAACAGGTCAAAGATGAAATTCTGAAAGGCTGGTGGAATCCCCCTTTACCCTCCACCACAGAGGCTCGTACAGGAATCATTAAGATCGGGAGCGCTGTTATAATTAGCAACCACTTTATTCAGCACTTCAACACAGACAAAGGGAAAGAGCTCAATCACTGGCCCCGCCGTGACCTCTGCCCTTTCCCATGGTGTTGTTGTGGTCCGGGGACACGGTGCTGCCCCGCCGAGGGGAGGGAGAGCGTGCTGCCCTCGGGGGAGCGTGAAGGCCCTCAGGAGTCCCACACTGAATATTCATAGAGCACAAACACTCCTGTGGGTGAGCCGCGGTTCGGAGGCGAGTCGGTGACTCATTTCAGGAGATAACATCTGCCCGGCTGAGACGGCTAACCCATACCGGCTCTGAGGGCCGGAGGAGGGCAGGAGGAGGGCCGGAGGAGGGCCGGAGGAGGGCCACGCATCGTAACGAGTCTCAGGTCAGTTTAAGGCCAGTGGGCTTTCTGTGATAAGGCATTGGTGTTCAGTATCGCAGCTCCTGAACATGAAGCTCATTAGCGTCGTGGGCTTTAAAGGGCCTTCTGTGTATTTCCCCTCGAGGTCCCCTCATTATGACTGTGTGGGGGCGGGGCTAAACTGCTGTAGGCTTAGCAGGTAGACATGTGTATTATTTGAATTGTTTATGACATCACAAAAACAATCCACTGAAAATAGTTTCTTTGTTTGCTAGTTGGTTGACCTGATGGTTGCTAGGTGGTTGCTAGGTAATTGTGTAGGTATCCCAGGTGGTTGCTAAAGTGTGGCTACACGGTCATGTATGTATCCCAGGTGGGTGCTAGGGTGTTTCTATGACATCCCAGGTGGATGTTGCTAGGGTGTTGCTATGGTATGCCAGTTGGTTGCTAGGGTGTTGCTAAAGTATCCCAGTTGGTTGCTGTGGCATTGCTAGTTTGTTGGTAGATAGGCAGTTGCTAGCCTGTTGCTATGTTCTCCCATATGCTTGTAAAGGTGTAGCTAGGTGGCTACTAAGGTGTCTGCTAATGCGGTGGCCATGTTGCTAGGTAATTGCTAATTGCTGGTTATTGCTAGGTGGTTGCTATAATGCCTTACATGGCTAACAGTGTTGATATTGTTCTTTGTGATGTCACAATGGTTCAGCTCCACCCATTTACCCTGACAGTATACAGCAGTGAGAGAATGGAAAACTGGGATTACAACTGCTTTGATGGACACAAACTGTTCTAAGTGGATCCCAGAAATCTGAAACAAGAGCATACATGCTCTTTAGAACCTGTTAGAACCTGGCCTGGTCATATGTGGAGGTTCTTCAACCTTCAAACAGGTTTACATTCGCATTTCTCAATTCCAAAACGTTAGCTCTGTAAAACATCCACTGAAAGGCTCCTGCTGGAACCAAACGCTGTTCTACTACACCATCCCCCCAAAAGAACCCAGTTTGGCATGTTAAGAGCGTTCTAGATAGATGGACAGAACACTTACTGATGAAAGACGTTTCTCCCAGGTAGCCCCTGCGTTTCAGCAGCACCTCCAGCACCTTGGCCTCCTCGTCCACCACGTAGTACTCCTTCTCCAGAGAGATCCAGGCCCAGTTCAGCCGGAACTGTTGGTTCTTCAGCTTGTTGCCTCCTGGACACAAAACATCAGATCTGAGGTTACCACTGACCTCCTGACCCCTTTGATCCCGAGCAGCCTACAGATTACACATTCCTCACACAGGTAGATCAGAGCAGTGTTAGGAGTCTTACTGGTACGGTGTGGTGCGGTACTGGTTAAGGGATCGAACCCCAGCCTGCAGGACAGGGGCCGGCGTGCTCCCCACTACACTGCACCTAACAGCGTGTTAGTGAGCGCTGGGTGAACACAGTTAAAGGGTTCCTACATTTGTTGGGTCATTTAAAGAAGCTGATTCAACCAAACACACAGGATAGACCCCCACTGGTATAACACCGTGGATCTCATCCCTGGTCCTGGGCGCCCAACGTCCTGCACATTGCTTTCCCCGTCCTTAACACAGCCAGTTAAACTAAACACTGGGCTGCTGATTCGCTGAGCATTTAGATAAGGTGTGTTGGGACCAGGACCACCAACATGTACGTTAACACTGGCATAATGTGCAGCACCAGGTCACAAATATGTCAGCTGATTCTTTCAAAGAGGCATTATGGTTCAGGACTGCCTAGTTAACCTTTCGGACCCCCTGTATGTCTTTATGGGGGTCCCTACGAATAGTACTTATGATGTTACGCTGTCTGTTGCCTCACCAACCAATCAGTAAGCTAGTTGGAGCTGCAGCCCCAGTTTGCCTCAGGGTGGTGCTTCACAGTCTAGCAGTCTACTGTGTCCAGAGATCCCTTACAACATGCCGTAATCTGTAAATATGAAAACGAGCCCAGTTTTCACAGAATTCCGAGTGGAAAGACTGAATTCTTACTGGAGGTAGAAGCAGAGATGATGACCAAGACCTCAGGTAAGAAGATCTACCCCACACTGGAACAGAGCATCTCCAGAGGTAGACAATCTGATGTCACTGTAGCGTCAGTGCTGGTATGGTGAGAGGGTTCACAGCCAGCCAGCAGGGGACGCCCTAAACACCAGGCGCTCACTGAGTACCAACCAAACTTGGAATGGAACGTGACAACACACCTAGCAGGAGTCACCATGGTGGACTGGGGGTTGGGAAGACTAACCTGGGGTTCCTACACTTACTATCAATAGGAAAGACGTTCAACCAATCGAGCCAAGCCACAAGACTGGAACTGGTGTGTAGGTGTGACCCGGTGACCCGGACATGCTAACGATTCAAGCTCCACACTCTACCGCACATGTGGCGTAGCAAGGACAGGTCTTATCTCTGTACATGACTGTACCTATACTTAAGTACATCTGAAGGAACATACTTTAGTACTGTTACTCTCCATACTTAAGTACATCTGAAGGAACATACTTTAGTACTGTACTCTCCATACTTAAGTACATCTCAAGGTACGTACTTAAGTATGGAGAGTACCAGTACTAAAGTACATCTGCAGGTACATACTTTAGTACTGGTACTCTCCATACTTAAGCACATCTGAAGGTACATACTTTAGTACTGGTACTCTCCATACTTAAGTACATCTGAAGGTACATACTTTAGTACTGGTACTCTCCATACTAAAGTACTGTTACTCCAGTGGAGGTCTAAAGGGAGGAACTTCCTTACCCTGGGGGTCTCTGCTTTACCTCAGCTACATGCTCTATATACTTTGTCCATCGCTGTTAATGCCATCCAGGGAAAGTTCTCCAGTGGACCGGACACCTGACTCAGTCCAGCGTGAACCGTGTGCTATCGCTCGGAAGGCCTGATGCGGCGGAGTGGAGGGCTCTGGGGTCTAATTGCTCCTTTTCTAATTAAAATGAAAAGGTTGTGTGTGCTTCCTATCTGCTTCCCTCTATTTTATCATTCCCGTTTGAAGTGGGATTCAAAGCCTGAGCTGGCTCCTGCAGGGCATCCCTGCGAGTTACAATCTGCACACCGCTACACGCCAACATCAAACACAGACACATACCTCCCAGCATAGACCGGTTCCACTCATGAATGGAACGAGGAGTGATCCAGGTGGTTGACCTGGTCAGTTACAGAGAGAGAGAGAGAGAGAGAGAGAGAGACAGAAAGAAAGAGAACAGAGAGAGAGACGGAAAGAAAGAGAACAGAGAGAGAGACAGAAAGAGAACAGAGAGAGAGAGAGAGAACAGAGAGAGAGAGAGAGAGAGAGAGAGAGAACAGAGAGAGAGAGAGAGAGAGAGAGAGAGAGAGAGAGAGAGAGAGAGATAGAGAGAGAGAGTGTGTGAGAGAGAGAGAGAGAGAGAGAGAGAGAGAGAGAGAGAGAGAGAGAGAGAGAGAGAGAGAGAGACACAGAGAGAGAGAGAGAGAGAGAGAGAGAGAGAGAGAGAGAGAGAGACAGAGAGAGAGAGAGAGAGAGAGAGAGAGACACAGAGAGAGAGAGAGAGAGAGAGAGAGAGAGAGAGAAAAGGAGAGAGAGAGAGAGAGAGAGAGAGAGAGAGAGAGAGAGAGAGAGAGAGAGAGAGAGAGAGAGAGAGAGAGAGACAGTCTACATTGCTCCAGCCTATCAGTGTGCTGGGGTTTGTTTGAGTTTGGCAGCGCTACACAGGCTTTAACCTCGCAGCTCACCCCCCACACACACCTCGGTTCCTCCCCCGACTGTCACGCTTGATAAACCAGTCACGTTCCACTATGCCCATTTCCTCTGCATGAAAAGGGCGAGACATGCACGTTCGCCCCGACACGTCTGGACAGTTTAATGTTTGTACACAGAACTGTGCAAAAGTCAGAGACCACCCTTCTCCCAGGCAAAAAGGGGCCAGGAGGCGCACTCATCCCATTCCAGAACAGCTGGAACAGTAGCTGAATTCCGAACCGGATAAGCAGTGAACAGGTATTTAACTGACAGCAGCTACTCCACCGCTATTTTACTCAACCAGACAAAAGTGAGCTCCCTCGTGTGTTTGAGGTGGTAGTACCTCCAGGCTCCTGCAGGTGGTGCTGTACGAGGATGATGGGTATAAATCCCTGTGGGGTGTGAGTGACGGGATCCATAGATTATAAGGAGGTGGTACGGTGCAGGGAATGTCTCGTTCCATGTGTGGAAAATGGCTCCAGAGCAGATGTTAATGATTGGCTAAAAGGAGGGACTGCATGTGGGCGTGGCCAAAGACCATAGTGTGAAGGAAGTAGCTGAATCTGCAGGTGTATGGAAGCGTACGGTCATACAGGTCTACCAGCAGTGGATACAATCCCAGCCTACAGGGAATTCTCCTCGGAACTGTGCCAGGGAAGGCCTCCACCACATCCGGACCACCTGACCAGTTCTTCAGTGTAAGAGTGGTACTGGTGCTGGTTGAGGTGTTACACACTGGTCCAGTATCTCCGTTATCAGAGTAGCTGGGACGCTGCTGACTGTGTGTGGAAGGTTGTTGAGCTGTTAGTGAGCAATAAAGGTGTGGAAGGTAATTGAGGTCTGTCCACGTAGACGGCCATGTAAAACTTGTGCGGGGTCCTATTTGTGTGGCGTGTGTATGTACCCCGCTTGTGGGCATCCTCCGGGTGCTCCGGTTTCCTCCCATGGTTAGGCCGAATGGAGATGGCATCCATGCGACCCAGACAGATACACAGCTCAGAAGATGAACGAATGAATGACTGTTCGGCTCAGACCTTCCGTCTGGTCACTAGCGCTCCGGAGCTTTATGACCCATTGACGTGTTAGACCGTATGATTAGCCGGTACCCGGCGTGCTAGTCACTTTGTTGACGCCTTAGCCTGAATAAGTTAACACCGCGGCGTCGAGTGTCGGGTGTTCTATCTGGAGGCTCAGGCGAAACACACAATGCTGTTTATGACAGAGACCGCTGCAGCAGTTGGAAATCTTTTATTTCCGAGGAATCTGGAATTCTCTTTCATCAAAGGCCTGTTGACAAAGTCAATTATCCTACAAATGGCAGACTTTGAAGGTGAGCCAGGTAGCTCACCTCGCGCCTGAACCTTTTATCGTCGGCGGTTTATTCCTGTTGTCTAGCGGAGCGGTAGGGAGTGTTCCTTTCTTCTTTCTGCCTTTCAGAAGATCTTCTCTCCGACAAGCGCCCAGCTGATAGACTCAGGCGAGGATTTGTTTGTCAGCTTTAATAAGAAAGAGCCTCTTCAGAACTTCCTGAGGAGCGGAGTGGGCCTCTGCTGGAGGCTGAGCCGTTTGGCCTACTTATGGAGCTGAGATGTAGCTGGTGATGCATTGCGTGACATACACTGCATACTATTTCCCGGTGACCCGGTACCGTTCCATTTGGACCTATTGTTCTTGTTCTCCTCCGTCGCTGGACACATTTGTCATCATAGACCACAGACGTCATGCGGCTATTTCAAAGAGAAGCCTGGGTAGAGGAATGTTCTTGGTGGCACTGATCTAAAACAGCCCTGAGCAGGTGCTACACTCCCAGACGAGCCAGGGAGCCTTCCTTTCTTCAGTCTGCAGTCAAACTGGCCACTGAACGGACCTGATGGTGTAATTGGACGAGGTTCTGGATGTAGCCACATCAATGTTCAGACACTCCTACATCAGAGAATGGGTCAGCTGGTCCAGATGTGGTGGAGGCCTTCCCTGGCACAGTTGCGAGGAGAATTCCCTGTAGGCTGGGATTGTATCCACTGCTGGTAGACCCGTATGACCGTACGCTTCCATACACCTGCAGATTCAGCTACTTCCTCACACTATGGTCTTTGGCCACGCCCACATGCAGTCCCTCCTTTTAGCCAGTCACTAACACTAAGGGGGCCACTAGGGGGCCTTTGGAAAGAGGCTACAGCGGACCGTTTCTAATGATGTACCGGTGCTACTGATTTAGCCCAAATACTGTGGTATTGATTTTCCGCGCGCCGGCAGTGATCGCTAAATCATTACAGACACTAGCGGCCCTCTCAGCCCGAGGCAGAGCCAAGCTAATCTCCTTATAAAGGCAAGCGCTCTGCGCTGGATACATCATTCAGTGCGTGCTATTAGAGGGTCTGAACAAGCGGCGGGGCCGCGCTGGCTTTAAAAGCTCATGCTCTGGTATTTATTAGCCAGGAAGAACCGCAGGGTCAAACTTTCACACACGGGACATTCCAGGACCGTTTACAGGGCTCTGTGATTCACTCTGTACTGGGGGATCTGGACACGCTAGACGGCGACGGCTTTAACCTCATCGCTCCGTATGTGCCATCCGTCATACCCCAGCATTACCTGCATTGCTCACCTGGCCAGGCCGTGCTGCGGAGGTGCTCTGTGTGGGTAGACCACCCTCGGTGGGGACGGTCTCTTTGTTTTAAGTCTGTGTGATGTTGTGTAAGATGAACGCTGATCCTCTTGAGGCGCTTAATCTGTAAGAGCGCTTTAAGCGTAATGTTAAACCAGCTCCTCAGGATCTCTCCCCCAGTTCCTCTCTGCGGCGCGAGATAGGGTAGTAGCAGACCGGGTAAACCCACTTCAAAGGGGACTGAAAGAAAGCGCCTGAGTTAATGTGTAACTCAAGTTCAAGCTGCTGTGACCGGCTTTGGCTGGGACCGAGCACCTCCAGTGTTTTCCCAAGCTCCCTGTTTCCTCAGTCCAGTCTTCATCATTCCTGCTATACGTTAAAATCAAGCGGAATAAATAAACAGCCTTACATAACAAACACCTAGGAACCACGCACACACACGTCTAGCAGACGCCAGGCTTCCAGTACCTCCTTAAAGGAGAGCTCAGAACCTAGAACCCACATACCGTGAACCTCAAACCCTGTTGTTCCTCCTTCAAATACAAATCCTGCACTTCCAAAGGAGAACGGGAAAACGTTCCGTTTCCTAAACTGTTACGACTCATTAATATTCACACCCCCAACATTTACATACACCCACACCGGACCTACAGAACCATCATGGTGGACTATGTGGAGAACTCCAGCGTTCCAGGCTGGGAAGGGGATGGCGGCACTCTCCATTCCCTTCCCGAGGATCCCACCTGTCAGCGGTACATGGTGGATGTTCATCTTTAATCCAGGCTGGAGTTCTTCCTGTTCACCAGCTTCCTAATCCAATGTTCCGTTCCACCTTAAATACTGCAGCTTGTACAGGAACCAGAATGTCCTGCAGCTCCATTTAAGGTGGAACAGAGAATTCCCAACACAAGCTGGAGAACAGGAACTCCAGCTCCACATCTTTAACAGGATCCCGGAACACCTTTAATCCTGCAGTCTGCACATTCCACTCCGGACAGATTCCCAAACCTCTCTGGACAATATGGAGCAGCTCCGCTTAGCGTCTGACCCTGAAGAGACTGAAGAGAGGAGCAGATCCACCTTCTATCTTACACCACCACCCCAACAGCAGCCTGTAAGTAGCAGCCATGCTGTGTGATTGTATCCGTGTGTGGCGGTTGGAGCAGATCATCTTAAACTGAGAGCTCCATAGTGAGGATCAACTTTACTCTACTGTGTGTTGGTGTCCAGATGGAGCCAGTAGCTAGTACAGGGAACGTTAGCGACTAGCATTAGCTCCAAGTAACTAGCACAGCTAACTCAATAGTATGAGGGTGGAGCTTATTTACACAGAGGCTCGTTTTATTCAGTCTGTTTAGTCCACATGGTGCTTTAGTCTAATCATCAGGGCGGGGTCTCATTGTAAACCAGCCAATCAGAGGAGAGCTCATCTAATTATTCATGAGTTCACCAACACAGGGGAAACAGCTCGTTTCATTCGAGAACCAGAACAGAGAGTGGAACTGGGGGGGTAGAACCAAATCTTGGGTTTTTCCACCCCAAATAAATAGAACAGAACATCAATGGGTTGGGTTAGCAAACACGGCGGCCCGGCGCCATACTGAGAGACAGACTTCTGTATGTGTAGCTCAATAAATATTGATCATATCAGTCTAAATTTATCACCAGTTATTGATCCTGGTCACCTTTATCTTCCTTCCCAACACACCTGCACTCCCACACCTCCTCCTGTGTGCAGCTGTTCTGTTAATGACGGATGTGTAAGCGACCATCAGTGGTCCTAGTATTCAGTCCCTTCGTTAAACATCTCACATGCAGGTTCTGCAGATATCAGATTTGTGGATTCGTAATTGGACCTGGTAGCAGAATGTTCTGGCCTCTCTCGTTAGAGCGTTCCTGATTGGCCTGTCAGAGGTACGAGCCCTCAGTCCTCAGGCTCTGCGTCTCTGTGTAGTCTACTCTACATCATAATGACTGCATGAGCTTCTGATGGACAGGTTCGTTATGAATGCGAGTGAGGACTAGCGCGTTGTGGGAGCCGTGCCAGTTCTGTGCCTCCGCACCGAGCGCCCAGGCTGCCCATATTTGGTCACTGTGGAGAGAGAGGGCCCCCCGTTGCCCGCTGGTCACACTCAATCAGACAGATACACTGGATGGTGCTGCCAAGACCCTGCCTGGTGGAGATCAGCGTGGGCAATGTAGACGTAGACAAGTCACTCACTGCACAAGTGTGTACCTAAAGGAGCCTGAGAACCTTCCAGGAGCTTCAGGGCGAATCAGGGGCGAGGGGAAGGAACCGGGGGACCGAAAATAACGTGCTGTAAATGAGACAGATCAGCGCAGAGGCTGGGTTCATTTATTTTTATTTAATAATGAATAAAGCTATTAAAAACGATATGCTCTTATATAAATCCAGTTGCTACATGGTTTAAACGGCTGATATCATTAAAAATCTACTGTTTAAATCTAAATATCATTTTTAAAACCCAACAGTAATGCAGCTCAGTCCGTACAGAGCCGGTTGTAAACAAACTCATATTCGCTTTTGTCACATCATTAACATGCTGTACATACACCTAGTTCAGCTCTGCCTCTTCACACTGCAGTTACAAACACCATTTCAGCCCAGACTGCTTTTTGCACAAGGTGCAAAGCAGGTGTACCCAATTAGGACAGAGCTCATTTGCATATATTAATATTAAAAGCACAATAACAGATACGGAGAGGCCGGAAAACCCACAGGGACATCATCAAGTGGAGCAACATATTTCACAGTTAACAAAACAGGCAGGCTCCAGCGGCTGACCGCTCACCACGGAAGTGAATGGCATTCTCAGAAATGTCCAGATGTCCCAAAGCCTGGAAGACGTCTTGGTCTCGACCTGTAGGGAAGCTGAGGGACACACTGGACTTTACCCTAAAGCTCCTTCACCGAAACCATCACTGGCTGAAACGGGCCGGAGGGCAGACAGGTCACCTACACAGTAACCTGTACTGACCCCCATCATTACCACAACCCAACACATCCGCACACGCTAGGGCTGCATGTAACGGGAAAAACAGTGACATGTATATGAGCTGCGTAAAACTATCCAGAGTCTGGGTATCTGAGAAATCAGTGCCCAGGAACCAGAGCCTCAAACCGGAGTCCAGGAACCAGAGCCTTAAACTGGAGTCCAGGAACCAGAGCCTTAAACTGGAGCCCAGGAACCAAAGCCTCAAATCTGAGTCCAGGAACCAGAGCCTCAAACCGGAGTCCAGGAACCAGAGCCTCAAACAGGTCCAGGAACCAGAGCCTCAAACCAGAGTCCAAGAACCAGAGCCTCAAATCAGAGTCCAGGAACCAGAGCCTCAAATCAGAGTCCAGGAACCAGAGCCTCAAATCAGAGTCCAGGAACCAGAGCCTCAAATCGGAGTCCAAGAACCAGAGCTTAAAACCGAAGTCCAGGAACCAAAGCCTCAAATCAGAGTCCAAGAACCAGAGCCTTAAACCGGAGTCCAGGAACCAGAGCCTCAAATCAGAGTCCAAGAACCAGAGCCTTATACCAGAGTCCAGGAACCAGAGCCTCAAATCAGAGTCCAGGAACCAGAGCCTCAAATCAGAGTCCAAGAACCAGAGCCTTAAACTGGAGCCCAGGAACCAGAGCCTCAAATCAGAGTCCAAGAACCAGAGCCTTAAACCGGAGTCCAGGAACCAGAGCCTCAAATCAGAGTCCAGGAACCAGAGCCTCAAACTGGAGTCCAGGAACCAGAGCCTCAAATCAGAGTCCAAGAACCAGAGCCTTAAACCGGAGTCCAGGAACCAGAGCCTTAAACCGGAGTCCAGGAACCAGAGCCTCAAATCAGAGTCCAGGAACCAGAGCCTCAAATCAGAGTCCAAGAACCAGAGCCTTAAACCGGAGTCCAGGAACCAGAGCCTTAAACCGGAGTCCAGGAACCAGAGCCTCAAATCAGAGTCCAAGAACCAGAGCCTCAAACCGGAGTCCAGGAACCAGAGCCTCAAATCAGAGTCCAGGAACCAGAGCCTTAAACCAGAGTCCAGGAACCAGAGCCTCAAATCAGAGTCCAGGAACCAGAGCCTCAAATCAGAGTCCAGGAACCAGAGCCTTAAACCAGAGTCCAGGAACCAGAGCCTCAAATCAGAGTCCAGGAACCAGAGCCTCAAATCAGAGTCCAGGAACCAGAGCCTTATACAAACAAACCAAAAATGCCTTAAAAAAAAAAAAAGCCTTTCCGGAGTTTTCTCCAGAATGTTTTGGGATTCTTCATTACAGTACCCTGGATGCACTGTGTACCCTGCTCCATGCCGTGGTGGTACTTCAATCAGATTGATAAATTCTCATTAGGTGAAATCTGGTATTGGACTGCACTACGATTTTACACCACTGTTGTAAACACAAGTCGTACCGGTCCCAGATTTACTCTGTCCGGTCTCTCTGTCTCTTCCTCCTTCCTCTTCCTGTTTTTCTCTTCCTCCAACAAGATCTTCTTCCGCCTCTTCCAAACCTCTGCCATGCTGGGAATACCGAGCTAGCTTCTCATCACAGCTGGTGAAGATCCATAGCTGTTGGCGTGTGACGTGGTGCCATAAAGCATTATGCAGTTCTGGAAACAGGTATACGCTCCTCCAAAGACACTCCAGCCCTATAGCCGGCGTTCCGGTTCCGGGTGTTTTTGGGAGATGTTGGGTCTGTTAATGTGCTTGTCCAGCTTTACTATCCTGTCCCGTAACACACAGGACACGCTCATGGTGCGAGCTCTGCATGTCCAGTATGAACAGTATGAAGGTTTTATCTGAACCCAAAGAACAACTTCCTGGGTCACCCTGATCTGGAATTCCCAAAGCTCCTGTCTGCATGGCCGACTGAGGACACAGTGCTGATGTGGCTAAAGGTCACGCTTGGTCCTGGGAGTTTGCACCACGCTCCAGTGCCCGGCCGTCCTACACTCACCTCACTCACCGGCTTAACTTCCACTCACACAGACGGAGAGCATTCGCCGGAGAAGCCCGAGAAGTCTGTGGGGCCGGAAATTCCAGCGTTCGTCTCATTACCACAGCAGCTCTGTCGCTGTACTGGATCGGCGCATGTACAAACGCAGTTCCGTCACAACGCTGCTGCTGAAGTTTCGCAGAATTAAGCGATGATTTCAGATGACCCTGATCATAAGGAGGAGGAGGAGGAGGAGGCGGGAGGGGGAGGAGGAGGAGGGGGAGGAAGAAGGGGGAGTACATCTTTCTTTCTTATCATTCCAGCAAAACTGCCTACCTCCACACTTTCCGAAATTGCTTAATCCTTCAAAAAGTGAGTTTAGCTCATCAGAAAAGCAAAGCTTGTCCACTCGCTCATTATGCTGAGGATACAGATGGCGACGGCGCAGGCAGACGCTCAGAGCCGGGACACTCTGGCTAAACTTGAAAACAGAACTCTGATAGAAACCAACCCTTCTGGAATTTTCTTTAATCCGCAAAGGCCGGCATTTACAATGCTAATGCTCGTATGCTATCTCCTCGTTTTTAAGCCCAGCCTCACTGTGCTAACTCACAAACGAGGGGGTTATGGAGGTCAGTGCTCCGTGTACGCCTGGAGAACACGGACACAGAGGAACAAAATCCTGAAATTTGAATCTTAATCCTATTAGCATTAGCCTTAGCGTAGGAGCTCTGGGAGAACACCTCGGGATCAGGCATCCGCTTTCTCCAGGTGCCTCCATCTTAAAGCCATTTCTGGAAAAAGCTTTGTTTTGGTGGTGCAGCTGTAGTTTATACCGGTTGTCTATGAACCAATGAAGGTTCTCGACTTCCGCTCGCCACATTCTCCTGACTTTACAGACCAAAACAGTCAATGACAACTGGATTAACTCTTATGATCATCCTATGATTACCCAACCGGATGCAGGAATGTCGAGCCATGCCATCTAGATCCCCACCCACAGCTCAGTGGTGTTTGTAGGTGCAGGATCTCAGGTGCACAGACTCACAGACTTCTCCATGACATCCTAGGAACCCTCGATCCAGCCCACACCATTCGTGTGAACCCTCCAGAATGCTCATTGAACCTATTCTGGACAACTTGGGCCCAACTGGTGCATGGTCCTGCTGGATCATCCCATCACCGTGGGGGGACATGAAGGGGCTGCAAATGGTCACCTAGCAGTGAAAGGATGTTTCAGCAGATCCAACCCACGAGAACACACGCCACACCAGTATGGAACCAACGCCAGCCTGCACAGTGCCTTTTTATGCAGTCTCTTTTTTTTGGCATTTTGGTTTAACCAGAATAAAATCTATTTTCATTTCTTATTTGAAACCCTGTGGTCTAGAACACTCAGCGGCACTGAGGATGAGGGTCACTCTCAGTTAAAGGTTTACAGGAAAATGATTCAAAATATCCCCCAGCACCCCGAAGCTTTCAGACAGGCCCTCACGGCTTCCCTGACCTGATCTTAAATCAGTTAGTTCAGGTGACCATGTCTGACTGTCTGACCGTCTGACTAACAGACTGGCTGGCTTACTGACTGACTGACTGACAGCCTGTAAACAATAAACCACGTTCCTGCATTCGGGCCGAGCCGTTAAACCTCCCACGTATTAGAAGCGGAGAGTTCTATGGAATCCGGGTTCTGCCATCCAGCTACAACACTTGAGGGAAACACACTGATATGCATTATGCATCCGTACATCACCGACGCCCCAAAACAACCCTGCCTCGAGCCGCACGGCTCTGTACGAGAAGCACAGAGACACCGTGTCCTTCCAAAACCCTGCGCCCGGCCCTTATCCCTGCCCGCTGCTCATTAAAGGAGGAAGATTAGAGGCCAGAGCTGAACGGGCAGCAGCTATTCCACAATGTTTTCTTTCTTCGGGTTTTATCTCTGTTCATAGGTGAACGCTCCGCATCTGAGCTGCTGCGGCTCCAAGGCCAAGCCTTGTCCTAAATCCCACATATGAAGGAGACGGACATCACCCGCTACCCTCAGGGACGCCAAATACATAGCAGCGTGTAAGGCTCTCTCTATATAAGAGGATGTATCCAGCCATATGGGGGGGATTTATGGGTATTCCCCAGATCATGTGGTCTGAGTGTGAATAATGCATGATGCTCGCCGTCTGTATCCCCGTAGTACATAAACACTGACTACACCGGAGATTTTAGGGGAGGACTGTTAACCCATAGGGTGTAATCTGATGCTCCACCCTTTACAGCTAGAACAGCTCCAACTCCTCTGGGAATTCTCTCCACAAGGGTTAGGAATGTGGCTATGGGAATTTCTGACCATTCTTCCAGAAGTGGTCAGACACTGATGTTGGAGGAGAAGGCCTGGCTCTCAGTCTCCACTCTAATTCTGTACACACTGTTCCTGAGCTGATCTGAAGGACACATGAAGTTTGGAGGTCTGTAGTGATGAAAGTTGGTGACCTCTGTGACCTATGACCCTCAGCATCCACTGACTATGTGGTTTTACCTCTGTTTATCTCTTTGGATTAAACAAGCCGTCTGGTTACCTTCACGTGCCGTTACAGCCGAAATATATAAAGAGCCTCGTCCCTGATCTATCTCTACCTCCAACCCTTCAAGCTTTAGGAGCCACTTGGCTAGACCTGCCATCCTTCAGGAGGCTTGGAAGTCAAGCGTCTAGACTCGTGTCTGTCCTGGAGCTCAGATGGTGGAACGAACTTCCGCTGGCTGTCCAAACAGCAGTCTCTCGCGGTGCTCAAACACAGGCTGAAGGCCGTCTCTGTGTGAGGCACCCAGGTGAGCATGAATCTACAGTAAGCACTGTTAATCTGCCTTCTAGGTGTCGGCACTGGCCCTAGTTCCGGCAGTGTTAGAGATCCAGCCTATCTGTGCTAGTGAGGGCGCTCACTGAACACTCTGGATAAGTGTGTCGGCTAATTGCCTTTAATGTACATGTAAAAAAGGCAAATAAATCTGATTTCAGCGGCAACCTCAAACAAAAACAACACCGCGAGACCCAACCCCAGATACGGGCCTTTTATAAACGCAGGCACCGCTTGGATACCACATTTCAAAAGAACGGCTTTCACAGTAAGCGAGGTGACACGAAAACTCCTCCGTGCCCTTGTGCAGCGCTCACCGTCGCCTAGAAAAAGTCCTCCCACAGAGTCACTTAATTACCAGCCAGGAAGGAGCTTTGTTGTAAAGACGAGAGGCTGAATTCTGAGCGGAACCGAAAAACAACAACAAAGTGGCTCTTTATCAGCTGCGGGGCCGGCGCTCGCCGCCGCTCACACATAAAGGTCATTGAAGATTAAATATTGAAAGTCCCTCGCTCATTACCAGTCAATTATGCATGACCGCTGGGGCCGCCGGAAGGCCGTGCACGCTCACTCGCGGATGTTAACATTAGCAAAACACTTCACCAAAGCCCTGCGCCGCTACCGGCGGATCACAAACACTTTATCTGAAACATCGGCCGGCTTCTGCCAACTTAACAGGCATTCAAATGAGCCCGGCGATCTGCATCTCCTCAGATTCGTCAGGCTGGCTTTCAGCACGCACCGCGGCGCGACCGCGGAGGCGACTTTGCAGAGTAAGTGGTGCCGAAGAGACGTAAACCTGGAGGTCAAATCCAGGAGTCTGAGTCTGCGGAGGACAGGCTCTGCTCGGCTGGTAGTCTCGGGATCAGTATACTGAAAGCGCCTGCGCCTCCGCTGGCCGGGAAGTGCTTGGACGCAGGCAGCTTAGAGCAAATTTACAAGAGCTGGTGTGAAAATCAGCAGAACACGGAACGATGAAGAAACCCACAACATAATTATGCAGGACGTAACAAAAGGGGCCGTAACAAAGGGCCGGGGGGCCGGGCTTTTCCTTGACCCTGAATGCTCAGTGTTTGCGTGCTCGTCAGGCGGAAGAATGGCAGGCTGTTTGCTGAATGCTGGCAGCGCAAGGACACTGAGCGAGAAAAGCTGGGCCCCACTCACTCGCGAGCCCCATGCTAATGCAGCCAAGGCTGTATGCGGAGTGCCCCTTCTCCACAAGAGCTGCCTGACCCAGCGGGGCATGTCCGAACGGTATTAGCCACTTGTTAGTCCCTTGTTAGGAGCCCTGTGTCTTGTGTAGGACCGTATTGTATTGTTTATCCCTTTAAATATTCATTTCGGATTTATTTGGGTGTCTGTTGTCCCTCCTTGTTAATCCTCTGTTGACCGGGTATATGGATCTATATACGGGAACGTCAGTAAAGGCCGTGGTTTTAAACCGGGACAGACTTCAGTATGGTAGTTTCAGCTTTTTCAGAACACAGATTTTATTTATTTAGAAAGACTAACATATTATATAACACACGGTGTATACTACACTACATACACTCAATATCTAAAGGAGTACCTCCACCCAGAAGGAGGTGTGGGAGTGCGGGTGTGTTGGGAAGGAAGATAAAGGTGACCAGGATCAATAACTGGTGATAAATGTAGACTGATATGATCAATATTTATTGAGCTACACATACAGAAGTCTGTCTCTCAGTATGGCGTCGGGCCGCCGTGTTTGCTAACCCAACACGCCAGACGTCTCGGTATGGAGCTGTGAAGGTTCCTAATGGAGTCCTGTGATAATCCATCCCATGCAGCTTGAACATCCAGGGGTGGAGGTGGAGGGACGCCAGGCCGTTCAGTGCTGAAGAATACCTGTTGATGTAAAAGCTCCCAGTTTTCCTGGGATTCCAGCAGTATAGAGAGGATTATGTCTGATTCCTCAGACGGAACGTGGAAGAGGGGTCTCGGTAAATGTGTGGAGCTACCAAACCAGGAAAGGACATTTCCCAGAAGACCTGTTAAACATTTAACCGCTTACGCAGAGGGCAGCTAACCTGGGATTAGCCATGTGTGTTTTAACACCAACACATTCAACCCATCCCTGAACACTCATACACACTCTAGTGAACACACTAGGGGGCAGTGAGCGCACTTGCCCGGTGCGGTGGGCAGCTCTATCCACGGTACCTGGGGACCAGTTGGGGGTTAGGTGGTTTTAGTTGTGCCTGATAGTTCAGGAAATCAAAGTGGTGGCCCTCCGGTCTCAAGGCTGGTGCCCTAACCTCCAGCTCCCAACTGCCCCTAATACCCCTGAGTACCATGTGTATAAACACACACGTTTCCCAAATGAAGATCTTTACCAAGAATTTCAGGAATTCCAAACCGAAAAAGAAAACTTTCCTTGTGGAAAATAAAAACAGGAAACAGGCCCATTCCTCGCTGTTCTGGAGCGGGAATGCTGATGCGGGGTTGTGCTACCTTGAACATCGCACGCTCGGATTTGATGCTTTGCTGCACCACTTCCCTGCCATTCCCGTTTTCCCTGAACTTGGACACAGTTTGCTGTAGCCATCGATTAAGCCACTAGCTCCATGTACCCCGAGCTTCACAGGGATCTAAGCTGGCTTATTAATCACTGGTGTATTAACCTGCCTGGGTCTCTGAATCGCCAGCCTCAGTCCTCTGTGCTAGAGTCACACAGCATGGGCTAACAGTACACGGCTGAAGATGTCAGCTAGCTCCTCACCAGCCTCCACACTGCCCATAGAAAGTCAGCCCTGCCCACACCTCACCCCGAGACCCTTTAAACCGTTAATCTCCTGCATCAGCTCCTGGTTTCCTCTGACCTCAGAACAGAAGTCTGGGTGGTCAGAGAGCCTTTCTGCCACTCCAGCACGGTGGGGTCGCAACCATGGTGGCGGGGCAGGAGGTTAAGATCGAGTTCATGAGAAGAGGCACTCCTCAGCAATGTGATGAACTCCAAATGCCCCCACACACTAAAAGGCAGCGGTGTAGAACATGAAGGAAAGCACCGAGTCAGCAATGCAGCCTGTCTGGAAACGGGAGAAGGTCAGGAACCCAGACGAGCCACCACAGTTATAGCTCTGTGGACAAATTTCAGGGGAACGAGGAGAGAGCGAAGCCGCTGGAAACGGCTCCACACCAGGCTCCGGAGGATCGCCGGGCATTAACAGAGGGCCGCAGGTCTAAGGCAGGCCAGGTACGGAGCACTGTGGCCAGGTAAAGCGGTCACAGTGATCTCGTGAGATCAAAAGATCAGAAACCAGACGGAACATTTTCTATATACCTTTGATTTTTCTCATGTGTATACGAAAAAGGCCAGATCTAATCAAAGAGCGCCGCCACAAGCCGGCTCCAGGGTGTTAAAGCGATGCCTGGCGGTCGGTGACCTTTCCACAGAAAAGCACTCAGCTGCGTGGGGTGCCATCTCGAGAGGGAGCACTTTGCTCGGAAGCCTGTGCAAATCACAATGGCAGCTCAGCTGGGTGGAAGTGGCGAGGACTAGACCGGACACAAAAACACGGCTTCGAACATCATGACTCAGAGAAGCACGGCTTAATCCTCCGGAATCCTTTGTTTTCCTAATCGCCAAGGAAATGTGACACTAATAATAACTCCTCCGGCAGCAAAAGGCTGAGCGTCTGGCAACCTGAAGGCCATTAAGCTGCAGGGAGTGTCCGGGAATCACACCGGGACGTTCCTTCTATTCCATGATGGCTCCACACCTTGTTTTACAGTGCAGAAGGTTTAATGGAATTCCGTACAAACGTTAAAGAAGGAACGCCAACTGTGGCCAAACCACACGGAGGGAAAAGCTCCGCTCGGTCCGCTTTCCGGCGGGAAAAATACGTATGAGGAGGATGAGGAATGCCGGAGACAGGTTGGAGCTTGCTTGGATCAGGTCTGGTGGCCCTGGACAAGAAGCATCAAACACCCCGGATGGCGTTCCGTCAAAGGTTGACCACAGGCAGTATAAGGGTGTGAAAGGTGGGCGG